>CM049400.1:35057500-35135000 GCA_026929865.2 Hyperoplus lanceolatus | reverse complement strand
ACCGGTGCTGCTGGCCGCGCCCGCACTGTGGGCCTGCTCCATCTGGAATGAACAAACACACACACAGGACAGGTGGTTCACTGTTCTTTAGTTTTTAAGATAATTTTTTTGGCATTTTGAAGCTTTATTTACACAGACAAACTCTAGATTGATCCAGAGGCTGTTGGAACATACCTGAGCTTTGAGGTTGTTCTTCCACCCCTGCGTGTGACACACACACACACACACACACACACACACACACACACACACACACACACACACACACACACACACACACACACACACACACACGGCTGTATATATATATTTACCTGGGCTTTGAGGTTGTTCTTCCACTCCTGCGTCTCCAGCGCTCTGAAGCGTCCGCTGCTGTCGGAGGAGACAGACATGCAGAGCGGCCGGTGGGCGCGGGGGGGCAGCTGGGGCGTGAGGGCCACCGGCCTCATGTCAGACTGATCACTCCTACTCATCATGAGGTCGGGACAGGAGCCTGGGACACACACAGGGGGGGGGGGGGGAAAATCACTTTTATCACTATTGTACAGTACACAAGAGTAAAAGTCTTAGGCTTGGTTCCTCAACATTCACATAGCAGC
Organism: Hyperoplus lanceolatus; assembly: GCA_026929865.2. NCBI lineage: Eukaryota > Metazoa > Chordata > Actinopteri > Uranoscopiformes > Ammodytidae > Hyperoplus > Hyperoplus lanceolatus. The sequence goes on along the minus strand of CM049400.1, from coordinate 35,134,401 downwards.
AACAGTACAAGATAAAGTAAATAAACTCAGGGAAGCCTGGCACACACACAGATGGGGAAGTGAAGGTAAGGTAACTTCATTTGTACCCGAGACCAGATTTAGTTGCAGTTAAGAAGAAGAAGAATTGGCTTGCTGACTTACCAGCACATTCTGAGCGGGTGATGGACTGAATCTGCAGGGTGTTGTGGGTTTTCAACAGACTGTGGAGAGTTCTCACTATACCTGGAAATGAGAGAGGACACATTGGAATAAACTCACTTAAAGGGACACTGTGTAACATTTTAAGTAATCTAAAAGCTAAAATCAATATCCTCCTTCATAAATATGTCCTCATTGGTGTAAAATCACCTCTGAGAACTTTCTCTAGAACTTTCTAAAACTTTCTTGATGATGTTATATTACACAGTGCCCCTTTAAAAAGGTGCACTATGTAACTTTGTGTGTGTCAGAGAACAGAAGATTTTCTAAGGTATATTCTAATAACTGAATAAACAAACTTTCTTCTCAGGAAAATGTGATCCCTGGAACACTGTTTGAAGTTAGAAAGCTTCCTGAAAAGTTACTGTTTCACTGTTGTTGTTGTTTACAGCAGCAGGGCCCACAGTTTAGTTTACAAACATATTCTAGTCTTAGGTTTGGTTCCAGGTTCCTCAAAATAATTTAGTTTTTAATTATGATGATTTAATTATTCAATACGAAGAATGAAATGTAGTTGTAGGTGAATATACATTTTGTAAAAAAAAAACTGCAGGCTCTGCAAATTCCAGCCCAGCCCCCTATCCGTAAAACTGCATAGTGCAAATTTAACAAACACAACAACACGTGTGCATGAATGAATGTGGTTATGTTTATCAAATCACTGTTTGGAGGAGACATGGGTGACAGTATTACCAATCCTTACATTCTTCTTTTTATCCAGTAGTTTGTAACTGTCTGACTTATGATACATTTCCTTCTTAAAGCTGCAGTGTGTAGAATTTTGGGTTTTATTTCCTAGCAGATTTTGTAGAAAGTAATTATAATATCCATAAGTACATTTAATTTAGTGCATAATAGCTGAGAAAAATGTTTTGAAATATTTTTTTTTCCCTTAGAAAGGGTCTCATATATGTCCATATTTCTGCATATTTTGGACCAAGGCGTAGTGCCGCCATCTTGAAAGTGTCATAGTTGGAATGTCATCAGGTGCTTTGTTTAAAATTTACAATTGTTCTTGTCCTTGAAGGCCACTGTAGCTTCTGTTATTATTCTAAAGGGTTGGGGTTAACATTCTAGAACTTTGTAGAACTTTCTTGATGATGTCACATTACACACTGCACCTTTAAATGTTTACCCTATGCACCTGCGATGTTATGCATGAACAAACGAACACGTGTGTGTGTGTGTGTGTGTGTGTGTGTGTGTGTGTGTGTGTGTGTGTGTGTGTGTGTGTGTGTGTGTGTGTGTGTGTGTGTGTGTGTGTGTGTGTGTGTGTGTGTGTGTGTGTATCACACTGTTGGAGAATTAATGGGTGTTGAATTAAAAAGTATTACCAATCCTTCCATTTTGCTTTTTATCCAGTAGTGTGTGTGCACTCAGATCTTTGTCCAACTCCTCCTCGGCTTCCATGATACGCCTGTGCCTGCTGATACTAGAGGCACAAAAACCCCGGAGCTCAGGCAGCGGCCCGTCATCTTTGGCAAGCCGGGAAACAGCTCACCTCCATCGGACACACATCATCACTTCGACCGCTGGCGTCGGAGGTCGTGGTGGACCGACTACATACAGCTAACAAATAACTTGGCCAAGCCTAGCGGACAGCCAGTTAGCCCGCCCTCTCTCTCTCTCTCTCTCCTCTCTGTATCGCTCACTGCGTCGTGTGAGTCATGTTGTAATAGCAAGAGAAGGTTTTAACCCCTTTTAAACCATTTTAACAGGCTATTATTTATATTTATATTTCTGAAGTGAGGCCACGACAAATTGCAGCATCCGTACCACCACGGCCATAACGTGAGGACGGGACTACCATGACAACCATTTAGCGGTTACATTTAGAACGTTTTTAGCGAGCTAACTAACCATAGCATTACGACCAAAACTACCCGCTTGCCGCTTCTCATTTGCGGCCATTCACGCACTCAAAGTCCCTTACCACAGCATATTGGCGTGTATCCGCCGCTACACATTATAGCGTATCAACAACAGCACACATGTAACGTAATTAGGTTTTTTAAATGAAGCTGGCTGGCGACCTAACGGCTCCGCCAGCCCACCTAGCATCACCGTGAGCCCGACCCCCTTGCGTCTGATTTGATATGGGTTTATTCGCCCCTAATCAACGTCTTACAGGTTGCTGTTTGACCCTTAAAAGTCATTCAATTGGGTTATAAGTTGCTTACATGAGATAAGACATGTTTTGACGTTCATATTTGTGGAAATTGAGTGACATAGGGCAGGATTTCTACGCACATTGAGAGAAAAAACTACCTCGAAGACCAAACTCGGCTCCAAACGATCGAAAATAATTATGTTTCCGATTAATACAACGGCTCCTCTCAGACGGGCGGAGTGAGTTAATTTCTCAATGAATTACGATTCGGCTAAACTGTAACGGCTGACAAAACACTAAAACAAGCGCTTCCCCAACTATGTAATGGTTCAATGATATTAAAGCAAAATTCCTAATGATTTGATGGCCAACAGTTCATTTCTTGTGACTAAAATTTGCCAAATGCCGATTATATAAAATATTTTTCGCTCTATTCTGACAGATTGAGCTGAAAAACATATATAATAATATCTTATGAATATAATAATATAGCCTACATCTACTCAGGAGGAGAGGCCAAGAATGGAACCACTAACATTAAAGGTTCTACGAGGAACTTTCGGTTTTTGTTAATTCTTGCACCCCCTTTGACAAAAGCGGTAGTGTTTTTACTATGCCAGCTGTTGTTCCTGGGTGAGCATACCCATGACAAAGGCATCAAGAAAAACTATATAAAAATAGCATTCTTTGCACTGATGGTCTCGTTTGCTGTTACATGTGTTCAGAGGAAAAAATTAGACTGTTTCAGAAATATTTAAAAGTTCCTCGTAGCTCCTTTAGACAAATACAAGTAATTTAACTATGTACTAAAATATTTTTGAAACAGCCTAATTTTTCCACGAATAATCATAAATTACATGCAACAACAAATTCAGTGCAAAGAATGCTATTTCTATATAGTTTTTTCTTAATGCCTTTGTCATGGGTATAGGCTCACCCGGGAACAACAGCTGGCGTAGTAAAAACACTACCGCTTTTGTCCAAAGATGACGCAAGAATTAAAACAATTTGAAAGTTCCTCGGAGCAACCTTTAAGTTCATCCTACTAAAATGTTTGTAACAACACAAACTGAAGCTTCGATTGGTATCAAAACAATTGTTAAATTTCAGGATACGGTTTTTGTTTTGAACACCACATTCTGATTAATTTACTTTAGAAACAACAACTGGGCCAATTTGAGAATAATTTAAAGAAAGCTCAGAATTATATCTCACAACATAGTAAATATACTGGCAACTTTACAGCATCGGCAGTCCATTAATTATATCCACAGTGGAATTTTAAAGTTATACATTTACAGAATTTAAAGTACACAAGATACAAGAGATATAGGACACATCAATTGGAAGGCTAAAGCAAATTTGTATTAAATTTGTTTGTATTAACTAGTCACTACTAGATTTTCTGTTTATTAAGATTTTCCATAAAAGAGACCACTAGAACAACAGGTTAGAATATCACATTTCACACATGCAATCAACATGTATTTGAATTTAACAGAACAAAAAAAAACTATAAGGCTTTTAATTTACATAGCTAAGCCTACTAAATAGTCAGCTTAGGCAAATCAATGGGTAAATTCACCTACCGTGTTGATAAGAATGAATTTGTCGGGGCTGTTTCACTGTATTTCACCACACTCACTCACTGAATCAAATCTGTGTGAAAACAATGATCTGATGTGGAGTCTGTTTTTCATTCTACCCCTCCTCCTTCTCCTCCTCATCCCTCTGTCTTTTCTTCTTGATTCTTTTGCTTGCGTGTAATTGGCCGGTTGGGGGCCTTTTCTCAGGTATCCTGGTAACCCACAGACCTGATGATGTCATAACAGCTCTCTCTCATAATGAAGTGTGTCAGCCAGTGTGTGTGTGTGGGTGTGTGTATCTAGCTGCCAAGGCCCTTTGTCAATATATCCAGGCAGCAGATAAGAGCCGTGTGTGTGTGTGTCTGTATGTCTTTCTGTGAGGTGAAATGACTGCTATATTTTAGGCTTTATTAGGTTACTTTATCATCACCTAATGTAGGCCATGTTCTATATTTTATGTTAAAAAATGTAGATATATGGATGGATAGATAGATAGATAGATAGATAGATAGATAGATAGATAGATAGATAGATAGATAGATAGATAGATAGATAGATAGATAGCTGGATAGATAGATAGATAGATAGATAGATAGATAGATAGATAGATAGATAGATAGATAGATAGATAGATAGATAGATAGATAGATGGATATATGGATAGATAGATAGATGATTAAAAAAGCCAACATATTTTAAAGTTAAAAGCATATGAAGGAATTAAATCGTTTTACCTTTGGAAACATTCTTGTTATGATTAAGAGACACTTCTTTTTTAAAGATAATTTTTTGGGCATTTTCAAGCTTTATTAGACAGTACAGAGTTGAAATGGGGAGACAGAGAGAGAGAGAGAGAGAGACAGAGAGAGAGACAGAGAGAGAGACAGAGAGAGAGGAGGAATGACCTGCAGTAAAGGTCCACGGGTCGGATTTGTACCTGCGACCACTGCAATGATATACTGTATATACCAATACGGTACGCGCTCTTTCCACTACACCACCGGAGCGCCCCTACGGAGGAGTGATTTAATGAATACGAGTCTCAGTAGACCTGAAGCAGCAGGAACACACACACACCTGCTGAACCAAGCTTGATTGATTTAAACTCCATCTGTCAGGGGAAAATCAACGGGAAAAACTCACAAACATTATTAGTGAACCAAGCTCACTATCGTCTATCACATGAAACTCGTTAGAGCTGCACTATATCACTTTTGGTGTGTCAGAGAAGTGAGGATTTATTCTAAGGTATATTCTCATAACTGAATAAACAAACTCTCCTCACTCACAGGCAAAAATGTGATCCCTGGAACACTGTTTGAAGTTAGAAAGCTTCCTGAAAAGTTACTGTTTCACTGTTGTTGTTGTTGTTGTTGTTTACAGCAGCAGGGCCCACAGTTTGGTGGACACAAATGTTTTAGTCGTATACGTTTGGTTCTAGGTGCCTTGTTTGGATTTTATGTTTTTAATTTTTTTATGCTTTATTGATAGTGTAGAGACAGAGTTGAAATGGGGCAGAGAAGGGAGTGACATGCAGAGAACGACCGCGGGCTGGAATCGAACCCAGGTCCGCTGCTGGCCGAGGCCCATGGGGGGGACGCCCTACCAACTGAGCTAAGGGTCCACTTTGTTTGGATTTATGATGATAAAATAATTCAAAACTAATTTTATGTAGAGAACATTTGTTTTGTGCACTAACTGCAGGCTCTGTGAATGTAAACAAACCCCTCCTCTGAAACTGCATAGTGATCCTTTAAGACTGGTGTCTGAAGGAAAAAGATCTTACACACGGATGTATGATTATATATAGGATTTTTTTAACAGATATTACAGACATATTAAGAAATACATGATTTCAAGGAGAAAATGTACTTTCATACAGGAAGAATAAAGTGCTCAAGTTTGAAATTAAAATGAATGATTTATAAAGATCAGATAGACTTAATCATTTTCTTCTCATAAAAGTGTCTGGGAAATGATCTTGAAGCTTAAAGCTATAGTGCGTAACTTCTGTCACGCCCATGAGGAATTCAGAGTAATTACAACAACACTGTCGGTGCATCTACATGAGGTTAAGCCTTCAGTGATCAAGCATGGATTTTATACCTTCTGCTGTAAGTCCAGGTTTTTTCTTAGCAGTAGAATCAACAACTGAAACATTTCTTGGGCTCTTCTTGAGGATTTTTCTGAGCTCCTGCACCAGTGTCGTGGGGGGCCGACACCAGTTTGTAAACGCTGTCATACTGAGAAATACAGAGAGAGTTTTGTGGAGCTGATAATAGGCTTAATCAATTTTGTGTCAACTCGTTTGGCGACGGCTTGGACTAACATTAATTCATTATGACAAAAAGTTACGAATCTGTCTCATAAAGTCAAAACCGAAAAAAAAAACGATATTTAAAAAAAAAGTTTAAAAAGTTACGCACTATAACTTTAAAGTACTATAAAATCTCCTCCTACTGATGCATTTTGAAATGTTTTGAACACAACCGTAGCTGTGTATAGCCCCTCAGAAGGGCAGTTTACCAGCGAGAGGGATCTTTTTCTTCGTAAGCAACATTCATTTATATTGACAAAAAGTTACGATTCTGTCTAAATAAAGTGAAAACCGCCCGAAAACTAATCTTTAAAAAAAAAGAGAGAAAAAACTTACGCACTATAGCTTTAAAATACTGACGCATTTCGAAATGTTTAGAACACAACCATAGCTGTGTAAAGGGTCAGTTTTAGTGTAGTGACTTGCTCGGCCGTGAGGAAAATGATAAAAAAAAAAAAAAAAGTTACGCACTATAGCTTTAAAGCACGTTAAAATCTCCTCGTATTGATGCACTTTACACACAGCCGTAGCCCCTCAGAAAGGCAGTTTTCCAGCCAGGGGGATCTTTTTCTTCAGTGTCAGTGTGGAGTTGACTTGCTCGGCGGTGAGGAGGTTGTGCCACTGAGCGACCGGTCTCCGCGGGTTTGACAACATGTCCGCCCAGTGCCGCAGCTGGTTGCCCGGGGCGTCGCAGCCCAAAAAGATCTTCCCCATGGCGTCGTTACGGGTTACAGCGTCATGATCCCACACCGAGATCACCAGGGTTACCCTCTGTGAACGACAGGGGCGGAGGGTTTAGTCTGATGCAGCCTTATTTCAAAGTGTTACCAGACAACTGACAATAGTGCAAAGAGTTGTGAGGCAAAAATGTTGAAAAAGTATCTTTAAAACTTAAAACTGTAAATGTTACAATGCAGCGTTTACTGCAACTCTAGTCAATAGTTATTTTACAAATTAAGAATAAAATGTCTTTGAGGAACTTTAAGATGTTGTTGATTTTGGCGCCCCCCTTTGGAAAGAAACAGAAGTGTTTTACGCCACTCACCTGTATTTGTTCAAAGGACACGTCGAAGGTGAAGGACTCGTTGTAATACGGATTCAGAGTTTTCTTCTTAATAGACGTTTTCCTTTTCTTCCACTTCCTCTTGTCCAGAGCCAACTGCACCTTCACGTACGGATCTACACACACAACCACGAGTTACATTCAGGCACAACAATAAGATTACTGACCAATTAGAATCAAAGAAACAGGAATCCAAGGTGCTACGAGGAACTTTTAAATATTTCTGAAACAGTCTAGTTTTTCCTCTGATGATCGTAAATCACATGTGACAGCAAACGAGACCATCAGTGCAAAGAGTGCTATTTTTATACAGTTTATTTTTTTTTGTCATGGGTATACGCTCACCCAGGAACAACAGCTGGCGTGGTAAAAACACTACCGCTTTTGTCCAAAGGGGGGCGCTAGAATTAACACAAACTGAAAGTTCCTCGGAGCAGCTTTAAATAAAATTTGGTTAAAAAATTAAGTTTTTTTATTTTGTTTTGTTTTGTTTTTGTCGTATTATGTCTTTTGTATGTGCTTCTTTTTCTGTGTATTGTTTTAAAAAAAAATAGTTTTGAAAAAGTAAAAAAAAAAAAAATAAGTTTAAAAAAATCACAAAATAATTACAAAATAAAAGCATACTAAAAACTGACCTGATGTTCCTCCTACGTCCATGCTCTTGAGGTCTCTTGCCTCCAGAATCACGACGGTCAGTTTACCGGCCGTCGGGACATAACGCAGAGAGAAGCAAATCTCTCCCAGGTTCTCCTCCTGAAGCACAAAGATTAATTTATTTGTATTTATTTAACCTTTATTTAAACTCGAGATATCATTGACATGGTGACATGTGAAACAACACCTAATTGTTGTCCGCGTTAGAGATTAGAGACCTGCTATTTTTATATTTTTAAATTTTTAAATGCTTTTTGTTTTTTGTTTTTTTTGTGTATTAATGGTCTCGTTCCTATATGTTTTGTGATTGTTTTCTTTGTATACATTTTTTTTTATTTTTTTATTTTTTATTTTTTTTACTATTAATTATTTATTTATTTACTTATTTTTACTATTATTTATTTATTTATTTATTTATTTATTTATTTATTTATTTATTTATTTATTATGTTTTTATTTTTTGTACATGTTTTGTGTGGACTCCAGGAAGAGTAGCTGATGTTTCTGCATCAGCTAATGGGGATCCTAATAAAATCAAATCAAACCTTCATTTGCAATTATGTCGAGAAGATGAAATGGTCTGCCCAGAAAACATCAAACTAATCAAGGAAAATACTATTAGTAATCATTTTGACGTCACATTTTTGTTGTTGTGTGGAAATAGATGTATTGTTGACTGTGCAGTAATATACATTGAACAGAGAGCATCCTTTACAGTGATTGTACAGACATTACCAAAATTAAATGTTGCAGGTAGTCTATTAAGTTTATTAAAACAAAAAATGTAATTTAAATGTTATTCATACCTGTGTGTGTGTGCGTGTGTGTGTGTGTGTGTGTGTGTGTGTGTGTGTGTGTGTGTGCGTGCGTGCGTGCGTGTACCTCAAACTTAGCGGGCTCCTCCAGCTCCTTCCACTCCTCTATGACGTGGTTCCAGTCGACTGCGCTCAGCGTGACTCTGAGCTCTCCGATGATGTCGTGTTTAGAGAATCTGTCAAAGTCAAACACGCGCATCACCAGAGTGGACTTCAGCAGGGTCGCCTTGGCGATCTGGGGAAGAATTTGTTTAAAAAATAAATATTGAAAAAATTTAAATAAAATTAATAATAATTCTTCAGGAGGTAAGACTTGGATATCTGGGAAAAGTATTGATAAAAAAATAAATGAAAAAAATAATAAAAAAAAAAAAATCTTGTAGATCTGGGGAATTCTAAGTATTTAGAATAAAGATATATTAAAAAAATAAAGATAATAATTCTTCAGGAGGTAAGACTTGGATATCTGGGAAAAGCACCGGTATTTATAAAAAAATAATAAAAATAATAATATTAAAAATTATTCTCCAGCAGGGACGCCTTGGAGAACGGGGGGAAGTGTTTATAAGAAATATATATTTAAAAATGTTTACAAAATAAATAATAATTATTCAAGAGGTAAGACTTGGAGATCTGGGAACAGTATTTATAAAGAAATTTATAAAAAATAAAATAAACCTTCAGCAGGGACGACTTGGAGATCTGGGGAAAGTATTTATGAAGAAAAATATATATTAAAAAAATAAAAATAATTATATATGTGAGGGAAAAGCACCAGTATTTGTAAAATAAAAAAATAAAAATAATAATATAACAAATAAATCTTCAGCAGGGACGACTTGGAGATCTGGGGAAAGTATTTATGAAGAAAAATATATATTAAAAAATAATTATATATGTGAGGGAAAAGCACCGGTATTTCTAAAATAAAAAAATAAAAATAATAATATAACAAATAAATCTTCAGCAGGGACGACTTGGAGATCTGGGGGAAGTATTTATGAAAAATATATATACTGTATATATGTAAAAAAATATAAAAATTAAATAACTTCTTCAGGAGGTAAGACTTTTTAAGATTTTTTTTTTTTCGCTGTGGACCGACATAGTTACACATTTCAATTAGATTAATATCTTATAGGAACATACAGGTTATTTTCGGTTCATGTATATATTAATAACAACAGCTCCCTCTAGGGCCACACATTATAAGAGTAATAATCACAGCAACATTTCGTACACAAATTCTAAATTCATTTTCAAACAAATGCATTTAACCAAACTAAGTCAAACCACCTCTTACCGGGAAGGTGAACTGCTCGTTGAAGACGGGGTTGAGAGTTGTTTTGAAGACCTTGGTCTCACAGGTTTTGGTTTTGTCGGGGCAGATGTAAACTTTAGTGTACGGGTCCGAGGTTCCTCCCAGGTCCATGGCCTTCAGACCGCTCGCCTGTTTGATCCCAACCAGGAGCTGGAAGAGGGTGGGACAGAAAAAAAATTGCTGCTATTTATTTATCTATTTATTAAAGCTGGGGTATATGATTTCTGATTGGTCAAAGTGAACATGAGCTGTACACTTTGACCAATCAGAGCGAGGCTCCGATTCTCTGTTCTTATTGGCTGTTGGGACTTTCCATTCACTTTGGCACGACTTTGTTGGTGTAGAGCGTGTCAGGGAGGGACCATAGGGGATGGACCAAAGAGAACAAGTGGAGCGGTTGAGGTATTTGGATTCGAATCACTATCCCAACTGCTATTTTCTCCCCAAATCCTCCAACCCAGCTTTAATGACACTAAACCGGTACGAATACATCCTACAGAACTCTTTGGCATTCAGACTGCTCGCCTGTTTGATCCCAACCAGGAGCTGGAAGAGGGTGAGACAGAAAACTGACTATTTAGGCGAACTCCATTAACATCACACATCAAAAGTGTATTTGGAGATGTTTTTGGATTGGAAATGAATTTATTCTGACAAGTTTAGAAAATAAGAACATTTAAATAAACAAGTTGACAGTTTTTACATAAAAAGAGTACTAGTGCCACAGGGAACAAAACATAAAAATCAAGATGAGGATTTTTTTTTAAAATGTTTTAGGGTTATCCTTGCATTTGTCCGGTACCCACCAGTTTAGCTTGCACGAATGCAGACACCTATTAAAAACTTGTGTGGTTTTTCCTTCTGAACAGATGCAGTTTTCGGGACACAATCACTTCAAAGTCCTAGTACTACTGACCACTACACCGTGTATATGAGCTAAATGAATATATAGCTTGTTGTCAACATTTATTTTTGTAAAAATCCTTGAAAATCAGTTAGTGACATGAGCAAAACAACAAAATATATTTTTTTTAAAAACTTTTTTCAAGGAAGTTTTTTTTTTCACCTCCATAGTAAAGTGTGTGTGCAAATAGAAAAAAAAGAAGATTTTCACTAATTTTCAAAGAATCACAGACCCCACCTTTAAATTAAAGGTATAATCACCTCAGACGTAGCAGGCTTGTATTCCAGAGAGTAGAGCAGCGTTCCCCTCGGCTTTTTGTTTGAACCGTAGTCGACGTCCGTTACATCTGGCTGCACCTTCAGAGCAACAGAAACACTGCAGGTTAGAGACTGTTATACAAAGACATACAAACACTTTTACTTTTCCATTTTATTTATTATTTTTATGTATTTTAATGTATTTATTCATGTGTTAATAGCCCTTTGTATAATAATAGTAATAATAATAATTATTATTATTATTATTATTATTATTATTATTATTATTATACAGTCACTTTTCCGATTAAATTTTTTTTTCTATATCAATTCCCTTTAACTCTACAGAGTTTCACCTCCATACTATATGTACAGTATATACAGTATAATGTGTTAGAATATCATGTGTTAGTTCCCCTTTGCATAATAATAATAATACATACATTAACCACCGGATGGCGCTGTCACTCACCAGAGCCGTTGTAGTTTTTCCTTTCACTTCGATCAGACTGAGTTTATCATCTTTCTTCTTCTTCTTCTTCTTCTTCTTCTTTCCTTTGCAGCAGCATTTCTTACAGATACACACACAGCAGATCAGAATCAGCAGGATGCCGACGATAAAGATGGCGTAGATCGCCCATCGAGGCACTAAAGGAGACAGGAATACTAGTTCAGCGTTCAGAGTTAAAGCTGGGGTGGAGGATTTGGGGAGAAAATGGCAGTTGGTATAGAGATTTGAATCCAAATACCTCAACGACTCCACTTGTTCTCTTTGGTCCCTCCCCTATGGTCCCTCCCTGACACGCCCTACACCAAAGCCCTACTAATGTCCTACTCATACTAAAAGCCCTACTAACATCCTACTCAAAGCCCTACTAACGTCCTACTCATACTAAAAGCCCTACTAATGTCCTACTCATACTAAAAGCCCTACTAATGTCCTACTCATACTAAAGCCCTACTAACGTCCTACTCATACTAAAAGCCCTACTAACGTCCTACTCATACTAAAAGCCCTACTAATGTCCTACTCATACTAAAAGCCCTACTAACATCCTACTCAAAGCCCTACTAACGTCCTACTCATACTAAAAGCCCTACTAATGTCCTACTCATACTAAAAGCCCTACTAACGTCCTACTCATACTAAAAGCCCTACTAATGTCCTACTCATACTAAAGCCCTACTAACGTCCTACTCATACTAAAAGCCCTACTAACGTCCTACTCATACTAAAAGCCCTACTAACGTCCTACTCATACTAAAAGCCCTACTAATGTCCTACTCATACTAAAAGCCCTACTAACGTCCTACTCATACTAAAAGCCCTACTAATGTCTAAAGATATAAAGATGGTGTAGATCGCCCATCGAGGCACTAAAGGAGACAGGAAGACTAGTTCAGCACGTTTATAATGGACAGAATGAAGTATGGTTAATTTTATTGTTTTTGTTTTTACATTGCTTTTCCGCACAGAATTTAGTACTGGATACTAGGTTTCCCACAATGCAACTGATGTAGAGCTGCAACGATTAATCGACGAATCGATTATTAATCGATTATTAAAATAATCGCCAACTATTTTGATAATCGATTAATCGTTTCAAGTAATTTTTTAATAAAAAAAATCCGAATTCTCTAAATCCGAATTCTCTGATTTCAGCTTCTCAAATGTGAATATTTTCTGGTTTCTTTAATCCTATTATGACAGTAAACTGAAATATCTTGTTTTGGACATAACAATACATTTGAGGAAGTCAACATGGGCTTTGGAAAATTGATCAACATTTTTCACCATTTTCTGACATTTTACGGACCAAAACACAAATCGATTAATCGAGAAAATAACCAACAGATTAATCGATTATCAAAATAATCGTTAGTTGCAGCCCTAAACTGATGGCATCTCTAACTACAAGTTTCCTTTCATTCCAAGGATTGAGGCTGTGTTTGAAAAGCCCTACTAACGTTCTACTCATAGTAAAAGCCCTGCTCTGATTGGTCAAAGTGTACAGCTCATGTTAACTTTGACCAATCAGAAATCATGTACCCCAGCTTTAAAGCTGCAGCATTGACTCACGTGGGATCTTGTTTAGTATATCGTTGACGAGGCCGGAAATTGCAGCGACTGCCGGGTTGACTGTGGTGTTAGTGTGAGTGGAGTTGGTCGTGTGGATGGCCGGGAGTGTGGTCATTCGCAGGGCGGCAGTGCTGGGTGGAGCGGGGGCGACTGTGGTAGTGATGGGAGGGGGGGTGGTAAGAGCTAAAGTATGGCTGGAATTAGGGGCTGGATTTGGGGTATGGGGTGAAGGATGGGTGGAGTTAGGGGATGGATGGTTAGTCGACATGATGGTAAAGGATGAAGAGATGAGATCTGGAAGAGAAAAAGGAGTTTTAGTCGAAGTATAAAGCAGAGAAGAAATTATGAAAAATTAATGTTAGTCAGCGTTAATATGATTCAATCATGGAATAACGCTCATAGTCAAGGAAAGGCAGGTTTATTACTATAGCACAATTCAGACACAAGGCCATTCAAAGTGCTTTACAGGGGCATGAAATACATCAAGATTAAAATACATCAAGTATTAGAAAAGCGAATGAAAATATGACTTTAACCTATCCGTGGGACTCTAACCCACTGTATTTACCAAACAGGAATAGAAATCAGTCAGTAGAAAGGGTGCTACTGCATACATTGGATGAAGGAGTAAAGCAGAAGAAGTGGTTTAGCCGACCGAGTGTTAGACTGGTGTGCTTTTTCTTTATATTATTTATTTTTATTTATGTGACTGTCTGTTTATGTCTTGTGTCACTATGTGGTTCCTTATCTTGTCTCACATTAAAATAAAATCTTAAAAAAAAAAAAAAAAAAAAATGGTTGCCATGGTTTTGGAATCCTCCCTATTTCAAAGGTCTCAACATTGGCAGGTAAGACAATGTACAGCATTATTAGTAGGTGAAGAGAGAGAGAGAGAGAGAGAGAGAGTGTGTGTGTGTGTGTGTGTGTGTGTGTGTGTGTGTGTGCGCACGCTGTGTGTGTGTGTCTGTGAAAACTCCCTAATTAAAGATTTTCCGGGAGGTTTCTCAACAACAGTGACGTCTGAAATCAAACAAACATTGTAGAAATGAAACTCTGTGGACATGACTGAGTGGCACTGCACCTGAAGGGAGCCGCCATTAACAAACAGCAGCAGCATGTTAAAATGCCTCGGGCCTGATTCACACTGATAACAAGAACGCTACACACACATACTCACGCACACACAGACAGACAGACAGACAGACAGACAGACAGACAGACAGACGCACGCACGCACGCTCGCTCGCTCACACACACTCACGCACACACACAGACAGACAGACGCACGCACGCTCACACACACACACACACACTCACTCACTCACTCACGCTTGTACTGCTATACTTTTCTGGACATTAATTGACATAATGCATTCCCTAGCCTCTTACCCTAACCCTAACCATCCAGAATAAATGCCTAACCCCAACCCTTACACTAACCCTAACATAAACCTAATTCATACCTGAATCTTAAAACCTAGTGTTAACCCTCAATAAGCCCTTTAAAGGCCTGTCCTTAAAACCTAGTGTTAACCCTCAAACAGCCCTTTAAAGGCCTGTCCTTAAAACTTAGTGTTAACCCTCAAACAGCCCTTTAAAGGCCTGTCCTTAAAACCTAGTGTTAACCCTCAAACAGCCCTTTAAAGGCCTGTCCCAAAGTGAGAACCGGACAAAATGTCCTCACGTTCCAAAAATGTCCTCACTCGTCTTAACTGAAATTTGTTCTCACAAAAATAATTGTACAAGTACACACACACACACACACACACACACACACTGATCGTAATTCTCATAAAATAAAAACTTTTACTCACTTATGATGAGTTTTACAGAAATGTCGACATCCCTACTCGCTCCACCAGACGACCGGCTGAGGCCAAAGTGTTTCTGAGGGCTCAGGACGAGTGTGTGTGTGTGTGTGTGTGTGTGTGTGTGTGTGTGTGTGAGTGAGTGAGAGAGAGAGGAGTGTGTGTGTTTATGATTGTGTGTGTGTGTGTGTGTGTGTGTGTGTGCGTGCGTCCATGTGTGTGTGTGTGTGTGTGTGTGTGTGAGTGAGAGAGAGAGAGGAGAGAGAGAGAGAGGAGTGTGTGTGTTTATGATTGTGTGTGTGTGTGTGTGTGTGTGTGTGTGTGTGTGTGTGTGTGAGTCCATGTGTGTGTGTGTGTGTGTGTGTGTGTGTGTGTGTGTGTGTGTGTGTGTGTGTGTGTGTGTGTGTGTGTGTGTGTGTGTGTGTGTGTGTGTGTGTTGGAGAGCGAGTGGAGAGGAAGGATGTGAGGTTTTGTACAACAGACTTTTTCTTAAAAACACAAAACAGAAGCTTTTATAAAAAACCTTTTGATCAGGAAAAGGAAATGTCTCCTCCCTCCATTTTGTTTCTAAATGTAATCAGCAGGAAAAACATTCATCAACTAACAGTCACTCAGGACAACCAAGAGGCCGCGGAGTCTTTACACACATGTAAACAAAACTGTGAAAGTCACAGTCACACTTCTTGTCCTCAAAATCAGACTGTCTATATCTATATTGTCATTGCACAAAGTACAACGAAATTGCGGTAGAAGCTCTCAAATTAAGGGCAATTTTTATCAAACAAAACAAAGTAAGAATTAGGTTGCGTTCCGAATCGCATACTTTCTACTATATAGTATGTAGAAAGACGATTTAGGATGTCCCGATTCTTGTGGCCAGATTTAGGATGGTTACAAGTACCCGGATGTCCTACTTCATGCGGCCAAGATTGTTAGTGTTGAAAACTGCATCCTGTTTGGGCGATTCTGACCCACAATCCAGTGCGCACGTGAAGTGACGTCACATCGACGAAGCCTCCATATGAAAACAAACGGGGATGCGACGGATATAAAAGCAAGAGGCAAGATCAAGGCGCAATGTTATGATGAAATAAGAGAGTAAAAGTATGTCCCAATAGTATGCCTACTGCATCCTAACTAGATTATTCTTATCGTCGGATGTAGTATGTAGAATAGAAAAAAGAAAGAGTATGCGATTCAGAACGCAACCTTAGTCAACGCTTTGAGGGGTTTTCTTCAAACTTTGCACAAATGTCCACTCTGAGTCAAAGATGAACTGAATAGATTTTGGACGTCAAAGGTCAAAAGTAAAAGTCACTGTGACCTCATGCCTAATTCTATGTGAAAGTTTAACGATTTTCTAGATACACGTCACATAAGCCCTGGTAGTTTGTAGTTTGTGTGTGTGCTTTTGTGTGTGTGTGTGTGTGTGTGTGTGTGTGTGTGTGTGTGTGTTTGTGTTTAGTTAAATGCATTGTGTTGCGGTCGATCATTTTATATGAAAACTGTTGTTGATACAGTAATACCGCGTAGCTTTACAACCTGCAGCCATGAAATCCCCACAGAGTCTGATCTAACAGAGCAAATAAGAATCAGAAAGTTACGATGTGACAGTGATTGGTGAAAAAAGTAACCACAGTTTAAGTAAAGTCTATCCCCTTTTCTTTTTTTTTTTTAGATTTTTTTGGGCATTTTTATGCTTTATTGATAGTGTAGAGACAGAGTTGAAATGGGGCAGAGAGGGGAGTGACATGCAGAGAACGACCGTGGGCTGGAATCGAACCCGGGTCCGCTGCTGGCCGAGGCCCATGGGGGGGACGCCCTACCAACTGAGCTAAGCGTGCCCCCTATCTGTTGTTAAGCATGCTTACATGTAAATAAGGGAGTACTGGCAACCCCTCCCCCCTATTTCAAGCACTGTGTAGAAAGTGTAAAAAATTAAGTGCAATAGCTTAAAAAATGTATTGAAGCAAATTTAATTTAATTCCCACTGCTGAGAGAAACTCAGAGGCAGGTTAAGGGCGTTATTATCACCTGGTGAAATGTTCAAGTGGCTGCAAAAACAAGTTTACTTTAACACGAGTTCACAAGCAGCCCGGAGCTGTGTACACACTTTACACTGACACGCTAAGAGGCAGACCGACAGAATCATTATATCTGCTTAAGTACCTACTTCACCGGTGGAAATATGAAGGTGTATTGAACTCTGAGATCCTATGTAGAATAAATGTGCAAACATTTTAGAAATCGGTTCATCCTAGCCTGAGAAAAAAGGCAGAAAGAGTGTTTTATGGTCTCACTGTCTAACCCTACATTTTCCCATGTGTGACATCACACATGGAAAATGTAGAGTTAGGATTAACAGCTGGGCCAAGTGAAGACTGAGGGAAGACTGAGGGAGGAAAAACCTCATTCATTATATTATAATAGCGATTTTATAATGATAGAACGCCGGCTCCGTATGGGTGAAGTATTCCTTAAAGCTTTTTGTTTCAGTTATAGAAACAACTCTTTACTATGGGTTACATAACTCTTACATAATTTTCGACCTTAATTTGTGTAAATGAACTTAATAATGATATTAGCTCTTGTACTTTAGTGCTTTGTGAGTTAATACAGTATCTCACAAAAGTGAGTACACCCCTCACATTTCTTCACATTTTTCTTTATATCTTTCCATGGGACAACATTGAAGAAATGACACTTTGATACAATGTAAAGTAGTCAGTGTACAGCTTGTATAACAGTGTAAATTTACTGTCCCCTCAAAATAACTCGACACACAGCCATTAATGTCTAAACTGCTGGCAACAAAAGTGAGTACACCCCTTAGAAAAAATGTACAAATCGGGCCCAAAGTGTAAATATTTTGTGTGGCCACCATTATTTTCTATCACTGCCTTAACCCTCTTGGGCATGTAGTTCACTAGAGCTTCACAGGTTGCAACTGGAACCCTCTTCCACCCATTTATGACAGCATCACAGAGCTGGTGGGTATTAAAGACCTTGCGCTCCTCCAACTTCTGTTTGAGGATGCCCCAAAGATGCTCAATAGGGTTTAGGTCTGGAGACATGCTTGGCCAGGCCATAACCTTTACCCTCAGCTTTTTTAGCAAGCCACTGGTCGTCTTGGAGGTGTGTTTGGGGTCGTTATCATGTTGCAATACCACCCTGCGGCCCAGTTTACGGAGGTTGAGTGCACATGGTCAGCGTCGTACACAGAGGTTGGCTTTGGAAAATAGACGTATGAGTGCTGCCAGCATTGCTGAAGGGCTTGAAGGGGTGGGGGGTCAACCTGTCAGTGCTCAGACCATACGCCGCACTCTGCATCATACTGGTCTGCATGGCTGTCATCCCAGAAGGAAGCCTATTCTAAAGATGATGCACAAGAAACCCCACAAAAAGTTTGCTGAAGACAAACAGACTACGGACATGGATTACTGCAACCATGTCCTGTGGTCTGATGAGACCAAAATACATTTATTTGGTTCAGATGGTGTTAAGAGTGTGGAGCGGCAACCAGGTGAGGAGTACAAAGACAATGTGTCTTGCCTAGAGTCAAGCATGGTGGTTGGAGTGTCATGGTCTGGGGCTGCATGGGCTGCCAGCACTGGGGATCTACAGTTCATTGAATTCTAACATGTACTGTGACATACTGAAGCAGAGCATGATCCCCTCCCTTCATAAACGGGCGCAGGGCAGTACTGCAACATGATAACGACCCCAAACACACCTCCGAATGACCACTGGCTTGCTAAAGAAGCTGAGGGTAAAGGTTATGGACTGGCCAAGCATGTCTCCAGTCTTAAACCCTATTGAGCATCTTTTGGGCATCCTCAAACGGGAGATGGAGGAGCGAAGGACTCTAATATCCACCAGCTCCTTGATGTCGTCATGAATGGGTAGAAGAGGGTTCCAGTTGCAACCTGTGAAGCTCTAGTGAACTGCATGCCCAAGAGGGTTAAGGCAGTGATAGAAAATAATGATGGCAAAACAAAATATTGACACTTTGGGCCCAATTTGGAAAATTTTTCTTAGGGGTGTACTCACTTTTGTTGCCAACACTTTAGACATTAATGGCTGTGTGTCGAGTTATTTTGAGGGGACAGTAACTTTACACTGTTATACAAGCTGTACACTGACTACTTTACATTGTATCAAAGTGTCATTTATTCAGTGTTGTCGCTTGGAAAGATATAATGAAATATTTGAAGAAATGTTAGGGGTGTACTCACTTTTGTGAGATACTGTATATCCTGCAGTGCAACATTTTGTGTGAATGTAAAATCAATCAAAGGTTTCCAAATGTATTCAAAAAGTCTTAAAACTTTTCAAATCCAATAATCTGAATTTTAGGCTTAAAAAAAGGTTTCAAAATGTCATAAGATTTTGACAGGTCTTGAAAAAGTTAAGATTGTAAAGTTAAAGGTGCTTAAAAATTAGTTTGTTGTGTCATGGGGACTAAATATCTAATATGTTATTATATGAGAAGGGAAAATGAAGAATACAACATTTGCTGATGAAACTGTAAAACTGGCCTATGATCACACAAAAACTAGCTTTTGAACAACGAGAGACCATTTTGAACATCAACAAAAACAACATTTTATGGTGTTTTCTCGACAGGAATATGGATAGAAAAAGTCCACAATTACCTTAGAGTGACGAGGAGTTATATTTCCATTCTCATTTCTTCCGTTCGTTCACACGGCCGTTAGATGAATCTTAATTCTTCTTTAATTAAATTATTTGTCTTGCTCAGTTTCAATGCGCCATCTTCAGCTCCTGAAGTCTGTCCACTTCAAGCTGCAGCAGCCACCACACCTGCTGTACACACACACACACACACACACACTTAACACACACACGCACACCCACACAAGCATACTAACGCACACACACACAAGCATACTAACGCACACACACACACACATACACACTTGCCATGCACACACACCCAAGCACACTAACGCAGGCACACACACACATTTTACACACACAAGCATACTAACACACTTACACACACACTAACCTACGCACACACATACTCAACAAACACACACACACTAACCTACGCACACACACACACACACACTAACCTACGCACACACACACACACACACACACACACACACTAACCTACGCACACACACACACTAACCTACGCCACACACACACACACACACACACACACACTAACCTACGCACACAGTAGTCAAACAGAGGTGGAGTCGTTGCTGCTAAAATACCAGTTATTCAAATATGAGTCGTCTTATTGAACAACAGCTACTGACAGGAACTCAGCTGCTGATAGGCACCTTCCTGTTACACCTTGACTTTTGAGGAGAAATCCAGTGTTAATACACAGCCTAGGCTCTGTAATCTGGTGTGTAAACAAAGGGGGCCCACCATAGCTAGCAACATGCCAGTTTACAGAGCCTAGGCTGTGTATTAACACTGGATTTTTTATCCCCAGCAAACACACAGAACTAACAGATTGTGAGGAGATTTAAAGTGATTTTTGACTACAAGCCTTGTCCACCTTTCATGCATTCATTTTTGGTTCAGGAACAAACAACTAAAAACTCCATGGCTAGATTTTTTTTTAATTATTTGAAATAAATAATTGCATTCAATGTGTCATTTCTATTCTACATACTACATCCGACGATAAAAATAATCTAGTTAGGATGCAGTAGGCATACTACTTGGGACATACTTTACTCTTTTATTTCATCATAACATTGTGCCTTGATCTTGCCTCTTGCTTTTATATCCGTCTCATCCCCGTTTGTTTTCATACGGAGGCTTCGTCGATGTGACGTCACTTCACGTGCGCACTGGATTGTGGGTCAGAATCGCCCAAATAGGATGCAGTTTTCAACACTAACAATCTTGGCCGCATGAAGCAGGACATCAGGGTACTTCTAACCATCCTAAATCTGGCCACAAGAATCGGGAGATCCTAAATCTATTTTCTACATACTATATAGTAGAAAGTATGCGATTCGGAACGCAACCATAGTGTGTAGGGCGGTTGTCCACTGGGTTACAGGGTCGGTGGTTGGATCCCCCGTCTCCCCGCCACATGTCCAAGTGTCCCTGGGCAAAGAGACACTGAACCCTAAATGTCTCCTGATAGTTAGCCTGCACCCTGCGTGGTAGCTGCTGCTGCTATCGGTGTATGAATGAATGTGTGTGTGATTGGGGTGAATGTGTACAAAACAATGTAAAGCGCTTTGGGTCTGTGAAAACCAGGGAAAAGCGCTAAATAAGTGAAGTCCATTTTGCCATTTAGTAATTCACCACGGACACACATTTCTTATTTAACTCAAACTGCATTTATTGGGTTTTTTAATGTTGATAAGCAAGAGCAGGCCACAGCCAGTCACGGTAAAGTAATCAGAGCAGGAACATATCCACCACCAAATATCAACAGCTCTGGTCTACAGATGGATTTTATCATGTAATATATTCGCCTTTTTAACGAGTAAAACAACAGTGAATTTGCAGAGGAATTCGATGCAGTTTTGCACAAATGTCCAAGTGTTTTTAGTAAAAAAAACAAAAGCCACTTGTCACGTGCATTTCATTAAAAAAAAAAAGTAATATATCTTTATTGTACATTGGAAATTATATATTTTTTAATTAAATAAATCTTTCCTCAACCTCCAGAGTTTCCAAGTACTGAAAGAAATATACTGATGATCCAGTTTGTGACTGTTTCGAATCACAAAATTCAACTTTAAAATTACAGTTTAACAAGATAATTTTGACTACATTTTGATGATTATTTCTCAACGAAAAAAATAATAATAAAATGTTTTTATATATATCTTTATTGTCCACGGGGTTAACGATTTGCAAAAAAAGAATATATATCTTGCCTCAACTTCCCAAGTTTCTGAACCACGACTAAACATATATTGATAATCCAGTTGATGACTGTTTAGACTCACTAAATTAAACTTTAAGATTCAAATTCAAACCTTTTAAAATGTGCCTCCTGTTTCCTGCTCTGATTACACGTCATATTTGTGATGAAAATATTCTTCCACACTGTAAAAAACAGAAAAAAAAAATATAGCACTCCCTTCTTCCTTCACACGACATACCGCACGCAGCCAAAGTAATATTTATATCTCTATGTACGTTGAAATGACTTGCATAAAATAATATGCTCTGATCAGTGAAGCTACATGTGCATCTAAAAAAATTTTAATATCAAATGAAAAGTAACATTATTTGCTGTAATTTTATTCAAAAAGCGAAACGTTCATATATTCTAGATTCCTTATATAAAATGAAATAAATCTTGAATAAACATACTTTTCAGATGGTCGACATTTCTGTATTATAAATCAGTTTTTAGATTGTTTTATGTAATATTCTAATATTTTGAGATACTGGATTTTTTTTTATTCCATTAGCTGTAAACTGTAATGAACAACATTTACACAACCGAATGGCCTCTGGTGTGTGTGTGTGTGTGTGTGTGTGTGTGTGTGTGTGTGTGTGTGTCCTGACATATTTCACTATGTGTAATGAATCTAGAATATATGAAACGTTCACTTTTTAACCGACTTTTCCACGATATTCCAATTTTTTTTTTTTTTTTTTTTTTACACACACCTGTTTGTGTTTTTGAAAAGCGAAAAAGACTGATGCGCAGTCCGTGTTTGTTTTACCCCTCATTTTAGGCTTTTATTGAAACATTTAAATAACATATGAACTAGATGTGGTACAGTTTTGTATTCAAACACACAGAGGAGGAGGGGGGGGGTCTTCTCTGATGTTCACTGATGGTGCGACAGCGGCCATTTTTTAGATTTAGAAGTTGATCGCTTTGCCGAACGTCGCGGCGAGATTCGCTTCTCTGAAAGCCTCCGACACCGTCTGTAGGAGGGAGGGGCGGGGGGGGGGGAGAGCGAGAGGAAGGGGGAGAGAGGAAGGGAGGGAGAGGGTGGGGCAGGGGAGAGAGGGGGAGAGCGAGAGGGGAGAGAGAGAGAGAGAGAGAGAGAGAGAGAGAGAGAGAGAGGGAGGGGCGGGGGAGAGAGGAGGAGAGCGAGAGGGGGGAGAGAGGAGGAGAGCGAGAGGGGAGAGAGAGGGAGAGAGAGAGGGGGATGGAGGGGGAGAGGAGAGAGAGGGAGGGGAGAGAGAGGGAGAGAGAGAGAGGGATGGGGAGAGAGAGATAGAGAGAGAAAAAAAAGAAAGAAAGTCAGAAGTCGAACAGCCGAAGCTACAACATAATAGCACTAACTGGCCAAACTTGAGTTGACTTTTATTTTATTTTTTATATTTTCACAACAGCACGTATGCGTGTGTGTGATAGAGTGAGTGAGTCTGGCGTGTGTGTGTGCGTTTCTGTGTGTGTGCTAGTGAAAGAGAGAGTGTGTGTGTGTGTGAGCGTTTTTGTGTGTGTGTGCTAGTGAAAGAGTGAGTGAGTGAGTGAGTGAGTGAGTGAGTGAGTGAGTGAGTGAAGAACTTACAGGGTGAGCGTGGCAGACTCTGGCGATGTCTTCACATGAGGCTCCGTACTCCATGGCCAGAGCGGCTTCATTGATCATCTCTCCTCCCCCCTACAGGCGGGAACACGCAAACACAGGCGTTATACAGCATAATAATAATAATAATAATAATAATAATAATAATAATAATAATAATAATAATAATAATAATAATAACTTTATTTATAAATGTCCAATTAACAGAAACAGGCACAAAACAAAAAAAAATTAATGATCTATTATTAATAGAAAGTAGAAAGTAATTATAATATCCATAAGTACATTTATATAGTGCATAATAGCTGAAAAATGTTTTGAATTATTTTTTTTTCCCTTAGAAAGGGTCTCATATATGCCCATATTTCTGCATATTTTGGACCAAGGCCTAGTGCCGCCATCTTGAAAGTGTCATAGTTGGAATGTCATCAGGTGCATTGTTTAAAATTTAGAATTGTTCTTGTCCTTGAAGGCCACTGTAGCTTCTGTTATTATTCTAAAGGGTTGGGGTTACCCAGGGAGCGTTGCATTCTAGAACTTTGTAGAACTTTCTTGATGATGTCATATTACACACTGCACCTTTAAATGAAGTGAAATTAATCTAGAACAAACATCACAAACAAAAATATCTGTGTTAAAAATACTTTTGATTGGTTTTGATTGGCTCTTTTTTCTAAATATTCTAATATTTTGAGATACCCGGGTCGTTCTCTGCATGTAATTCCCCTCTCTGCCCCATTTCATCTCTGTCTCTCCAAACTGTCTAATAAAGCAGAAAAATACTTAAAAAAAACATTCTCTTACAGATCCGATGATGTGTGCCCCCAGCAGCCTGTCAGTCTCCTTGTGTCCGAGGATCTTCACCAGGCCGTCTGTGTCTGCGTTGGTCTTCGCTCGGCTGTTTGCTGCGAACGGGAACTTCCCCACTTTGTACGGGATGCCCTGAAGGGAGAGGAGGGGGCAGGGTTAGAGATTTAGGAGCCGAAAAACTCCAGAGAGAACATATATAACCTGGGATATTAGTTCCTCTAACTCGGGCTGCGTTCGAATCCCCATACTATCCAGCTATTTTCTATGAAAGAAAAAGATTTAGGATGTTTCAGAATGCTGAAAAATACCCCGATGCCTACTAAGAAATATGTTATCGTAATTTTTCAAACCGATACAGTGATTTGATTTTGACTTGACAGCTACAACCCTGAGTCAGACTCTGCCTCATGGAGATACCAATACACAGCCCTGGAGATTTTGTTATCATGTTTCAAATTGTAATTTTGATTTTATATTAATGAACTCAGACACAAGTTAAGAGGGTAACACCCTACAATAAGTGCACATCAATTAACTGGAAGTTAAACCTGCAGTGTGTAGAATTTTGGGTTTTATTTACTAGCAGATTTTGTAGAAAATAATTATAATATCCATAAGTACATTTAGTTTAGTGCATAATAGCTGATTTATTTTTTTAGAATTATTATTTTTTCCCTTAGAAAGGGTCTCGTATATGTCCATATTTCTCCAGACTTTGGACCAAGGCCTAGTGCCGCCATCTTGAAAGTGTCATAGTTGGAATGTCATCAGGTGCATTGTTTAAAATGTAGAATTGTTCTTGTCCTTGAAGGCCACTGTAGCTTCTGTTATTATTCTAAAGGGTTGGGGTTACCCAGGGAGCGTTGCATTCTAGAACTTTGTAGAACTTTCTTGATGATGTCATATTACACACTGCACCTTTAATGGTTATGTAATGCTTTTAACGGATAGGTCATGCCTATTAACCCATTGATGACGGCTGCTGCGCGATTCCACATTGTATCTCCTGCAGGAGTCAGTCTGCGTTCCAGTTGTACTGGGAAGTCGGATTTATGGTGGATAACTATTCATTTATGGATAACTGAACTAAATGATAAAATAAAGCGATCTTCTCCTTCCTATATCTGTCTATCTTTATCCCTCCACTGCACACTCAGTCACTACTATCCATGCTAAAAGGAAGCAGGATTATAACCTCGTTTAGCACATTATTTTTAAATATTTTATATTATTTATTCTTTTTTTCTCCCCCATCTAATTTTGACGATTTTTAGAAAACTGTGTTGGTTTTTAAGCGCTAAGGGAGCATGTTTAAATAAAACCTGTGAACCTTAACTTTTAAATGTATTTTATTTCATGTTTCTATGTGCTACACAGGCTTAGATATTAAGGTTTTGGTAGACTTTACAATTCCTACTATTTTTTCAGAAAACCCTCAGGCATTAAGGACATGCATCCTAGACTGCCATAGTCATCAATGGGTTAAGCATTAAGTAACTGTTCATGCTTAGTTATTAAAAGGTTTGTCAATGCTTGATTAAGCATGAACTATGCTTAGTTAACTAACGCCTATTTAAGCATTAACTAAGCATAAAGGAACAGGTAAAGTCCCTAATTGTAAAGTGTTACCAGTTAGGGACCATAATAAAGTAAAAGTATGTCCCATGTGTGTCTACTGCATGCAGACAAAGACAGTTAAAGGTGCAGTGTGTAATATGACATCATCAAGAAAGTTCTACAAAGTTCTAGAATGCAACGCTCCCTGGGTAACCCCAACCCTTTAGAATAATGACAGAAGCTACAGTGGCCTTCAAGGACAAGAACAATTCTACATTTTTAACAATGCACCTGATAACATTCCAACTATGACACTTTCAAGATGGCGGCACTAGGCCTTGGTCCAAAATATGCATAAATATGGACATATATGAGACCCTTTCTAAGGGAAAAAAAATAATTCAAAACATTTTTTTCAGCTATTATGCACTAAATTAAATGTACTTATGGATATTATAATTACTTTCTACAAAATCTGCCAGGAAATAAAACCCAAAATTCCACACACTGCAGGTTTAACTAACGCCTATTTAAGCATTAACTAAGCATAAAGGAACAGGTAAAGTCCCTTATTGTAAAGTGTTACCAGTTAGGGACCATAATAAAGTAAAAGTATGTCCCATGTGTGTCTACTGCATGCAGACAAAGACAGTTAAGAGACAGTAGCGATAGCATTCCTCAGCCTCACCTCCTCTTTGAGTTGCTCCTCAGTCTTTCCGATCCAGGCGACCTCAGGGTGAGTGTAGATGACGGACGGAACACAGTTATAGTCGATGTGCACGGCTCCCCCGGCCATCCCCTCCACACAGATGATTCCCTCGTCCTCCGCCTTATGGGCCAACATGGGACCGGCCACCACGTCACCGATAGCAAAGATACTGAGGGGGGAGAGAGAGAAGCAAATGTTTAGGATGGGATTTTTCAAGTAACCATGTTAGGATGAAATAAATAAGTAAAAATATGTCCCATTGGTATGTCAACTGCATGCAGACAGACAGAGTTAAAAGACAATAGCTGTAGTGGACCGGCCACCACATCACCGATAGCAAAGATACTGGGGGGAAAAAGCATTTATGTTGGAGGAAAAATAGAAAGATATTTAATTTTTCCTTTATTTATCCTCGAAAGATCAATTGAAGGGTGATGACCCTCATTTACAATGACGTTGAGTAAAAATACAATAAAACACACAATGCAAATACACAAGCTGACGAAGAGACAAGCACAATTAAAACATTCAGATCAAATGGGTGAAGCAGAACTTAGCCTGATTAAAACAGTTACAGGCGGAGTGGGGCTGATTCAAAATAATATGTTTAAATTGCTTAGCGGGCATGAGGGTATTTAATTTAATTTGTTGCTGTAAATTGTTCCAGGAGTCAGGGGCCAGCATGGGACCGGCCACCACGTCACCGATAGCAAAGATACTGAGGGGGGGAAAATGTGCAATAATTGTAGTAATTGTCCTCAAAGATTTAGACATTATTCAGTGTTAAACAGATTTGAAATGTTTTGGATCATCAATAAACAGCAAGTATAAAGTGTTTTATCATAAAATCTGGTGAATAAGACGCACTTTCTACCTTTTCCTCTAAAAAGTTGAGGTGCGTCATACCTATGCGACCTATCTACCAGTATAATATGCAGAGGGATTTTTAATGTGTTGCAGTATTTTACCCAAAAGATGGCGCTATAATCGAGCTAATACTTTGACAAAAGACATGCACTGTCATTTGTCTGTTGTTTTTTTTTTAAGCTGCACGAATCATATGGGTCGTCAATTTTGGTTTCAAAACGGAAAAAATTGCCCAAAAAAGGTGACACAATGGCAACATGCACCAAGAAACAGATTTGCTTTTTATACTGTGGTGAGTCTGATATACCAAATTTTATGGTATATCCCTCTTCATAGTAGTGCACGCACGCACGCACGCACGCACGCACGCACGCACGCACGCACGCACACACGCACACACACACACACACCTTGGTACTTTGGTCTGGAAGCGGCCGTTAACAGGGATGCGTCCTCGGTTGTCCAGCTCGATGCCGACTGAGTCCAGTCCCAGGTTCTGAGTGTACGGCCGTCTGCCGATGCAAACCAGCAGCACGTCACACGTCAGGGTCTCGTTCTTACCACCCGCCGCAGCCTCCACTCTGAAAGGGGGGAGGGAGGGGGAGGGAGAGAGAGACAGACAGAGAGAGAGAAAGAAAGAGAGGGAAGGAGAGACAGAGAGAGACAGACAGACAGACAGAGAGAGAGAGAGAGAGAGAGACACACACACACACGCAGAGAGAGACACACAGACACAGTTACAAAACAGGGAATGATAACAAATTGCCATTCAAAACTTCTTCAGATGGTAAATGGACTCCACTTATATAGCGATTTTCCCTGGTTTTTCACAGACTCAAAGCGCTTTACATTGTTTTGTACACATTCACCCAATCACACACACATTCATACACCGATAGCAGCAGCAGCAGCTACCACGCAGGGTGCAAGCTATAACTATCGGGAGCAATTTGGGGTTCAATGTCTTGCCCAAGGACACTTTGATTTGTGGCCGGTAGGCGGGGGATCGAACCTCTGACCCTGCACTCCAGAGGCGACCTCCCTGCCCACTTCGCCACTGCCGCCCCAGATGTGTTTTATAGTACAGCCAAATTGACCCCTATTTGTTGCAGTTTCTGTAGTTTGAATCAATTAAACATATGTTATTGCTATCTTTTTAAATTGCAATGTCAGAAAAAAATGGTTAATAAAATCCTTCTCCCCATGTCTTGACAGTTTTAAGACTTTTGAAATATTGATTTAAGTCACTTAAACACCCATTAAAACCTTATAATTATTAGATAACTATATGAAATGCCTTTTAAAGTATCCATAGGGCCCCTGTATACATTTGCTTGACTCACGCCACGTCTACATTTTACTTCTGAAATATTGATTTAAAGCTGGGGTATGTGATTTATGATTGGTCAAAATTAACATGAACGGTACACTTAGACCAATCAGAGCAAGGCTCCAATAAAAAAAATAAAATACGATTCTCTGTTCTTATTGGCTGTTGGGACTGTCCATTCACTTTGGCACGACTTTGTTGGTGTGTAGAGCGTGTCAGGGAGGGACCATAGGGGAGGGACCAAAGAGAACAAGTGGAGCGGTTGAGGTATTTGGATTCAAATCTCTATCCCAACTGCCATTTTCTCCCCAAACCATATACCCCAGCTGTAAGACTCTTAAAGTATCCATAGGACCCCTGTATACACTAGTTAAACTCACGCCACGTCTAGCTTGCCGTCGGGCCTCTTGGTGGCGCCCATGACCTTGGTTCCGAGCTTGAACTTGAATCCTTGTTTCTGGAGGATTCTCTGGAAGTTTTTGGACATTTCCATATCGATGCCCAGACCGCCCACGTGACCCAGGAACTCCACCGCCGTGACTTTAGAGCCCAGACGCTGCCACACCGACCCCTGCAGGATGGGAGGAGAATTACACTCAAATGACTTAAAATAACAACAATAATGCATTGGATTTATATAGGGCTTTACAGGGTCCAGGTTCTGTTCATACACACAGTCATACCAGTGGTGGAAGCGTGGCTGCCATTCAGCGCCTACGGCCCCTCTGACCACCACCTCAAACATACAGCAGTCATACACATTCGCACGGGGCAAGGTGGGTGAAGTGTCCTGCCCAAGGACACTACATTCATGACACGAGTAGCAGGGCGGGGATCGAACCGCCAACCCTTGGATCATTGGCCGACCTGCTCTACCACCTGAGCCACGGTCGCCCCAACTTCTTTTTTCATATTTTAACCCTATCTGGAAACCCCTAAAGCAGCCGATCACATGATGGTTTTTGAGTTGCATGTACATTGGGCTACTTTTTTTTTTTTTTTTTTTTAAACCTTATGTTTTGTCCTGAACAATCTAAATCTGTATTATCAAATAAAAATAAATCTCTTTGTTTTACCTAATTTTTTATAACTGGTTTTATGTTGCTGGATCTCAAATTCAATATCCCTTCAGACTAGCTGGAGGCCTTAAAAAAATGATCCATTACAACTGGTTTAGGCTTCCACACTTTTAGCCCGATGACTTCTAGCATAAAACTCTTCAATATTTTAACCTTAGTTTTGAGTAGATAAATATTGGGCTACTTTCATTGCTTTACGACAGGTTCCTCCATTTGAATGAGCTACCGGTACTTGTTTTTACATATTTTTAGCCCAATCTAGCCACTCCTAAATCAGCCTGTAGTGACACTGACCAGCTCCACGCCGATGACTCCGGCTCCGATCACAATCATCGTCTCTGGGACTTTGGTGAGGGACAAGGCGCCCGTTGACGACACAATGGTTTCCTCATCAATCTGGAAGGGAAAAAACAACAAATTACTCTCCTCTTTAACCCGTTACCCTCTCCGTCTCTCCAGAGGACGTATTAGCAACCGCGGTTAAAAAAATAAAAATAAAACTTAACCTTTATTTCTACAGGTAGATCCCATTGAGACCGAAGACTCTTTTGCTAAGGAGACCTGTTTTTCCTTTCCCACGTTACCATTCACATACACATTCATACACCGATAGCAGCAGGCTAACTATCGACATTCACACGAGGCAAGGTGGGTGAAGTGTCTTGCCCAAGGACACAACAACTATGACACAGGTGGCAGGGCGGGGATCGAACCTCCAACCCTTTGATCATCAGCCGACCCGCTCTACCAACTGAGCCACAGTCGCCCCGTGCACTAAGCATGCAGTAAGGAGGGACTACTTTTTTGTATTCATCTCTAAAAATTGTTTGTTAGACTAAATGTAATGTGTCTATAAATGGACTTTTGCCATCAGCAATTTTATGGTTTACTTGATCTATTTCCTTTGTACTTCATGTCCTGTCTGTCAATGAGATTACCTGTATAAATAAAGGTTAAAAAAAAAAAAAAACAAGATTTCAATCAACTTTTTTTTTACCATTCAGTGCAGTAAGATTATTACATAATGTTTTACTCATTCTAATAAAGTTTTATTCGGGGCGCTCCGGTGGCATAGTGGATAGAGCGTGTACCACATTGCCTGTATTGCAGGGGTCGTGGGTTCAAATCCAACCCGTGGACCATTACTGCAGGTCATCCCCCTTCTTTCCCCGTCTCCCCATTTCTGTACTATCTAATAAAGCTTGAAAATGCCCCAAAAAAAATAAATGTATTCAACATGGCCGCCCGTACCTGTATCCCGGGGAAAGGTGTGACCTCAGAGCCGGTTGCTATGAGAATGTTCTTGCTGTTGATGACCTGCTCGCTGCCGTCTGCTGCCGTGGCGATCACCTGGTTCTTACCGCTCACTCGCCCAAAGCCGTTCACATGGGTCACCTGACAGGAGGGTTAATATTTAGTTATTTATTAATCAATCTGTCTGTCTGTCTGTCAGTCAGTCAGTCAGTCAGTCAGTCTATCTAACCATCTACCTATTTATGTTTCTTTCCATCTGTCTGTCTGTCTGTCCATCTATCTACATCTGGCTCTATTTTATATGCAATTATTATTATTTTTGATTAAGTGCAATATTGCTCACTTTTTATTGACCTACTTTACTGACTTTAATTGTTTGTCAATTTCACTTTTAAAATATAGATAGATAGATAGATAGATAGATAGATAGATAGATAGATAGATAGATAGATAGATAGATAGATAGATAGATAGATAGATAGATAGATAGATAGATAGATAGATAGATAGATAGATAGATAGATAGATAGATAGATAGATAGATAGATAGATAGATAGATAGACTTACTTTGTTCTGTTTGAATAAATGTGCGATTCCTCCTGTCAGCGCTTTGACGGCCCCGCTCTTCTGTGCCATCATCTTCTCCAGGTTCAACGTGATGCCTGAAACTGAGAGAGACACACATCAGCATTTTAAAATGATGTATTAGGAGGGCTATGTTTACTAAACTATTACAGCTATAGTGCGTAACTTCTGTCGCCCCCCATGAGGAATTCTGAGTAAATACAACAACACTGTCTCTGCATCTACATGAGGTAAAGCCTTCAGTGATGGCACATGGATTTTATACCTTCTGCTGTACGTCCAGGTTTATTATAATCAGTAGAAACAACAACTGAAACATTTCTTGGTTGCTTATTGATATTTTTCTGAGCTCCTGCACCAGTGTCGGGGGGGGGGGACATCAGTTTGTAAACGCTGCCATACTGAGAAATACAGAGAGAGTTTTGTGGAGCTGATAGGCTTTATCAACTTTGTGTCAACTCATTTGGCGATGGCATGAAATGTAACTGACATTCATTTATATAAAAAAACATACGCACTGTAGCTTTAAATATCACATGTAGATATCACAATTTTAAAAGCTGGTTTGAATCTAACTGGGCATCTGGGGGTGTGGCAAAGGTTGGGACAATTCAGGCACCTGTATGTGTGAATAGCCCAAATGAGAATCACAAAATGTCAAAAACGTCCGTTTAAACCTGCAGTGTGTAGAATTTTGGGTTTTATTTCCTAGCAGATTTTGTAGAAAGTAATTATAATATCCATAAGTACGTTTAATTTAGTGCATAATAGCTAAAAAAAATGTTTTGAATTATTTTTTTTCCCCTTAGAAAGGGTCTCATATATGTCCATATTTCTGCATATTTTGGACCAAGGCCTAGTTCCGCCATCTTAAAAGTGTCATAGTTGGAATGTCATCAGCTGCATTGTTTGAAATTTAGAATTGTTCTTGTCCTTGAAGGCCACTGTAGCTTCTGTTATTATTCTAAAGGGTTGGGGTTACCCAGGGAGCGTTGCATTCTAGAACTTTGTAGAACTTTCTTGATGATGTCATATTACACACTGCACCTTTAAGGTTCAGTTAAACTTCTTACTTTCAATGCCTCTGCTTTCAAAGTCTTTCCCGTGAGCCTGGTGGTACAGGTAGGAGTTGTTCAGCAGCGCCTGGAGACAGAAAATATATATTAATGTGTACAAAAAATATCATAACGTAAAAGTAAATCATTGTTTTATGTATCTTACTTTCACCTATGTGTGCATATTATGTTTCACTTCGATGGAAAACAGATTTCTCTATATAATGATATTGACTCCTCGTCTCCTCCTTGCAAAAAATCATCTCATTTACTTCAAAACTATTTGCGATGTATCTCGAGATGTATTAAACACAGGGTTCGTTCAGCTTTTTAAAGGTGCTACGAGAAACTTTTAAATATTTCTGAAACAGTCTAATTTTTCCTCTGATGATCATAAATTACATTTAACAGCAAACGAGACCATCAGTGCAAAGAATGCTATTTTTAAAAAGTTTTTCTTAATGCCTTTGTCATGGGTATACACTCACCCAGGAACAACAGCTGGTGTAGTACAAACACTACCACTTTTGTCCAAAGGGGGCGCTAGAATTAACACAAACTGAAAGTTCCTCGTAGCACCTTTTAACTAATATTTTACTGTTTAAATATTGATTGGTAGAAAAACTTGTTTGTTACCTTTGAGGGGATGCAGCCGACATTGAGACAGGTTCCACCCAGAGTTGCATTCTTTTCAACGCACACTGTCTGTAAGAGGAAGAGTTTACAGTAGAAAAGTCCACATTAATATGCGTTAATAATGCATTTTTCCCATACTGTGTGCAATATATAATTTGTTTGAGGTTAAAGTTAGGCAAATGCAAAATAAAAAAAAATCCATGTGGAGAAAACAAAGATATTTTTGTGATATTAATAAAAGATAGACAACACAGACAATATTTCATGACATAATACAAAACTATTTTCTCCAGTGTATAAACGAGATGCAGTGGTGTCTAGTCTGGTGGTGCAAGCGTTCACCATAAGTTTTTACATTTATAGTCTAAAGATGGTCCAAAAACCTATGTTTTTTTTCTGTTTCCATTTTAACTTGTACTTCTTATTTTATTTAAATGTTTTACTTCTTTTCATTCGCTTTTAAATGTCTTCTAACGTGTTTTATGTATTTTAATCTTGCCCCTGTAAAGCACTTTGAATGGCCTTGTGTTTGAATTGTGCTATATAAATAAACTTGCCTTGCCTTGCCTTGTTTAATATGAATAATTAATATTCTGACAGAATCCTAAGAATTATCAGCATTTTTTTAAACCTCAAACAGCGACATTAACATGATAATATGAAGTTTTTTTTTTATAGACAATTAACAATTTTCATGGTCTTTGTCACTAGTTGCATTTTAAATTGTTCGTAATGAAAAAATTTAAATCAAAATAAATTGCGTCTGACCTTGAAGCCGAGCTGTGAGGCTTTGATGGCAGCGACGTATCCGCCCGGCCCGGAGCCGACCACTGTGACGTCTGCATCAACTACACAGAGGAAACACAGCAAGGGTTAACAGCAGGTTTTTCACACTATTAGAGTATGGGCAGGTTTCATAGACGTGGATTAAGCCTAGCACAGGACTAAATTGTATTTTAAAAAGGACAATCTCCATTGAAAATTCCAATTAGTCCGGGACTAGGCTTAATCCACGTCAGTGAAACCGGCCCTATATGCTATATATTTATATCATAACGATACAGAAAATACATGGGAGAGATTTAACCTTAAAGCTGGGGTATGTGCTAAATGAACTAAATGAATTTTTTGTTAATATTGGACCTAATTTAGCAAAAGGGATCTGTGGGAAGAGTGTAGGGGAGTCTAGTGAAAACGAAGCGTCTCTTCATCACTCCTTGTTTTTGAAGCCAGTCGAGGCCAACGAGATAAGGGAGATATTGCTTGGAATGAAAACAAAGACCTCTAGAGACGCGCTAGGGTTTCACATGAAAGTAATCAAATCAGTGCAAGAAACTATTATTAAACCCTTAACACACCTTTTTAACCTATCTTTTCAAACAGGCATTTTTCCTTCTAACATGAAAGTAGCTAAGGTTATACCATTACATAAGAATGGTGATGAACATTCATTTACTAATTATAGACCAGTCTCACTTTTAACACAATTTTCTAAAATTCTGGAAAAGTTATTCAGCAATAGACTTGATGAATTCATTACTAAACATCAACTTCTGTATGACAGTCAATTCGGCTTTAGAAAGAATCATTCCACCGCACTGGCCTTGGCTGAATCGGTAGAAATTATTAGTAATGCTATTGATCACAAATTGTACTCTATAGGAATTTTCTTAGACCTCAAAAAAGCATTCGACACTATTAATCATGACATCCTTCTTAATAAACTGGAGAATTATGGCATTCGAGGTTTGGCACATGACTGGGTCAGAAGTTATTTACATGACAGGAAACAATTCGTGAAATTAGGGGAGTTCACATCGACATGCTTAGATATTGTTTGTGGGGTCCCTCAGGGGTCAATCTTGGGGCCGAAATTATTCCTGCTTTATATAAATGACATATGTAAAGTGTCAAAAGTCTTAAGGTTAATTTTATTTGCTGACGACACAAACATCTTCTATTCGGGGAAAGATCTGAATAATATGGTTGAGATCGTAAACATTGAATTGACTAAGTTACATGAGTGGTTAAACCGAAATAAGTTATCACTAAATTTAGAAAAAACTAAATTCATGATGTTTGGCAGGAGAGCATCAGATGTCGCTGTAAAAATCAAGGTAAATGGGATTGAAATTCAAAGGGTCAAGCAACACAAAGTCCTAGGGGTAATAATTGACGATAAATTAAGCTGGAAACCACAAGTTAGCCATCTCAGGGGCAAAATAGCCAGGGGTATTTCTATACTTTGGAAAGCACAACATTGTTTCAATCAAAAGGCCTTACTTGTATTATACTGGAGTTTAGTTTCCCCACATCTGCATTACTGTGCTGAAATATGGGGAAACACTTACAAAGGTACATTGCACCCGTTGGAGATTCTTCAAAAGAAAGCAATACGAATTATTTACCAAGCCAATTACAGGGCACACACTAATAACTTTTTTATTGAAGGTAGAATTCTCAAATTACGTGATGTGGTAAATTACCACACAGTACAAATTATTTACAAGGCTTCAAAAAAAAGCCTTCCAAACAGTTTACAAGTAATGTTTGAAGACAGAGAAGTTTTGCATGATTTAAGAAGAAAAGATAAATTCACTGAGAAAAATATACGGACCACACTTAAATCCTTTTCGATTTCTATAAAGGGTATTAAGCTGTGGAATGGACTTGATGAAGTTGTCACAGGGAGTTGCAGTTTGCGCAATTTCAAAGCAAATTATGTTTCAAAAATTATTGAAAATTACAGACTAATAACCTGAGCACAATGTCAATGTCACTTACATATCAATATTGTAAAGAATAATACAGGCCAGCTGTCAGACTTGTTTTTGAATACTTTTGCAGAAGTGTTTTGACTACCAGTTAAGAAATGGAACAGGCCAAATACAAGGCCACTTCACACTTTATACACTTGGCATTGTCACAGAGAAACTGAACTGTGCTGAACTGATCTTAAAAGCTGAAGCAATTACATTAAAATTGATTGTGTATTGGACTGCAGATTCTTAAAAAAAAAAAAAAAAAAAAAAAAAATGTGTGTGTATGTATGTGTATATATATGTATATATATATGTGTATATATGTAAGTATGTATATATATATATATATATATACAGTATCTCACAAAAGTGAGTACACCCCTCACATTTCTTCACATTTTTCTTTATATCTTTCCATGGGACAACACTGAATAAATGACACTTTGATACAATGTAAAGTAGTCAGTGTACAGCTTGTATAACAGTGTAAATTTACTGTCCCCTCAAAATAACTCGACACACAGCCATTAATGTCTAAACTGCTGGCAACAAAAGTGAGTACACCCCTTAGAAAAAATTTACAAATTGGGCCAAAAGTGTAAATATTTTGTGTGGACACCATTATTTTCCAGCACTGCCTTAACCCTCTTGGGCATGTAGTTCACTAGAGCTTCACAGGTTGCAACTGGAACCCTCTTCCACCCATTCATGACGACATCTCGGAGCTGGTGGATATTAAAGACCTTGCGCTCCTCCACCTTCCGTTTGAGGATGCCCCAACGATGCTCAATAGGGTTTAGGTCTGGAGACATGCTTGGCCAGGCCATAACCTTTACCCTCAGCTTTTTTAGCAAGCCACTTGTCGTCTTGGAGGCGTGTTTGGGGTCGTTATCATGTTGCAATACCACCCTGCGGCCCAGTTTACGAAGGTTGAGTGCACATGGTCAGCGCGTACACAGAGGTTGGCTTTGGAAAATAGACGTATGAGTGCTGCCAGCATTGCTGAAGGGCTTGAAGGGGTGGGGGGTCAACCTGTCAGTGCTCAGACCATACGCCGCACTCTGCATCATACTGGTCTGCATGGCTGTCGTCCCAGAAGGAAGCCTATTCTAAAGATGATGCACAAGAAACCCCACAAAAAGTTTGCTGAAGACAAACAGACTACGGACATGGATTACTGCAACCATGTCCTGTGGTCTGATGAGACCAAAATACATTTATTTGGTTCAGATGGTGTTAAGAGTGTGGACCGGCAACCAGGTGAGGAGTACAAAGACAAGTGTGTCTTGCCTAGAGTCAAGCATGGTGGTTGGAGTGTCATGGTCTGGGGCTGCATGAGTGCTGCAGGCACTGGGGATCTACAGTTCATTGAATTCTAACATGTACTGTGACATACTGAAGCAGAGCATGATCCCCTCCCTTCATAAACTGGGCCACAGGGCAGTACTGCAACATGATAACGACCCCAAACACCCCTCCGAACGTCCACTGGCTTGCTAAAGAAGCTGAGGGTAAAGGTTATGGACTGGCCAAGCATGTCTCCAGTCTTAAACCCTATTGAGCATCTTTGGGGCATCCTAAAACGGGAGATAGAGGAGCGCAAGGACTCTAATATCCACCAGCTCCTTGATGTCGTCATGAATGGGTAGAAGAGGGTTCCAGTTGCAACCTGTGAAGCTCTAGTGAACTACATGCCCAAGAGGGTTAAGGCAGTGCTGGAAAATAATGATGGCAAAACAAAATATTGACACTTTGGGCCCAATTTGGACATTTCTTCTTAGGGGTGTACTCACTTTTGTTGCCAGCAGTTTAGACATTAATGGCTGTGTGTCGAGTTATTTTGAGGGGACAGTAAATTTACACTGTTATACAAGCTGTACACTGATTACTTGACATTGTATCAAAGTGTCATTTATTCAGTGTTGTCGCATGGAAAGATATAATGAAATATTTGAAGAAATGTGAGGGGTGTACTCACTTTTGTGAGATACTGTATATATGTATATATATATATATATATATATATATAGCTATATATAAAAAAAAATGTTTTTTGTTTTATTTTTATTTTCTGTAACAGTAACTGTGTATCTGAATCCGAATTTGATGAAAATGGGGGCGGGACCTGATAAGCCTTTGGCTTCTTCCGTCTCCCTTCGGACAACACAAAGTATGATGTATGAATATTTTCAAGAGAAAATTGTGTATTGTGTGGAATTGTCCGAAAGAATAATAAATAAAATAAAATAAAATAAAATAAAATAAAATAAAATGTGATTTCTGATTGGTCAAAGTTAACATGAGCTGTACACTTTGACCGATCAGATCGAGGCTCCGATTCTCTGTTCTTATTGGCTGTTGGGACTGTCCATTCACTTTGGCACGACTTTGTTGGTGTGTAGAGCATGTCAGGGAGGGACCAAAGAGAACAAGTGGAGCGGTTGAGGTATTTGGATTCAAATCTTTATCCCAACTGCCATTTTCTCCCCAAATCCTCCACCCCAGCTTTAATCAGAACAAAACTAATATAAATTTGGAAGAGGTGGGCTGAACAAGGAAGCAACATCTTTACTCAGGCAACAAGGCTTCTTTTTTTTTTACGATTCATTTTTGGCATTTTTTATGCTTTTATTAGACAGTTTGGAGAGACAGAGATGCAATGGTGCAGAGAGGGGAATGACATGCAGAGAACGACCCGGGCTGGATTCTAACCCGGGGTCTGCTGTGAAGAGGACTGAGACTCTCTGCATGTCAATCCCCCTTTTGCCCCATTTCAACTATCCAAAGCTGTCTAATAAATGTGAAAAAGATAAAAGAATAATCTTATAAGAATAAATATAAAAAAAGACGGCATATTGGCGGATCAGTGTTTAACATTCACGTGTCCTGTATTTTTTTACTATTTCACAATGTAAAATCTCTCAGTGTGTAATTTATCACCACGGCTACTTCCTTTGTGAGGTCCAGTTATCTGCCCTAATGGATAAAGTTCACCGGAGAAAGGGCCGTTAATGGGGACAGGTGATAAGAGTTATGAGTTATGATGAGTTTATCTTACTTGCTGCTTTGTCAGCGTAAGTTCTGACGGACAGAACTGCCGCTCCGTGACGTTTGCAGGGAAAGTGGTGGCTCCGCTGTGAAGGGAAACAAAACACATAGTAAGAAAAAAATTATAATTATATGGTCAAACACAAAATAATCCAAGAATTAACACTGTAATATAAAATAAGGGCTGGGTTTATATATTTTACAGCATATTGGTCCATTCTGAGGGTTCCTGCAGGCAAAGTAAAGTAGTAAGAACAAACATCAACCAAACAGTCAATTAATAATATAAAAGAATCCAAGAATTAACACTATAGAAGAAATGGCTATGGCTACACTAACATTTTACAGCATGCAAACATTTCCTGTCCATTGTATGGGTTATTACAGCCTAAATCAAGTTAGATTGAAGAATTTTTAGTACTTTTTTCACAATTTTACAATATGACGAGACGCATAGTAAGTGCAAACATCTACCACACAGTCAAATAATACTATAAAATAATACAAGAAATAACACTATAGAAAAGAATTAGATACATTCAATTGAAATGTGCAATGTAATTAACACTATTTACAACATGTTTGCAATATGTACATTTTAAGGCATTTTGTTAGGAGTTAGGTAATAACTGTTAACTACCTTAGCACGCGAACATGACACAAGTGACAAAAAGGCACAAATTCAACATTAATATTCATATTGTGCTGTAATCTGTCACTCGTAGCCTATGTCACGTTCGCATGCTAAGGTAGTTAACAGTTATTATCTAACTCCTAACCTAATGACACAATCTGATATGGGCACATTGAGACATTACATTGCTTAGATATGTGGTTTTCACATTTAACAGATGTTAAAACCACATATTTTAAGATGTTTTTTTAATATGTTGTATCGGCTACTTTTAAAAGTTTCCGTTTTGAATTCGGCATGAGCAAAATATCCAAAAAGGCACAAATTCAACATTAATATTCATATTGTGCTGTAATCTGTCACTCGTAGCCTATGTCACGTTCGCATGCTAAGGTAGTTAACAGTTATTACCTAACTCCCAACCTAATGACACAATCTGATATGGGCACATTGAGACATTACATTGCTTAGATATGTGGTTTTCACATTTAACAGATGTGAAAACCACATATTTTAAGATGTTTT
The DNA here is from genome assembly GCA_026929865.2 of Hyperoplus lanceolatus. Taxonomy (NCBI): domain Eukaryota; kingdom Metazoa; phylum Chordata; class Actinopteri; order Uranoscopiformes; family Ammodytidae; genus Hyperoplus; species Hyperoplus lanceolatus. Next base: position 35,093,932 of record CM049400.1, on the reverse strand, counting down.
TTAAATATGTTGTATCGGCTACTTTTAAAAGTTTCCGTTTTGAATTCGGCATGAGCAAAATATCCAAAAAGGCACAAATTCAACATTAATATTCATATTGTGCTGTAATCTGTCACTCGTAGCCTATGTCACGTTCGCATGCTAAGGTAGTTAACAGTTATTACCTAACTCCCAACCTAATGACACAATCTGATATGGGCACATTGAGACATTACATTGCTTAGATATGTGGTTTTCACATTTAATAGATGTTAAAACCACATATTTTAAGATGTTTTTTTAATATGTTGTATCGGCTACTTTTAAAAGTTTCCGTTTTGAATTCGGCATGAGCAAAATATCCAAAAAGGCACAAATTCAACATTAATATTCATATTGTGCTGTAATCTGTCACTTGCCACAATAACCAAATACATTAGGCTACAATGCATTTAAGGTTAAGCAGTTAGGTCATATCTGTCCACTGCGTTAGCATGATAACGTGACATAATAACAGACAAAACAAAAGTTGAAAATTAGTGTTGAATATGTAACTTTTTGGCCATTTTGCTCATGCCGAATTCAAATAGGAGACTTATTGAACTAGAAAACATCTTAAAAAAACAATTTATATCGCTATTTGCAATAATAAATCCTTAAATCGCAGGTTTTTCAAATGGAGTCTGGCGTTTGTTTTCTCCACCAGGGGAGAGCTGCTAGCTGACCCGCTAACCAGGCCTTGGCCGCGGGCGTGAAAACAACAGTGTCCCCGGTGCCAACCATAACCAAAACATTAAGGACAACACACGCTGGTTGTTTAGGTTATTAAATCACGTCCTTACCGTGGCCAGAGAGCGATATAACGGCGTCCAGCTCTGCATTTTGTCTGTGTCTTGTCACAGCTGCAGTCACCTCCAACAGGCCGAGTAGCCAAGGACTCCTGATAATGCGCATGCGCAGTTTCACCCCATTAAAAAACACCACACGCCTGTACGTCGCCTCCATGTGACGTCGGTCTGTGATGGTGAAAGGTGAAAATTTAAAAGAAAAAAGAAACACATAAATTCCATAATATTCAATACAAATTCAAATGAAAAAAAATACACGTATAATTAAACTAAATTTTAAAAATTTTAACAACTTCACACATGCAATAAAAAATTAAATAAGTTGAAAAAAAATGTTTTAAAATAAAATACACATTCAAAAAAATTATAAAAAACAAATAAAAGAAAAATAGACATAAAAAAGAAAAAAAAGAAGAAAAAAAATCAAATAAGAATGTATTCAAATATACAATTAAAAATAGAATGCAATAAAAAAAAACAAGAAATACACTAATAATTCAATATTTAAAGGATGCACAAACTCCATGTTGAACTTCCCTGGAGAATGCACAACTACTCACACTAACATCTGCAATAAAACCTATTTTTTTTACAGTCTTTGATTAAAACGTACAATGGAATATACAATTGAAAATACAGTGGTCAGTTGGTCACCCCAAAATGTCCGGACCCCTTCCAGTAATCCACATGTAAAACCCAAATTAAGCCTACTTAGTGACGTTACATTATCTTATTCTCTCAACACATCCATCTTGTGTCCATATCCAAAATATTAAAATATATTTCTCTCACGTCACGTCTGGAATAATCTTGTAGTAGGATTTCTAACACCCCTACAATGGACCGTACCATCTCCTAAACTCTCGGTTAGTTTAGCGCAGTTCGGCGTCTTGTCTCTCTCTCCATCCTCGCTGCTTCGCGCCAAATAGAGATGCTGTATATAAATGTAAGTAGCTAACTATCCAGCTATTTGTAATGGTGTAATACACTTTAGCCTACTTAAGTTTCTTACCTTTATAGTTGCCGGTGTCAAGTTTAAGCTAGTACCTAACTTTTGCATAAAGCTGTGTAGCCTGTCTTGTCTAGCTAACTGAAAGCCGAAAACTAACTAACTAGCTAGCTAGTTGAAAACATGCAGTTTTTTTCCCAATCATGGCTAGAGTAGCTGGCTAGCTGACGTGCCTTTACTTTGCATCTCATTACCAATATAAAATGCCACATATTACAGGTGAAACTCGAAAAATTAGAATATTGTGCAAAAGTTAATTTATTTCAGTAATTCAACTTAAAAGGTGAAACTAATATATTATATAGACTCATTACAAGCAAAGTTAGCTATTCCAAGCCTTTATTTGTTATAATTTTGATTATTATGGCTCACAGTTTATGAAAACCCCAAATTCAAAATCTCAGAAAATTTGAATAATTCATAAAAATCAATGAAAAGGGGATTTTAAATACAGAAATGTCGGCCCTCTATAAAGTATAATCATCAATTTGTACTCAGTACTTAGTTTGTGCCCCTTTTGCATGAATGCTTGCCTCAATTCCAATTAATTTTCCATGATATTCTAATAATATGAGTATCACCTGTATATGTTAACCAACACTGGTGCTCGTGAGGATGACTAGTTTTAGAGCTATTTTTTTAACATTAATATAGGGTGTAATCTCATCAGAGCAGTTGGCATTACATTTTATCCTAAGTGATATTAAAAATGTCTATACAGTATCTACATTATCGGAATAAAGTATCTATTCATCTTTTCTAGTGCATTTAAAGGTGGAGTTAGTGATTCTGGAGAACGCTTGTTGTCAAAATCTATTTTTGTCCAAATCAGTTTATATCTCCTTATGATCCGCTATCTGTCTGTACTGAGTGTGCACTGAAAAAATACTGAATACACAGCCTAGGCTCTGTAAACAGGTATGTAAACAAAGGGGCCCCCGTAGCTATAGCAACATCTCTGTTTCAGAGCCTAGGCTGTGTATTTACCCTAAGGCGAGTGCGGCGCAAAGTCTCCAAAATGCAAATGACTTCCATGAAAAATTTACGATATTTGGCATTTATATTAAAACATTTTAATCCCACCGGTCCAGTAGAAAGGTAGGGGGAATACGGATTATACTATTCTGTTACTGATAGTAAAAGTATAGTAAAAAATATTTCACAATCAAGGTTTTCTTGTGCTCATGTTTGTCTAATATAAGTATATCAAATTCTTTCTGCAGGCCAAAATACCTTAAGATAATCCACCAACAAATGATCAACCATTACATGATTTACCAGAGAAGGCAGGACTACAAACACTAAATTATTGTACAAGAAAGCAGAGGCTTAACTGGAAAGACAGGAACTCAACTCTTGGCTGTACATAAAGGAAGGTAAGACATTATTTCACGGACTGAAAAAGGACCTAGAATGCTCTGTTTGTGATGAATAGATCAATTGAGTTGTATAGATAGGTAGATAGATAGAAAGATAGATAGATAGATAGATAGATAGATAGATAGATAGATAGATAGATAGATAGATAGATAGATAGATAGATAGATAGATAGATAGATAGATAGATAGAAAGCAAGTACTTTTACTGAACATGTAAAACAATTCCCAAAATAAAACTTATAAGCAATGAAAAAGAAGAAAACAAACTGTATCTTTAGCAACAAATAAGCAACTCAAATAGTGTTGTTCATGTTATAAATGTAGTAGGCAGCAGTTGTAAAGAGACACTGGCAAAAAAAATTACAAACACAGATATATTGCATCATATCAGAGGGCTTCTGAAATAGCCAGCCAGAAACAGATAGGATCCCTGCCCAAAAAGGTGATGGAAATCAATGGAGAGTTCAAGATTGTTTATTTGTTCATATGTGCAACAATTTTATCAGCCGTGGTTGCCAATTAAATTCTTGAGTCTCATGCAACATACAAAAGTAAATGAAAGAAAATATTGTGTATTTAAAAAGAAACACAAATGTACAGAGAGCCGTCTGAGACACAAATAAACACAAAAATAGTGCAGACATAGTGCAAGTACATTTCAAATGTAGAGATAAAGATGGCCTATAATATATAAATACATTTATATATTATATATATGCAGAGAAAACAAATTTGCATTGCAGTGATGGAACTTCAGTTTTGATTAGCAACAAAAATGTACTTATACCTAAAAAAAAAAGAAAAGCATGTTAACTGTGAAACTGTCGCACTGTTCTCATCACACGCACATGCTTACCAGTCGGCAGAATTGACATTTTTGAGTTGAGTTGACTTCAAAGTTTATATGGGACAGTGAAATCGAAGGTTATAACAATGGACAAGAAAATCATCCTTCCTGCCGATTCTGGCAATATCCCGGAAACGTACAATTTTCATCTAGACACAACAGACGAGCTTGAGACCATCAGAGCAAGAGTAGTTATGTCAGGTAACGTAATATTGTTTTTGTTTTTTTAATCTAAATTAAGCTAAGCTTTAAAGTTCTGACTATGCTAATATAGCTAACTCCAGCTATTGTAATGGACTGGTAGAAATGTTTTGTTATTTGTTATGTTATAATTATAATAATTGCTGCTGTTTAAATTTAGATAGTCTTGGCCACAGAAAATACAACTTGATTCTGAAGTAAACAAAGCATTTACATTTTTGCACAGGCAAATATTCAATTCCCTCTACACTCAAGGAGTGTGTATCTGTCTAATACTCAGACAGGAGAGATGATCAGAGGGGCAGAGTTTTTACCACCATCATAAAGACCTGGACCAAAAACTGGGAAGAGTTTCTCAGTGAAGGAGCAGCCAGTAAAGGAGTAGATAAGAGCTGCAGCATCAACGTCATAAAAGGAGACCAGACCCTCCTCATAATCCACAAACACCCCTACCTTCTGAGGAGGAGACTTCAGAGAGAGACGGACTGAAGGGCCAGCAAGAGCTTCGTACTTATTGTCATTCCTCAACCATATCCTCCAATAACCATTCTGAGGGCTCGTTGTGATTTGTCCCTTCCTATTGATCGATTCTCTGGCCACTCCTAAAGTCCACTCAGTCTTCCCTTCAACCTGAATCTCGTAATAAAATCTTCCTGAAGAGAAACTCTGCTTTGATAAAACACGAGCACCAGTATCAAATCTCTCTGGATTATTTGGGAGATTCTTCCATACATCACCATATTGAACTTGTTTTCCGTCATCAGACATGATGAGAGATGGATGTGCTGTATTAGGATCGAGTGTCACATCCGCTGCGTACTGCTGGACCCACTTCAGCTCGGCCTCAAGCAGCTTCTTCTTCATCTGTTCACTGAGTTTCTCCTCCAGCTGATTCAAAGCTCTCACCACAGTCCCCTCATATGAAGGTGGACGGACGCTGATCTCTGTCCAGTCCTTAGTGGGTAGAGCAGTATTTATGGACTGGAAGTTTTGAAGGAGGTGGAGGTGGTCTTCAGACTGTGAGAGCTGCTCCACCTCAGTGCTTCTCTTCTCCAGCTCAGAGATTTCCTCTTCCAGCTCTTTGATGAAGCCTTCAGCCTGTTTCTCTGTCTCTCCCTGCTTCTCTTTGACGGTGTCGATGAGCTCTGCCTGGCTTCTCTCCACAGACTCCTTCAGAGCGGTGAAGACCTGAACACCATCTGCTATCTCTCTGTCTGCACCTTCGTTACTGAGCTCCACTGAGCGTCTCATCTCCTGAATCTTCATTCGTCTCTTCCGGATCATCTGCTGAACTTCAGCCTCTGTCTTCCCCAGCTTGGCCTTCTGTTCTTCATATTCTTCTTTCAGAGGAACAACATCATGTGCCTTGTGGTCTAAAACAGTGCAGAGCATGCAGACACATGTCTGGTCAGTCTGACAGAACATCTCCAGAAGTGTATCATGATTCGTACACATCCTGTCTTCAAGGTTCTCTACAGGTTCGATCAGCTGATGTCTTTTCAGGCCTGGCATTCTCAGATGACGCTCCAGGTGAGTCTCACAGTATGAGGCCAGACACACCAGGCAGGACTTCAGGGCCTTCAGTTTGGTTCCAGTGCAGACGTCACAGGGAACTTTTCCTGGTTCTGCAGCTTGTTGCTCTGAGCTGCTGCTTCTGGCTTCCTGTTGAGCTGACGCTCTGAACTGATTAGCCATCTCAGAGATGAAGGTGTTGACCAGCAGCTCAGGTCTTGTGGAGAAAACCTTTTTGCAGTTGGGACACCGACAGGGGACATTTCTATCCCAGTGTTCAGTGATGCAGGCTTTACAGAAGTTGTGTCCACATGGGATGGTGACTGGATCAGTGAACACATCCAGACAGATGGAGCACAGGAACTGATCTTCACTCAGCAGACAGCTGGCAGCAGCCATCTCTACAATCTGAGGACAAAAAGTGTGAAAAAACCCTGTAATTAGCTATTTTGGTCACGTATTCAGCAAAAGTCAAACCAAAATAATAGAATATTAGGAGAGTCATCTTGAATCCTACCCTCTAACATCACAAATGAAATGTGAGAAATCAGAGCAGGAATGATAAAACGATTGATTTGTTTGGAATATCAGAACGTTTTTTAGAATCATTTCTAAATGTAGTATTTCACAGCTGGAAAGATGAAGCTTTATTGAAATTGGGTTACCTATATAGTAGAAATGTCAATTAATGTTTGGAACTGGCACCTTCTGGCCCAAAAAAAAGGCAGAAAGGGTATTGTTTGCTCAAACGGTAGAAAATCCTACAACTACCACAATGCAATGCACTAGCTGCCTTTCAAGGCCGCACCCACAACTTCACAGCCAGCAACTTTAGTAAGTGTTAGTTGGTGAAAACAAACTTATTCCTGGGATAATATACATTCCATGGTGATACTTTGAAAACAATTGTATGCTACTCTACAATGTGTTCTTTTTTCAAGGATTTGCCGTCATTGGAATACTTCTCTCACTTAAGAAATCAGGACAGCTGTGCCCAGGGAAGACTGAGGGAAGACAAACCTCCTTCATTGTAATATACTACCGATTTTGTAATGATACAAAGCTGGTTGCTAAAAGTGAAGTATTCCTTGAATTTTGGATTTTTTTTTGCATTCAAGCAGAAATTTTTTTTGAGACCAGACATTAAAACAAACACAAAATTATGAGTAGATTTGTTTATGTAAATGTTTGTTGAAACAGTAAATATTATGAGCTGTACTTACCCGTCTTTTGCAGAGACTGATGCCTGTCCTGATTATTTCAGTTTCTTCTTTTCCAGAGAGACGTGTCTAGTCCTTAGTTCGGCTGTCGCTCCGACTAAAGTTTTGTGTCTTGTGAGTAAGGTGACGTCAATGCATGTTGTGGTTTTCGTCTGCTGCTCCACCTCTTTTTGCTCTGCAGTTGCGGACTTGTTGCATTTCAGGTTTGATCAGATTATTGATGCACTTTGGTACAAGGTGTGTTTAAGCTGTAGCAAAGCACTAAAGTATTGTGAGGGTGTTAGTGTTTTTTTTGTCTTATTATTATGTTTATTTTATTGTAGTCTATAGCATGCTCTAACAGACAAAACAAAAAGAAGTGTACATACTTCATGCTAGAATATACTGTAGAAGTTGATCAGTGGGATAAACACTCCTTTTACCGTCTCTTTTCAGTCTCAAAACAGTTCCTACATCAGGTTAAACATTACTTTTTAGCATCTTTAAATCCCATGTAACAATGGAATGAGTTTATCAAATGGACACAGTTGCTATTTGGGACTCTATTTGTTTTATGTTCTATTAGATTTATTGTTGTCGACAAAATTATTATGGAGAAAAAATGCTGACAAGCACAAACCTGTTTTAAGTATGACCAATTGCTTTCAGGCAAAGATAAATCTAGAAAGTGTATTAAAAACCAAAATAAATAGAAGTACTAACTTGTCAACCATACATCAACACCTGTTCAGGAAAAGAACAATGTATGTGTTTTGAAAATAATGTTAATGACAACTGTGTGTGTTCCACTCAGCTTTATTAGCTCAGGAACCATCGAGCAGTCTGTGGGGCAGCATCCACATCTCAATTACCTGCTTTTAATGGTGACAGCCAGGTAACGATAGTGTTTTCAGTAAGCCTAGACATTGTTTCACTTTTGTGAATTTAAACCTCTATTGAAACAGCTCAATACAGTCAGGCAAGATTCCTCCAGTTTAACATAAGATACATTTTCAATGAAAGGCGAGCGGGAAATAACAGTCTAAGTGACAAGCGAGCGAACTCCTGAGAATCTGTTGCATCCATGATCTGCACATGCTTTCCACTTGGCAATGTTGACAAGAGTTTAACGTTTTCTATTGGACGGTTTAATCGAAGGTTATCATAATGGACAAGAGAATCATCCTTCCTGCCGGTGATATCCTGGAAATTTACAATTTTCATTTAAACATCCGCCATGATATCAACAGACGAGCTCAAGACCACTGGAGCAATAATGGATGTGTCAGGTAATGTAATGTTAAACATTTTGACTAAATTGAGCTAGGCTATAAAGTTGTGACTGTGCTAATGCAGCTAACTCCAGCTATTGTAATGGACTGGGGGAAATGTTTATGTTATTTTACTGTTAACTAATGTTGGATGTAAATTACTTATGTATGTTTTCTAAAGTGTGTGCACCATGTACCTAGGTGCATCTCCAATCAATTTACTATAGTCAGTCAGTAAAACAAGAAACAATATGATGGTAAATTAAGTCTGACTTATGTAATGTGGATCGTGAATAAAACTTTTTTTTCTTCTTTTTCATTAACTGATATCAGATGGAGAAATGTATCCAACAGAGCGATGAATGCAGCAGAAACAGTCCAGGCAGTCGGAGACCAAACGGTGCTCACTCTGATTGTTCAGGTAACACACTCGATATAGAAATGAGCCTGCACACTGATACACAAACAGTCATCAGGAACAAAAGTTCTGTTATCAGAGCACAAACACTTTAAGCATCTCCAACAGTGTTTTATCTCAGGAGGTGTTTATTTGCTATTGTTCAGGTTTTTAAGTATTTGTCGGTGAACAGAAAGGACTAAACATGTAAGAAAATAAAACATAAAAGCAAATTACAATTTGTTTTTGTTTGTTATGCATTTAGGAATTTGCACACACATGAGCAAATTATATATTTCCAAAAAATCTCAGCGTTACACATAAATCTAAGTGTTTTGAGTCATTCACATTTGCTCTGGCAAATATTTAATTTCTTCTACACTAAATGATTGTGTATCTGTCTACTCCTCACTGTACTCTACTACTCAGAGATTGACAGGGGAGATGATCAGAGGGGCAGAGTTTTTACCACCATCATTATTACAGGGACAGAAGTATGGGTAGAGTTTCTCAGTGAAGGAGCAGCCAGTAAAGGAGTAGATAAGAGCTGCAGCATCAATGTCATAATAGGAGACCAGACCCTCCTCATAATCCACAAACACCCCCACCTTCTGAGGCCGGGACTTCAGAGAGAGCCGGATTGGAGGGTCAGCAAGAGCTTTGTACTCATTGTCATTCCTCAACCATATCCTCCAGCAACCATCGAGAGGGCTCAGTGTGATAATTCCCTTCCTGTTGATCGATTCTCTGACCACTCCTAAATCCCAGCCAGTCTTCCCTTCAACCTGAACCTCATAGTAAACTCTTCTTAAAGAGAAACTCTGTTTCGATAACACATTAACACAAGTATCAAATCTCTCTGGATTGTTTGGGAGATTCTTCTTTACACCACCATGTTTAACTTGTTTTCCATCATCAGACAGGATGAGTTTGGGATGTGCTGTATCGGGATCAAGTGTCACATCCACTGCGTACTGCTGGACCCTCTTCAGCTCGGCCTCAATCAGCTTCTTCATCTGTTCACTGAGTTTCTCCTCCAGCTGATTCAGAGCTCTCCTCACAGTCCCTCCATGTGAAGGTGGACGGACGCTGATCCCTGTCCAGTCCTTGGTGGGTAGAGCAGTGTGATGTATGAGTAGTTTGAGGGAGTCATTAGACCTTGAGAGCTGCTCCACCTCAGTGCTTCTCTTCTCCAGCTTAGAGATTTCCTGTTCCAGCTCTTTGATGAAGCCTTCAGCCTGTTTCTCTGTCTCTCTCTGCTTCTCTCTGACGGTGTTGATGAGCTCGGCCTGGCTTCTCTCCACAGACTCCTTCAGAGAGGTGAAGACCTGAACACCATCTCCTATCTCTCTGTCTGCACCTTCTTTACTGTGCTCCACTGAGCCTCTCATCTCCTGAATCTTCAGTCGTCTCTTCTGGATCATCTGCTGAACTTCAGCCTCTGTCTTCCCCAGCTCTGCTTTCTTTACTTCGTATTCTTTTTTCAGTGGAACAACAGCATGTGTCTTGTGGTCTAAAACACTGCAGAGCATGCAGATGAGTGTCTGGTCGGTCTGACAGAACAGCTCCAGAGGTTTATCATGCTTCCTACACATCCTGCCATCCTGGTTCTGCACAGGTTTTATCAGCTGATGTCTTGTCAGGCCTGGCATCTTCAGATGAGGCTCCAGGTGAGTCTCACAGTAGGAGGCCAGACACACCAGGCAGGACTTCAGGGCCTTCAGTTTGGTTCCAGTGCAGACGTCACAGGGAACTTTTCCTGGTTCTGCAGCTTGTTGCTCTGAGCTGCTGCTTCTGGCTTCCTGTTGAGCTGACGCTCTGAACTGAGCAGCCATCTCAGAGATGAAGGTGTTGACCAGCAGCTCAGGTCTTGTGTAGAAAACCTTTTTGCAGTTGGGACACCGACATGGGACATTTCTTTTCCAGTGTTCAGTGATGCAGGCTTTACAGAAGTTGTGTCCACATGGGATGGTGACTGGATCAGTGAACACATCCAGACAGATGGAGCACAGGAACTGATCTTCAGTCAGCAGACAGCTGGCAGCAGACATGGCTACAATCTGAGGGGAAAAAGGTGTAAAAACAAAAATGTAATTACTGATCTTTTGATGACAGCCTCTGATTCACTGAAACATGGCATTGGATTATCATGGACTGTGCTGACAGCGAAAGAGAGTTTCGGATGTGCAGGTCAGTGTTGATGTTTCTATGCGATCACCAAGCTGGAAATAAATACTCAAAAAATACATAAAAACAGCCAGACTAGGATAGACAAAGACAAATACAAGACAACATATACAGAAGCAACAACAAGTGGAGTTAGAGAGAGACAGAGAGAGGGAGAGAGATACAGTGAGCAACATGTCACTGATGGACCTCAGGTAAACATTTGCCCTGGCTACGACCAAAGTGGGTCTTCCTCTCTCTGTAGATTTTGGATGTTAAAACACAGTCAATATAATCAGCTGCTCTGCCTTATAAAGACTCACTGCAATTACTACATAATTTACAATGTGTGCAACAGACTTTCATACGTTAACACTTAATTTAATTCAGCTGAAACCTTTATCTAAAGCACCTTCCAACCTTAGGTAGGCAGATAACATTAAGGGTCTCGCCTGGGGGCCAACACTTGACCTGGCAAACACTGAATCTTAACACGGGTGTCCTGTACGAAAGTCAGTGGTGTTACCCACTGAGTTTTACAGCCTTTATATTGCATATAAAGTTATAAAATGTGTTCAACAATGTCATATTTTATGACCGTCTATGCAATAGAAGAAGCTGTCAGATGAAATCAGTAACTGTACAATCCAAAGGGCATCTAAACTTGACCAGTTAGCATTAATCATGGCCAGTTTATACTTTTTTTGTATGGATTTAGCTGCTGCCTTATACTTATATACGGTTTCACAAACTTAATTGCTAAGATGTTTGAGGATAAAAATGAATGTTTTAACTACACGACACACAAGATGTTTTAAAAAAAATCAGATCAAGTTGAAGTCATTGTGTTTTGGTCTTTTACAGCTGCTCTCTAGTTCTGTCACAATCTTCATATTATTCTATCTAGATGACACATTTCTGTGGCAAAATATTCAGTATATAAAAGACACACTAAACAGTCATACTCTTGTTTTAACTCAACTTTGAGCAAGTATTTACTGAGTGTCATTGAATGTTGACTTTGAAAGGCAGTGTACTCACCAGTGTTTGTCAGTGATTCTGCTGTTTAGTTGAGAAAAACCTGATGGATTCAGTTGAATTTGCCTTCAGAGAGATTCAGATAGACTCGTCCTGAATGCTGTCCTGCTGTCACTCTGACAAACTTTAACTTTTACCTGAGGGAATGTGCCTCTGCAGCTCTCCCCTTTCAGTGTTGCTCCACCTCTCAGTGTAGCTCTGTGACTCAACTTTTATTGCCTCCTTATGACCTGACATAACTTTGGAACAAGATGAGTTTTATTGTTTTTTTCTCTTATTTTTTTGTACAGTAGAAGAACACAGGGTCCAAAAGAACAAACAATTACAACTAGACAATATAACCAAGGAGGTCAGTCAAGATTTTCAGGACCATACTGTATCTGTTGATCAATAGGCTACAACGCTCCCTTTAGAGCCCCCTTAGAAGTCCCTCTACAATCCCACAAACAACCCAATGTTCACTCACTGTTATGGCAGTAATTTCACTTTCTGCTGATTTCCAAACAGTTCACCATATTTTCTTCACGAGAAAGATTTCCTACCTATCACATTACATGGAGAAAAGTTAATACACTTTGTTTATATTTCAAACCTTCATCACTGCCCTACAAGTAGACTTATTTAGAATTTTAGTTTGGAAAATGAATAATATAAAATACATTTCAGAGAACCTAAGTGAAATTAAGATAGTATATTTTAGGAAAACACTCTATAGTTCAAAGGAGAAGTAAGCCTTAATTATTTTCCACCACTGGAAAATCCATAGTGTGTCTAATAAAATACAATGGATTTATAATTATCATAGTTACTGTATTTCTGTTTATGGATGACACAATCTGGGAGTGTAGACATTTTAAAGTACAGGACTGTTATCAGAACCAGCATTGATATCAGTCTTGTGATAGTTATTTATAAAGATAATTTGTTTGTTATAAACTCCACTCCATATGGAATAAAGATGTTTTTTCCCTTTACATACTCATCAATGACACTAGACAAAGTACTCCTTCCAATAAGACTAATATTGCATTGTGCTCCTGCATTCATGTGACTTGCTTCAGCATCAGACTGTGTAGTTCTTTAAGAGCATGTCCTCATATGGCCACAGGCTGCAGTCTGTTATGAACTCCACTAGAGGGCAGCATCATATTTAACTTATTCTCTCCAGACTAGTGGCACTGGTTTAGTGTTCATACTGTATCAGCTGTTCAAACACAACTCAAACCTTTAATAACGTGCAACATTATCTCACACTACCAACCATTTCAAATGTGATGGGGTCAGTCTGAGAATTGTTGAGAAGTGTTTTTAATCATGTGACTTGTTCATTATATTAACATCAACAGTTTTTTAATCTTTGATATGAATCAAAAACAAAATAACTCAACCTGACACAATTTATTTTATTTAGCTTTTTTATTTAAAAAGAAAAGCAGACACAAAAGCAAATTACCTCTGTCTGATTCATGAACATAATTTGAGTATTTTGTGTCAGTTTGCAACACTTCTTATATGTACAATGATCAGACAATAAACAGGTTTGAACTTGGAGTCCAGACATTTAATGAACATGAAAATGCTTCTTATCCCTGAGTACATTGTTTTCCGAGGATTGAACAGTCTAGAAGCCGAGTAGGCAGTTATTGAATAAATCAGACAACACTAGATAATATCAATCAGCATGATCAAATTGGTGTGTTGTAGCAGTAAGTAGCATTGTGATACATCAAAGAAAAATATTTCCAGAAATAAAAGAATAAAAAGTGTTGATGACAACCTAATAAAACAAAAATTAAAATGAATGTTACACTAAATGGTGCATTTTTTTCTGTTGAAGATCAAATAGATGTTCTACTCTGTGTGATTGACAGGAGAGATTATCAGAGGGGCAGAGTTTTTACCACCATCATAAAGACTGGGACCAAAGAATGGGTAGAGTTTCTCAGTGAAGGAGCAGCCAGTAAAGGAGTAGATAAGAGCTGCAGCATCCACGTCATAAAAGGAGACCAGACCCTCCTCATAATCCACAAACACCCCCACCTTCTGAGGAGGAGACTTCAGAGAGAGACGGACTGAAGGGCCAGCAAGAGCAATGTACTCATTGTCATTCCTCAACCATATGGTCCAGTAACCATTCTGAGGGCTCAGTGTGATTTGTCCCTTCCTGTTGATCGACTCTCTGACCACTCCTAAAATCCAGTCAGTCTTCCCTTCAACCTGAACCTCGTAATAAAATCTTCCTGAAGAGAAACTCTGCTTTGATAAAACAAGGCAGCACTATCAAATCTCTCTGGATTGTTTGGGAGATTCTTCTTTACATCACTATCTTTAACTTGTTTTCCATCATCAGACAGGATGAGAAATGGATGTGCTGTATCAGGATCGAGTGTCACATCCACTGCATACTGCTGGACCCACTTCAACTGAAACAGCTTCATCTGTTCACTGAGTTTCTCCTCCAGCTGATTCAAAGCTCTCACCACAGTCCCTCCATATGAAGGTGGACGGATACTGATCCCTGTCCAGTCCTTGGTGGGTAGAGCAGTGTTTATGGACAGGAAGTTTAGGAGGAGGTGGAGGTGGTCTTCAGACTGTGAGAGCTGCTCCACCTCAGTGCTTCTCTTCTCCAGCTCAGAGATTTCCTGTTCCAGCTCTTTGATGAAGCCTTCAGCCTGTTTCTCTGTCTCTCTCTGCTTCTCTTTGACGGTGTTGATGAGCTCGGCCTGGCTTCTCTCCACAGACTCCTTCAGAGCGGTGAAGACCTGAACACCATCTGCTATCTCTCTGTCTGCACCTTCGTTACTGAGCTCCACTGAGCGTCTCATCTCCTGAATCTTCAGTTGTCTCTTCTGGATCATCTGCTGAATCTTCATTTGTCTTGTTTGGATCATCTGCAGGATTTTAGCTTTGTTTTTTCTCAGCTCAACCATCTTCTCTAAATATTCGTCCGTCAGAGGAACAACATCATGTGTCTTGTGGACAAAAACAGTATAGAGCATGCAGACACATATCGGACACACCAGGCAGAACATCACAGCGTTCAGTTTGGTCCCTGAGAATATGTAGAATGGAACCTTTGCTGTCGTCTGTTTAGCTTCTCCTGGTTCTGCAGCTTGTTGCTCTGAGCTGCTGCTGCTGGCTTCCTGTTGAGCTGACGCTCTGAACTGAGCAGCCATCTCAGAGATGAAGGTGTTGACCAGCAGCTCAGGTCTTGTGGAGAAAACCTTTTTGCAGTTGGGACACCGACATGGGACATTTCTTTTCCAGTGTTCCCTGATGCAGGATTTACAGAAGTTGTGTCCACATGGGATGGTGACTGGATCAGTGAACACATCCAGACAGATGGAGCACAGGAACTGATCTTCAGTCAGCAGACAGCTGGCAGCAGACATGGCTACAATCTGAGGACAAAAAGACAAAAACCTGGTATTAGTTATTTCTTGATCATTTGATCAGTAAACATCACAAAAGTAAGCATGAAAAATCAAAGCAGAAATTATGAGATTATTTATTAGTTTGGAATATCAGAATGTAATTTAGAATCATGTCTAAATGTAGTATTACACCACTGGAAAGATGAAATTTTATTGAAATTGGGTTACCTAGTAGAAATGTCCAGTAATGTTTGAAATCGGAACCTTCTTGCCCAAGAAAATGAAGAAAGGGTCATTTTTGCTCCAACGGCAGAAATCCTACAACTACCACAATGCATTGCACTCGCTGCCTTCCAAGGCCAAACCCACTACTTCACAATAGTAAACTTAGAGTGTTAGTTGGTGGAAACAAACTAATTCCTCGGATAATACACAGTCCATTGTGATACTCAATTCAGACAATTTGTATGCTTCTCTACACTGTGTTCTTTTCCCCAGGATGTGACGTTGTAGAATACTTTTTCTCACTAAAGAAATCAGGACAGCATCGCACATGAAAGACTGAGGGAAGACAAACCTCCTTCATTGTATTATACTACATTTTTGTTTGATTTTGTAATGATACAAAGCTGGTTGCTAAAAGGTGAAGTATTCCTTCGACTTTTGTTTTTGTTTTGCATTCAAGCAAAAGTTTTATTTTACACCATGCATTTAAAAAATGAGTAGATTAGTTTGTGTTCATGTTGTTGGTTGAAACACAGTTAATATTATGAGCTGTACTTACCCGTCTTTGGCAGAGACTGATGCCTGGCCTGATTATTTCAGTTTCTTCTTTTCCAGAGAGACGTGTCTAGTCCTTAGTTCTGCTGTCGCGCGGACTAAAGTTTTGTTTCAGTTGAGGAAGATGACGTCAAAACATGTTGTGGTTTTCGTTTGCTGCTCCACCTCTTTTTGCATTGCAGGTGAGTATTTGTTGCATTTCAGGTTTGATCGGATTCCTGACGCACTTTGGTACAAGGTGTGTTTAAGCTGCAGCAAAGCACTAAGTATTGTAGGGATGGTTGGTGGAGATTTTTCACTTTTTTCTTTCATGTTATTATCATGTTTATTGTATTGTAGTTTATAGCATGCTCAACCATACAACAAAACAAGTGGTGTCAATCCATCATGCTAGAATATACTGTATAAGTTGATCAGTAAAATAAACACTCATTTTAATGTCTCTTTTCAACTGTCATTTTGGTCCAGATCAAGTCAGAGGGTCCAGACCAGACAGGGTAGGTGTCAGGAAGCAGTAAAAATCTTCATATTTAGGATAAATGTTATTTTACCCTCAGTCAGGATTAGGGATGTCCATGGTTAACTGGTTAACCATTAACTGGTTAACGGTTAACCGTTAAGAAGATCTTTAACCGGTTAATACTAAAGATTAAACGGTTAAAAAAAATTAAATAATCTTAATTTCTCTGAAATCCGTAGTCTTATTTTGATATCGCTAAACCGGATGTAAGAATGCCAACTGTCGGTAAAGAATGAAACGAGTAGTGTAGGCTACGCTCAACTTTATAATAGGTCCATGGTACGCTCCCAGTCACAACTTATGGTCACAACACTCCCGTGTCATATGTTTGTATAATTGAATTAACAGCGTGGGCTCCCGCTATCTTAACATAGCGCTAGCATTAGCCTTCTTGAGGTGGATGCTGTCCTGCATCTATCACCGTCTCAGTGAGTGTGTGAGAGTGACAGACAGGCAGTGAGTGCCCACCCCCTGCACAGACACAGGTCTGCCATGATTATGTGCCAGGATCAATAGCGAAAATCCGTCATAAACAAAAGCGTAAAGTACCGCTATGCAGTACTGATAACATCGGAGCTTATCAATATTACGGTTATTCAAAATGTTGCCCCGTGCTCAGCACTACTTAGCACCGGGTTTCGTTAGGCTACCCATCCCCTAAGCCTGTGTATGTAAATGTCCCTTTTCAGTCACTTATTGTACTTTCTGCAACTACATTCGCATACTAGACCTCTTCTCACAACAGACAAAGGTGTCGTGTGAATGTCAAAATGTAGGCATTTAAATTGGCTACTGGTCCCTGAATTGTTTTTAAATTAATATGCCGGTCCTTGGAACAAAAAAAGGTCGGGAGCCCTGCTATAATGCTTCATGTATTTCACTATAAATAGGCTACATTAAACGGTTAACCGGTTAATAACCGTTAATTCTGGTGGTTAACCGGTTAAAGAAAACATTCTAAATGGCCATCCCTAGTCAGGATATCAACCCAAAGCTGTTTGTTTCAGATGTTGCACAAGTGATTATGACCTCTGCTGTCTGTGAAAGTGAGTGGATGTCTGCAGATAATAGTATGAAATCTTGACCTCGATGAGTATCCTGGTTATGAACTGTTTTTTGGTTTGATGTGTTAAACCTCTGCATTTTCTATAGGAAGTCAGTTAAAAAAAGAGACAATATGATGGAAAAGAATAGTCAGCCTTCCATAATGCAAATCATGAATTTATTTAGTTTTATTTTCTCAGGAGGGTTTTTTTTTGGTCATTTACTATAATCAGTAAAACAGGAAACAATATGATGGAAAATTAAGTCGGACTTATGTAATGCGGATCATGAATAAATAAATGTTATTATTATAATTGTTTTCATCAACTGAGATCAGATGGAGAAACACATCCAGCAGAATGGTAAAAGCAGCAGAAACGGTCCAGACAGTCTGAAACCACTCTGATCTTAAAGGCAACTCACTTGATACAGAATTGAGTCGATGAGATGTTCAGGTAACAAGACCCACTTGCAGTGAGACAAAATGAACCCTAGATAAAGGTATTGTACAGAATGAAGGCAGCCGAATAATCAGGCTTTTCATGCTCCAAGTAAGTTCAAAATGAGGAAATGTATGCACATGTTAACATACTAAATACAAACTGAAGAGATTTTAAAAAGCTGAAAACATTTTACCTTAATGTTGTAATTATTAAATCATAATTAATTGTGGATTCATGTTATCAACACTGGGTTATTTTGAATAAAAAATATTGTATATAAAAAGCAAAAAGTATCAGAAGAAAAGGAAAAGGTAAGAAACGCATTTACATTACAGAGCACTGGCAAATATTTAATTTTCATACACTAAATGATTGTGAATATCTCTGCTACTCAGAGATTGACAGGAGAGATGATCAGAGGGGCAGAGTTTGTACCACCAGCATTATTAGATTGTCTAAAGTATGGGTAGAGTTTCTCAGTGAAAAATATTTACAAAAATAAAGAATAAACAGTATTGATGACAACCTGAAAAAAACCCTTCAATGCAAATGATGTTATACACTAAATGGTGAATTTTTCAGTTGAAAATCAGATAGGTGTTCTACTCTGTGTGATTGACAGGAGAGATGATCAGAGGGGCTGAGTTTTTACCACCAGCATTTAGACAGGGACTGAAGTATGGGTAGAGTTTCTCAGTGAAGGAGCAGCCAGTAAAGGAGTAGATAAGAGCTGCAGCATCAACGTCATAAAAGGAGATCAGACCCTCCTCATAATCCACAAACACCCCCACCTTCTGAGGCCGGGACTTCAGAGAGAGACGGACTGGAGGGCCAGCAAGAGCTTTGTACTCATTGTCATTCCTTAACCATATGGTCCAGTAACCATACCGAGGGCTCGCTCTGATTTTTCCCTTCCTGTTGATCGACTCTCTGGCCACTCCTAAATCCCACTTAGTCTTCCCTTCAACCTGAACTTCATAATAAAATCTTCCTGAAGAGAAACTCTGCTTTGATAAGACACAGTGACAATTATCAAATCTCTCTGGATTCCTTGGGAGCTTCTTCTTTACACCACCATGTTTAACTTGTTTTCCATCATCAGACAGGATGAGCCAGGGATTTGCTGTATTAGGATCGAGTGTCACATCCACTGCATACTGCTGGACCCTCTTCAGCTCGGCCTCAAACAGCTTCTTCATCTGTTCTGTCAGTTTCTCCTCCAGCTGATTCATAGCTTTAACCACAGTCCCCTCATATGAAGGTGGACGGACCCTGATCCCTCTCCAGTCCTTGGTTGATAGAGCAGTGTTTATAGACTGGAAGTTTTGGAGAAGGTGGAGGTGGTCTTCAGACTTTGAGAGCTGGTCCACCTCAGTGCTTCTCTTCTCCAGGTCAAAGATTTCCTGTTCCAGCTCTTTGATGAAGCCTTCAGCCTGTTTCTCTGTCTCTCTCTGCTTCTCTTTGACGGTGTCGATGAGCTCGGCCTGGCTTCTCTCCACAGACTCCTTCAGTGCGGTGAAGACCTGAATACCATCTGCTATCTCTCTGTCTGCACCTTCATTACTGAGCTCCACTGAGCGTCTCATCTCCTGAATCTTCATTCGTCTCTTCCGGATCATCTGCTGAACTTCAGCCTCTGTCTTCCCCAGCTTGGCCTTCTGTTCTTCATATTCTTCTTTCAGAGGAACAACAGCATGTGTCTTGTGGTCTAAAACACTGCAGAGCATGCAGACACATGTCTGGTCAGTCTGACAGAACATCTCCAGAAGTGTATCATGATTCGTACACATCCTGTCTTCAAGGTTCTCTACAGGTTCGATCAGCTGATGTCTTTTCAGGCCTGGCATTCTCAGATGACGCTCCAGGTGAGTCTCACAGTATGAGGCCAGACACACCAGGCAGGACTTCAGGGCCTTCAGTTTGGTTCCAGTGCAGACGTCACAGGGAACTTTTCCTGGTTCTGCAGCTTGTTGTTCTGAGCTGCTGCTTCTGGCTTCCTGTTGAGCTGACGCTCTGAACTGATTAGCCATCTCAGAGATGAAGGTGTTGACCAGCAGCTCAGGTCTTGTGGAGAAAACCTTTTTGCAGTTGGGACACCGACAGGGGACATTTCTATCCCAGTGTTCAGTGATGCAGGCTTTACAGAAGTTGTGTCCACATGGGATGGTGACTGGATCAGTGAACACATCCAGACAGATGGAGCACAGGAACTGATCTTCACTCAGCAGACAGCTGGCAGCAGCCATCTCTACAATCTGAGGACAAAAAGTGTGAAAAAACCCTGTAATTAGCTATTTTGGTCACGTATTCAGCAAAGGTCAAACCAAAATAATAGAATATTAGGAGAGTCATCTTGAATCCTACCCTCTAACATCACAAATGAAATGTGAGAAATCAGAGCAGGAATGATAAAACGATTGATTTGATTTGAATATCAGAAATTAATTTAGAATAATTTCTAAATGTAGTATTTCACTGCTAAAAAGATGTACATTTATTGAAATTTGGTTACCTATATAGTATAAATGTCCAGTAATGTTTGAAATCGGAACCTTCTGGCCAGACAAAAGACAGAAAGGGTTTTTTTTGTTCAAACTACCACAATGCATTGCACTCGCTGCCTTCCAAGGCCAAACCCACTACTTCACAGCCGTAAACTTTAGTTAGAGGGTTAGTTGGGGAAAACAAACTTATTCCTGTGATAATATACAGTCCATGGTGATACTTTGACAAAAATCATAACACTTTGTATGCTACTCTAAAATGTGTTCTTTTCCCTAGGAGTTGACGCCAATGGAATAGTTTTCACAATAGAGAAATCAGGACAGGTGTGCCCAGGGAAGACTGGGCGAAGACAAACCTCCTTCATTGTATTATACTACTGATTTTGTAATGATACAAAGCGGGTTGTATTCCCTGATTTTTGCATCTTTTTTTTGCATTGAAGCAGAAATCTTTTTTGACACCAGACATTAAAACAAAAACAAAATTCTGAGTAGATTAGTTTGTGTTAATGTTTGTTGAAACACAGTAAATATTATATGCTGTACTTACCTGTCTTTAACAGAGACTGATGCCTGTCCTGATTTTTCCTGTTTCTTACTTTTCCAGAGAGACTTGTCTCCTTAGTTCTGCTGCCACGCGGACTAAAGTTTTGTTTCAGTTGAGGAAGGTGACGTCAATACATGCTGTGGTTTTCGTTTGCTGCTCCACCGCTTTTTGCATTGCAGGTGAGTATTTGTTGCATTTCAGGTTTGACTGGATTCCTGACGCACTTTTGGTACAAGGTGTGTTTAAGCTGCAGCAAAGCACTAAAGACTTGTAAGGTTTTTTTTTCTTATTATTATGTTTTTTTATTGTAGTCTATAGCATGCTCTAACAGACCACAAAACAAGTGGTGTCAATCCATCGTGCTAGAATATATTGTATACAGTATGTTGTTCAGTGGGATACACACTCCTTTTACTGTCTCTCTTCAAGCTCAAAATTCCTACATCAGGTTAAACATTCCTTTTTAGCATCTTTAAATCCCATGTAACAATGGAATGAGTTTATCAAATGGACACAGTTGCTATTTGGGACTCTATTTGTTTTATGTTCTATTAGATTTATTGTTGTTGACAAAATTATTATGGAGAAAAAATGCTGAACTGCACAAACCTGTTTTAAGTATGACCAATTGCTTTCAGGCAAAGATAAATCTAGAAAGTGTATTAAAAACCAAAATAAATAGAAGTACTAACTTGTCAACCATACATCAACACCTGTTCAGGAAAAGAACAATGTCTGTTCTGTATAGAAAATTAATGAAAAGTGTGTGTTCCACTCAGCTTAATTAGCTCGGGAACCATCGAGCAGTCTGTGGGGCAGCATCCACATCTCAATTACCTGCTTTTAATGGTGACAGCCAGGTAACGATAGTGTTTTCAGTAAGCCTAGACATTGTTTCACTTTTGTGAATTTAAACCTCTATTGAAACAGCTCAATACAGTCAGGCAAGATTCCTCCAGTTTAACATAAGATACATTTTCAATGAAAGGCGAGCGGGAAATAACAGTCGAAGTTACAAGCGAGCGAACTCCTGAGAATCTGTTGCATCCATGATCTGCACATGCTTTCCACTTGGCAATGTTGACAAGAGTTTAACGTTTTCTATGGGACGGTTGAATCGAAGGTTAATATAATGGACAAGAGAATCATCCTTCCTGCTATATCTGTGATATCCTGGAAATTTACAATTTTCATTTAAACATCTGCCACGATATCAACAGACGAGCTCTAGACCACTGAAGCAAGAATTGATGTGTCAGGTAATGTAATGTTAAACATTTTGACTAAATTGAGCTAGGCTATAAAGTTGTGACTGCTAATGGTAGTCAGAGACCAAACGGTGCTCATTCTGATTGTTCAGGTAACTCACTCGATACAGAAATGAGTCTGCACACTCAAACAGAAACAGTCATCAGGAACAAACATTCTGTCATCAGAGCACAAACACTTTCAGCATCTCCAACAGTGATTTATCTCAGGAGGGGTTTATTTGCTATTTTCATGTTTTTTAAGTATTTGTCGGTGAACAGAAATGACTAAACATGTAAAAAAAGAGAAGAAGCAAAGCATTTACAGTAAAATGCCCTCGTAAATATTTAATTTTCTTTACACTAAATGATTGTGAATCTGTCTACTACTCAGAGATTGACACGAGAGATGATCAGAGGGGCAGAGTTTTTACCACCATAATTATTACAGGGACTGAAGAATGGGAAGAGTTTCTCAGTGAAGGAGCAGCCGGTATAGGAGTAGATATGAGCTGCAGCATCCACGTCATAAAAGGAGACCAGACCGTCCTCATAATCCACAAACACCCCCACTTTCTGAGGCCGACACTTAAGAGAATGACTGAATTGTGGGTCATTAAGAGCTTCGTACTCATTGTCATTCCTCAACCATATGGTCCAGTAACCATTCATAGGGTTCAGTGTGATTTGTCCCTTCCTGTTGATCGATTCTCTGGCCACTCCTAAAGTCCACTCAGTCTTCCCTTCAACCTGAACCTCGTAATAAAATCTTCCTGAAGAGAAACTCTGCTTTGATAAGACACGAACATAAGTATCAAATCGTTCCGGATTGTCTGAGAGATTCTTCCTTATATCTCCATGTTTAACTTGTTTTCCATCATCAGACAGGATGAGTTTGGGATGTGCTGTATTAGGATTGAGTGTCACATCCACTGCGTACGATTGGGCCCTCTTCAGTTCATTCTCAAACTGTTTCTTCATCTGTTCACTGAGTTTCTCCTCCAGCTGATTCAAAGCTCTCCTCACAGATCCTCCATATGAAGGTGGACTCATGCTGATCCCTGTCCAGTCCTTGGTTGGTAGAGCAGTGTTTATGGACTGGAAGTTTTGGAGGAGGTGGAGGTGGTCTTCAGACTGTGAGAGCTGCTCCACCTCAGTGCTTCTCTTCTTCAGCTCAGAGATTTCCTGTTCCAGCTCTTTGATGAAGCCTTTAGCCTGTTTCTCTGTCTCTCTCTGCTTCTCTCTGACGGTGTTGTTTAGCTCGGCCTGGCTTCTCTCCACAGACTCCTTCAGAGCGGTGAAGACCTGAACACCATCTGCTATCTCTCTGTCTGCACCTTCGTTACTGAGCTCCACTGAGCGTCTCATCTCCTGAATCTTCAGTCGTCTCTTCTGGATCATCTGCTGAATCTTCATTTGTCTTGTTTGGATCATCTGCAGGATTTTAGCCTCGGTTTTCCTCAGCTCAACCATCTTTTCTAAATATTCTTCCGTCAGAGGAACAACCTCATGTGTCTTGTTGACTAGGACAGCATAGAGCATGCAGACACATATCGGACACACCAGGCAAAACATCAAGGCGTTCAGTTTGGTCCCTGAGAATATGTAGAATGGATCCTTTGCTGTCGTCTGTTCAGCTTCTCCTGGTTCTGCAGCTTGTTGCTCTGAGCTGCTGCTGCTGGCTTCCTGTTGAGCTGACGCTCTGAACTGAGCAGCCATCTCAGAGATGAAGGTATTGACCTTCAGCTTTTTAAAGTTAGTTTTTAAATATCGTTACCCTCTTAAAATAAGTCACTTTTTTGCCAAAATGATTTTCTTGCCTAAAACAGCTCCTTGTGATGCTGGCCACCTCTGGTAAAACTCTCAGCATCCTCAGTTGAACAGATCATGTGATCCCACCCCTTTAGTGTAATGGCCTATGTCAAGAGTGTGAATTAGGCCATTTCATTTAGCCTAAGTCACTAGACAGAGTGACTTAGGCAATTTGCCTAAGCATTTCAAAATGGGGGGTGGTTTGTAAAAAATGTTATATGAAATTATAACCAAATATAATTAAACATTTACATAAGGTTTATGGTTAGGGGTTAATCAGCATTAACGTGGGTTATGTTTAATTACCATGCTTATTCACATAATGCTTAGTTCATGCTTAATATCTTAGTTAAGCAGTTAAATAAAATGCGTGGTAAATGATTATTGAGAATGTTTGTTTGTTGACAAATCACTTTGTCAACATCAGTGAATATCTCCTCCCAATCTGCTACCGGTCCATACTGTGTGAGCACTGACACATCTTGTTAATACACCTAGGCTAGGGAATTTTAACAATAATGACCAGCAACCACACACCGTCAATGCTAAGTTGATGCTTATAAAACATTAACTTAGCATTGATTAATGCTTATTAAGCATTAAATACCCATTAATTAATGCACCCTTATTGTGTGCATGAATAAGACAAGAAAAGATAAGATAAGATAAGATCATCCTCCTCTCCACCACCTCCGGACTGTCCAGTTCAAGTCCCACAACCGAGCTGGCCTTCCTCACCAGCTTCTTGAGTCTGTTTGACTCCCCAGCCTTGATGCCTCCTCCCCAGCACGCCCCAGCGAAGAACAGCGTGCTGGCTACCACAGACAGATAAAATGTCCTTAGTAGCCTGCCACACACGTCAAACGACCTGAGCGTCCTGAGGAAGAAGAGTCTACTCTGACTCTTCCGGTAGAGGGACTCTGTGTTGTCTGACCAGTCCAGTTTATTGTTGATGTGTACTCCAAGGAATTTATATGAATCCACCGTCTCTATTTCAACCCCCTGGATGGTAATAGGGGTTGGGGGCTTCCTCTTCCGGCGGAAGTCCACCACCAGCCCCTTGGTCTTGCCGATGTTGAGTTGGAGGTGATTCTCCTCTGCCCATCTGACGTCCTCCACCACACCTCTGTACCCGTCCTCCCTGATGCAGCCCACGATGGAGGAGTCATCTGAGAATTTCTGGAGATGGCAAGTTCCAGAGTTGAAGCTGAAGTCAGAGGTGTAGATGGTAGAGGAAGGGTAAGTACTGTTCCTTGGGGTGCGCCAGTGTTGCTCATCACAACATCTGACTGGGCCGCTCTACTGTGTGGCTGCTGGAAAGTCACGCAATCCAGGCCACCATGTCCGGGTGTACCCTGCATTGCCGGCGCTTCTTCTCAAGCAGGGGAGGCTGGATGGTATTGAGCGCACTGGAGAAGTCGGCGCAGGCCTGTGCAGCAGGTAAGTAGATGGCGCCGTCCACAGCGAGTTGGGCCTGGTACGCAAACTGCAGTGGGTCCATAGAGTCACACATCTGGGGCTTAAGGTGATGTAGAACGAGTCTTTCGAAGGTCTTCATGATGTGTGAGATCAGCACCACTGGCCTGTAATCGTTGGGAGAGCTGGGGCGAGCTATCTTAGGCACCGGAACAATGAAGGAGGTCTTCTAGGGCCCTATGATTTCCGCGATAACGAAAACACGGACGGAATCACGGAATCGGGCAATTAAAATGGAATCTACTGTTTAACACGGAATGTCACGGAATTCGCCATTATTTTGGTGAAATTCAATTTCCAAGAGGGAAACAACACGGTTGAAATTAAGGCGAACTAGGGAGGAATTTTGGTTGGCGACATCTAAAGACAAACTACTGCCGTGAAAAGTAGAGAGCCTAGCTGCAGGATCGCTAATACAGCGCCAAACCCCTTTCACAAATCTGTCTATTCAATGTTTACTTATGAATGTATCCATGTACGTAACTCTGACATGTACATAACTTAATTTATTGTTAATAATATGGTCTGTTTATAAATTTGGCATATGATTAAAGCATCTAAAAGCACGTAATCATGTTAAACGTTTACTGTTTTTAAGTTATTAATGCCACTCGCTCCCGCAGATACACAGGAGGTCTTATATTCTGTATTTGCTAAAGGGAGTGTTGTATTATGGAACGGCCGCTGTGAGTGCAATTCCAGTCTCAACAATGTTTCCTACACGCAATTATAACTCTAGCGTCTTAGCCCGTTGTTTTCATGTAGTGTAACTGTGTAATGTGTTGCATTATTCAGCTGTTGCCGTGATGTCGGCTAACGCTGATGCTATTGATAAATACTCCGTCACCACAATAGACTGTAGGTTGGTGTTGCAGCCAGCTGTTAAGTGAGCGCTGTCCACAGGTAAAGCCATGGACCTGTCCAATATTCACTCTAGTCCAACTATGTGAAAAGTTTATAAGGACTTTATTATTTATGTAAAAATAATATTTAATGTTTCACTTGAAGTATGAATGGCTTTATTTTCTGTTATAGCCTATACTTAACAATTATTTTTTCGTTTTTAAGCACAAAAAACAGTGCAATGTTGTGATGTATTTTAAATTTAGCCTTATATCTGATTACATTGTTAGAATATTATTTGTTCGCAATAATTAGACACTCGTTCTGATGACGAAATGAGTGGTAATTGTAAAAAACTGGAAGTCATGAGATTAAAACGGAAAAAACGGAATTTGAGAAAAAATAAAACGGAATTTGGAAAAAAATAAAACGGATTTCATAGGGCCCTAGTCTTCCACAACTGGGGCACCTTCTTCAGCCTCAGGGAGAGGTTGAAGAGGTGTTGGAACACTCTAGCAAGCGAAGGCACGCTTTAAGCACCTTGGGATTGATGTCCGGACCCATTGCTATTCCTCTGGAGCTTTGATAGCTCCTGCCTCACTATTTTATGTGATGACAGACTGGTAACAAGGGGGGGAGGAGGGGGAAAGGGAGGGGAGAGAGGGGGAGGAGGGGAGGTGGAGGAGGGGGGCACGGACTGACCTGCTGAGCTCACTGGGGCAGGGGTTGAGTCAAACCTGTTGAAAAATAGGTTCAGCTCATTAGCATGTTCATGTCCGCCCGCCACAGCTGGACCTGGCAGTTTGTGTCCCGTGATCTTCTTCATCCCATCCCAACCTCCTTGGCACTGTTCCTTTCGAGCTTGCCCTCCAGCCTCTCCTTATAGCTGTTTTTAGCCACCCTTAGTTCCCTTCTCAGCTTCTTCTGAACTGATTTTACCCCTCTCTGTCTCTGCCATGGCCTCTTCCTGTTGAGTATGTTTTAATGTTCTTATTGATCCAGGGAGGTTTGTTAGGAAAACAGCGGACCTTCTTGATGGGTACAACGATGTCTCAAAGACTAATGTAATCTGTAAAGCAATGGGAAGTCCCTCAATGTCCTCTGCATGGTCCTCCAGGAACAGATCCCAGTCTGTTCTCTGGCAGCAGTCCCCTGGGGCCTCCTCAACCTCTCTAGACCACACCTTCACAGTCCTGGTGGTAGCCGGCAGCTTGCTTACAAGCAGGCTTGTACACAGAGTGTAGGTGTATCAGGTTGTGATCAGACTGGCCGAGGAGAGGAGCTATGCCTCCCTCACGTGGCATAAGCAAATTTTGGGATTTTTATTTCCTCTGGTTTTACATTTCACATACTGTGTGAAGCAGGTCAGAGTTTTGGAGAGGAGACATGATTGAAGTCTCCTTTGTATCATGAGCTGTGGGTGCCGGGTCTTAGTCTTGCGTAGGTAGAGTGGATTAATGGTGCCATTCACAGCAGCCTAAAACTTCCCATGTCTCATGAGTCTATGTGTGCTCCACTAGCATATTCAAATGTTTGTGGCATAACCTTCCTCATGGCATGTTACAGTAGTTGGGGAAAAAAAGAAATGCACTTTTTTGCCTTACTTATCCTAGAATGAATTTGGCCCAAGTCAGGTTCAAAATTGCGTAAATCGCAAAGGCATGTTCATAAATTGGCCTAAGTCATTTTATCCTCTCATGTTACACAATTGACTGACATCCTTATTTGTATATCAATAGTCATCTAGGTAATTTGATAGTTTACACATCTTCCACCGCAGCCTTAAAACACATCTCTTCAGACTGCACTTTGACTAAAAAAGAAAAAAGAAATGCACAAATGTAATGTAATGAAATAGGTTAACAACCGAGCATCGCAGTCAAGAATCTCACCACTAGATGCCGCTAAAAACTCCAATGTTAAGACAAGCCAGACACAAGGTCATTCAAAGTGCTTTACAGGGGCAAGATTAAAATACATAATACACATTAGAAAAGCGAATGAATAAAACGTTTAAAAGCAAATGACTAGAAATAGAACGGATAGAAACAACATTATTTTCTTTAACAAATGTGATGTTGTTTGACGGCCTCTCCGTGTTGCCTTCAGGTGCCTGTTCGACAGTCAGCTGACGGGCTCCAGCTCTCGGTTCCTTCCTCAGTCTCAAGACGACCGGCTGCGGTTTGAGTTGGAGGCGTTCAGGTTCCAGCAGGACAACAGTGGCATGGTCAGACACACACACTCACTCACACACACACACACACACACTTACATGTAGACACACACGTACAGTATAAAGGCAGACACACACCTGCATATAAAAACACTTTTACTCACTCACATGTACACACACTCACACCCAACCTACAGTATACACTAGCCCCCACACACACACACACACACACACACACACACACACACACACACACACACACACACAGTATAAAGACACACACCCCGTTAATCTACCGCTCATTGTGAAGTTACAAGTGTTTCTATTGTTTCCTCCTGTTCAGGTAGCTGTTATCTACCAATTTCAGACTCTCAAATGGGTCCATAACAATCCATACAAAAGCCAGTGCCATGCCAGTGTTTTTATTGGCATGGCCAGATAAGTCAAGATTAATATCTAAAGCAGTTCTTCCTAAAACATGTTATAGCATCAATAAATGTTAGGTTGCGTATTGCATACTTTATAGTATGGTAGAAAAAAGATTTAGGATGTCCCGATTCTTGTGGCCAGATTTAGGATGGTTAGAAGTACCTGGATGTCCTACTTCATGCTTTCAAGATTGTTAGTGTTGAAAAGTGCATCCTATTTGGGCGATTCTGACCCACAATCCAGTGCGCACGTGAAGTGACGTCACATCGACGAAGCCTCCGTATGAAAACAAACGGGGATGCGACGGATATAAAAGCAAGAGGCAAGATCAAGGCGCAATGTTATGATGAAATAAGAGAGTAAAGTATGTCCCAAAAGTATGCCTACTGCATCCTAACTAGATTCTTTTTATCGTCGTATGTAGAATAGAAAAAAGAGAGTATGTGATTCGGAACGCAACCTTAGTTTTGGTTAATTGTATCTTTTTTTTTTTTGTGTCTTTTAGATCTACATAACGTGTAGAGTGAGAGCCAGGACCGCTGCTGCAGGAGTTGACGCCTCTCACAAAGCCTGTTCCTTCACCAACGGGTAAAAATAATAATGGATTTTATTGTGTAAACTTTTAAATTTGTATCCTTATGTATTTATATATCATTGTATCCTGTTATCCTTTTAAAGTTTAAGCCCATGTTTATGTATTATTGTATCTTGTTTAGTTTTGTATTTACTCTTCTTACCTGCCCAGGGACTACAGGTGATAAATAGGGGGGGTGGGTGTGACACTGCCATACAGAAAGTTTTGTGGTCCCTTAATCAACCTTGTGACAATGGCTCTAATGTAACCAACAATTAATTTATGTGAAAAAGTTACACCCTTTAGCTTTAAATGACTTGGATCTTTGTTTGTTTGTTGACAGGTGGAGTGAGGTGAGTGGCAGCCATCACACGTGCTCCTGCTGTGATACAGACTGTGGCACAGGAAGCAAGAGTCACCTCAGTGCAACAAGTGAGTGTGCACAAACTCGTCTAAAAACATGGGCTGCGCTCCAATCCCCATACTTTCTGCTATTTAGTGTGGTAGAAAATAGATTAAGGATGTCCCAATGCTTGTGGACTATTTAGTATGCTTAAAAATACCCAGATGTCTACTAGATCCGCCCAAGATTTTTAGTGTTGAAAACAGCATGCTATCTGGGTGATTTTGACCCACAATCCAGTGCACACGGAAAGTGAGGTCACATCGACAGAGCCTCCATATGAAAACAACTGGGGATACAACGGATATAAAAGTGCAAGAGTATGCCTTCTGCATGCTAACTAGATTATTTTAATGGTCAGATGTAGAATACAAAAGTGCCGATTATACCAATACAAAGTCGTAATCAGAATGCCTTTTTTAATCATTGCACAGCTGTACAACAAAATTTAGAGCAATTCCTAACTCTGTACGAAAGAATATAGTTTAAAAGATAAATGAATCAATAAAAAGGCCCAACTCACTCCTATAAACTGTTAGCAGCATATACAAGAGGTATTGCATAGTCTGTGTTGCACAATTCCAGAAGCACAATATCTAGTGGGTTCAGTTCTTTTATAGCACATTGATGGGAAAAAAAAAACTGTTCAGGGGTGTGTTGTTTGGATGTGTTGGTCTTAATAGAATGATAGCGCCTCCCAGAGATCATATCTGTACAACAAAATAACACTAATGCTAACAGCATTCGATGATAATGGATTGAAATTGTATTCTATAAAGGAGATTGCTTTATTGTATGTATTTGGTAAGGTGCAGCGATCCACTGTTCCTGTATTCAAATTCTGATATTTGGGTTTGAGATATTGGCCGATACAGATGCTGTCCGACATCATTATAAAAACAAAACTGTTGGTGATGTATGAGGTTATAAAGGCTTCAGCAATATTCCTAGCAATATTTTGTATACTTTTTATTTTATTACACAGTGGGAAATGTATTTGATTGCTCCGTGTGGGTAATATTGCAAAAACGGCCAATACATTTAATAATAATAGATAGGATTTTATATAGCGCTTTTTTGGAAGGTCACTCAAAGACGCTTAACATCACATAGAATATACAGAACATAAAGAATAGAAAAACAGGAAAAAAGATACAAAATAAATTTGAATGACTTTTACATGTTTCTGTGTTGCAGACGCCCAGTGGGAACAGGAAGCGGTGGTTGGTATGAAGTTATATTTGGTGCATAAGCCTTTAGCACATGTAACTGCAGCTTTAGAATGCGTAGACTAAAGTCACAAATGTGTAACAGTAAATTTGAAGTCGTAAATATTTGTTCTACCATTGTGGACACAAAATCCGGGCTACGAGTTCACAAATCGTTGTTACGGGTGAACAAATGCTATCCTGTGCATCATAACTTGAAGGACTTTTAGTAGACCTGACTACTGTAACAGTGTCTTTGCAGGCCTTCCTAAAAAATCTATCAGACAGCTTCAGCTAATTCAAAACGCTGCTGCTCGAGTCCTCACTAGGACCAAAAAAGTGGATCACATTACCCCAGTTCTTAGGTAGCCCTAAATGGTTTAGGCCCAAATACATCGCTGATCTGCTGATCCCATACAAACCAGTGACAGTCCCCAGAGTAAGGACTAGACGGGGAGAGTCAGCGTTCAGTTTTAATGCACCCAAGCTCTGGAATTAACTTCCAGGGGGACTTGAGGTCCGCTTCAACACTCGGCTCTTTTAAATCAGGTCTGAAGACTTTACTGTTTCCGTTTTAACCTGTAATTTTAAATTTTTATTTGTTTTTATTCTTTTTAATTGTTTTATGTTTTATGTATATTCATGTTTCTCATTCGCTTTTATTTTTAATGTGTGCTCTATTCTTGATGTATTTTGTTCTTGCACCTGTAAAACACCTTGAATGGCCTTGTGTCCGAAATGTGCTTTAGAAATAAACTTGCCTTGCCTTGCCTTGCCTGAGGGTTTTCACTGCTCGAATCTGCTCCTGCAAGTCTCAGCAGTGGGTTTTTTTTTGCAGGTAGTTTTGCAACACGTCTAGGTGGTGAATGTGTAGCAAAAGTATTTCGTACCCGTAGAACAGAGTTGTATCTGCAGAAGCAAAGCGTTGGTGGGCGGGACAACATTGTCCATAATCCAATGACAGCGCCGGTCGGACCCGTGACGTCAGCTTTTGAACAAACGGAGGACAAGCCTTTTTCCTTCGTCTCTTTTCACCAGAAATTGTAGGAAATGACTAAATGAGCAACAAACTACCAAACTAATGCGAAGTAGTAGGTAGTAGTGAATTGAACTGTTGTCATTTAGTGTGTTCCTTTTTTTCTGTAGTTTTACATTGCATTTTTTTAAGTAATGGAGAAGTATATTGTGTACCCCAGCCTTTGAGGAAAAGTAGTCCATGGTGTCTGTAACAGTAATAAGCCGCGTTAGCTAGCTTTGAGGTGGTTTCCCGATCATTTTAGACAGGACAGGAGTTGAGAAGTTGAGGAGGGGATACCCATAAAACACAAGGACCTGCGGTGGTTTAATAAACAGCTGAGCAGCTTCACAATCTCTGTCCGGAGCCGCAGCTGTGCCTGGACTGACGGTCACGGACACTCCAGATAACTGAAGACTTCACTGCTCCTGCTGCCTTGAGAAGATCTCTGAAGATGGAGCAGCGTGGAACTCACCTGGCAGTCACAGCACATCAGGCTGACTCCACACTCTACACACAATTTGCTTTTAGATTGTGATTATTAGAAATCTAGACAAAGTCAGATCATACTCAATTCATAATCATATTGATTGCAGTAAATGAGGTGATGACCTGCAGTAAAGGTCCACGGGTCAATGAAGGCCAGAGCCAATATGGTACGCGCTCTATCCTCTACAGTCTACACCACCAGAGCGACCGAATGAGAGATTATTTTCACGTTTTTCAGATGTTGGTCCGATCCTACAATCTGCTGCTTCGTTACATTCTGCTCTGATTACTGAGGACGGTTTTTAACATGACTAAAATAAATTATTAAAATCTCCTCCACAAACTGCAGCGAGCGCACAGTCCCTAATTAAACAGAAATGGACTCGGAACATGGGAAATGTCATGTTTTTTTTACTTAGAGTTTTTCGCTCAGCCGAGCTAAGGGTCTAAGGGCAGAGGGTGTAGATAGATAGATGGATAGATAGATAGATAGATAGATAGATAGATAGATAGATAGATGGATAGATAGATAGATAAGGGCAGAGGGTGTTGTACTGTACGGAATGTAAAGCCCACTGAAGAAAATGTCTATTTGTGATATTGGACGATAGAAATAAAACTGATTTGATTTGAATAAAAATAAATCCATTTGTGTAACATCATTTAACATATGTGCAATATGCAGTATACTGAACTTCTTGAAAGTGTATACAAATATGCAGTGAAGCCATTTTTTCAGACACATTTCCCTTACAAGTGGACCACTGTGTTTAAGGTACATTCAGGTTAACCCCTCCCCGTCGAGTCGCTGTGTGTGTGTGTGTGTGTGTTTGTGTGTGTGTGTGTGTGTGTGTGTGTGTGTGTGTGCTGCTTTTAATATAAATATCATCATTATTCACATGATGGGTCTCCAAGGCAACAGCTGGATTTATGGCCCAGCTTTGAGTCTGTGTGTGTGTGTTATGTCTGTGTGTGTGTGTGTGTGTGTGTGTGTGTGTGTGTGTGTGTGTGTGTGTGTGTGCGTGGAGTTATTACATTCACTTTGCAGCTCAGGAGCACATTAAGTAAAGGGAACTCAGTGGTGATACATCAGGAGGTGTGTGTGTGTGTGTGTGTGTGTGTGTGTGTGTGTGTGTGCGTGTGTGTGTGTGTGTGTGTGTGTGTGTGTGTGTGTGTGTGTGTGTGTGTAAAGGAAAACATAGACTTTGAAATGACTTGGTCCACAAACAGTGTCAACAGTGTGTCACAGTATATTTGAGCAGAGCCTTCCTCACTCTAATCTAATCAGCTCTAGACTCATATCTCTACAGCGTTTCATTACACAAATTAATTCATAGGACGATATCAGATGAGCGTTATTTCTCTTTCCTTTATGGACACACACACACACACGCACACACACACACACTGCGTGCTCAGGCGTCTGCAGTGGCGCCGTGCCTGACTGGACCGTTGGGTGGGGTGGAAATGGGGCATCGGGTGCAGATTGTGTAATTGGGGTGGTTAGAAGCAATCTATGCAATTTGCGTTTTAACTGTTTTTAAACTGTTTTAATCATTTGTCCCTGCCTGGCGGTCCGCTCTGTGGCGTCGCTGTTGGCGTCTGTGTTTCGCTGCCCGGCGTCGGTGCTCCTCCGGCCGGTCCTGGCTCTGGGTGTGCCGATGGCGGCGGCGGATGCGTCGCGCCCTTTGTGCTTGGCGCCTCTGGCCTTGCCTCATGGGCTGGGCATGGCTGGTCCGGCGGGCCTGGGTGGGCTGTACGGGCCACCCCTCCGGGGTTTCGGTTGCTGCTCGTGGCAGCGGTGCATTTGGCTATTTCCCTATTCTATACTGTCTATTCTCTATCTATGGCCCCGGTCCTCCTGGTGCCGCACTGGGGCGTGCTCTCTGGTGGCGGGGGGCTGGCTCTGGGTCTGGGGGGCTGGCGCCGATTGTGTGTCGGTGGGGAACGGTAGAGTGTAATTTAATGTTAATTGTGTTCATATTGTTTACCATTGTTATAGCGTTATTAATAACAGCCTGAGGAGCTGCCTCGGTCTTGGTTTGTCTGGGCCTGAGTACCGGTTGTCCTCCCACTAAAAATTGTCCTGCCGAAACTGATACCATTTCTCTGACATTTGTTCTCCTCTGTCTATCTTCCATGATTGGCTGAGCGTTGCCCCGGGGGTTCTCTCCCTCTGTCTACCAAGCACTCTCCATGCTACTCGACTGACTCCGAGTTCCGTGCGGAATCAGCTGTCCTAGGAACGGATGCTCCCCGCCTGCTGTTGCCTCACATCAGCACTGATTCACCGTCCATCAGGATAGTACTATTTCTACTCGCTTGCTTGTTCAATCTTTAAATTCATTTTTGCTTTGCTCACTAGTTGCCTGTCTGTCCTCTTCCAGTTTTCCCTGGTCGTGACGAGACGGTATGGATCTGGTCCCCCCTCTGGTAATATCTGAGAATGGACCATCAACGCGAAAGATATTGCAGTGGTTAAGGATGCCACCTGGAGACGAGGGATGAAACCCCGGCGATGGAAACCTTAGTTTTCCCTGGTGGAGACGAGACGGTGTGGATCCTCTGGCAGCATCTGAAGTCTTCCTGCATCCACACTATTCGCACTTTACTTTAGTATTACCATGTAAACATCTGGTCAATGATCAGATTCCTTCGTGATTTTCTCTACTTATGACATCTATTGCAGTATGTCCGTCCTGGGAGAGGGATCCCTTACTGTGTCGACTCTCCCTGAGATTTCTTCAAAAATGTTAATCCCGGTAAAGGGTTTTTTACTGGGAGTTTTTTTTTTTCTCAGCCGAGCTAAGGGTGTAAGAGCAGGGTGTCATATTGTATCATATTGTATCATATTATATGAAATGTAAAGCCCACTGAGACAAATGTATTTGTGATTTTGAGCTATACAAATAAAATTGATTTGATTTGATTTGAAATACAATATTGAGCTTTCTCCCTCTGTCCCTCTCTCCCCTTATTCTCTCCCTCTCTCCCTCTCTCTCTCTCTTCCCCCTCTTCTCTCCCTCTCTCACTCTCCCTCTCTCTCTGTCTGTCTCTCTTTCTCTCTCTCTCTCCCTCTCTTTCCCTCCCTCCCTCTTTCCCTCTCCCTCTCTCTCTTTATCTGAATGAACTGGAACAGAGATGAACATCAATTATTATATCATGAAACATTCTGTAATTGAGACCGTAGCTCATCATGCTGCATTAGTCTGATATAAATAGTGGGTGAGCTATTAGCTATTAGCACTGATTTATTAGAAATCTGCTTCTTATTAAAGAGCTTGAATCTCAGTATCTCCTCGGATAGACAGAGACAGAGAAAGACAGACAGAGAGACAGACAGACATACATACATACAGACAGACCAACACATTGACAGACAGACAGACTGTGGCTCAGTTGGTAGAGCGGGTCGGCCGATGATCAAAGGTTTGGAGGTTCGATCCCCGCCCTGCCACCTGTGTCATAGTTGTTGTGTCCTTGGGCAAGACACTTCCCCCACCTTGCCTCGTGTGAATGTCGATAGTTAGCCTGCTATCGGTGTATGAATGTGTGTGTGAATGGTAACGTGGGAAAGGGGAACAGGTCTCCCTTGCAAAAAAGTTTTCGGTCTCAATGGGATTTACCTGTAGAAATAAAGGTTAGAAAAAAACACAGATAGACACAGAGAAAGTTTCTTGATTTATCATACACACAAGAAATAC
>CM049400.1:35047500-35052500 GCA_026929865.2 Hyperoplus lanceolatus | reverse complement strand
TGACACCTAAATCGATCTCTACAGTATAAATAAATTGAAATAAATTAAATGAAGTTCATTGCCGCGGTTTAATGTAATGGTGACTTGTGCACGTTATTAGAGAGCGGAGCTATTTCAGTCCAGTGCAGCAGATGGGCTCTGATCCTATATCTAGACTCATTACACACACTTCACTCCATTCCTGAAACTGAAAATGTTTCACTCTTTTAATATTTTGTAATCCGATTCAGTCAGAAATATAATGGCGTTGGGACATTTTCTTCTTCTCACTAATGTTATTATCTTCCTTGTAGTATGTACTATGTACTGTTTCTAAAGTATGTCTAAGGACTTTTAGTTTTTTTTGCAATGAAAAATGGTAATATTTTATTTTAAATTTTTTAAATTAATCTGATTCAGTCAGAAAAATAATGGCGTTTTTTTTTTTTTTTAACCTTTATTTATACAGGTAAATCCCATTGAGACCGGAGACTCTTTTTCAAGGGAGACCTGTTCCCATTTACACGTTACCATTCACACACACATTCACACACCGATAGCAGCAGGCTAACTATCGACATTCACACGAGGCAAGGTGGGTGAAGTGTCTTTGCCCAAGGACACAACAACTATGACACAAGTGGCAGGGCGGGGATCGAACCTCCAACCCTTTGATCATCGGCCGACCCGCTCTACCAACTGAGCCACAGTCGCCCCAGTTGTTTACACATTGTCTTCTTCTCACTGATAATGTTGTTCCTTATCTTCCATCTTGTATTATATTTACACTATAGAATTATCTTCTTGTTTTAGCGATGGGGACGGATGGGCTTCATTTAGCACAGGCTGTGTATGTAATGCAACGGCTTCCACATTGGTATTTGTTGGACCAAAATCTTCCAACTTTAATTTAAGAATTAACAGAAACAACTTCAACCAGACCCAGCGATGGCAGTATTTTTGTACAGACATTGTTATTCACTCATAGCCTGGCTCCGCCCGCCCGCCTACTTCCGGCCAAATTTTATTTTCCCTTCAGTAGTCAGTCTGGGTGTACAGCCTATTTCCCAGTTTTGCTGGAGATTCGACAGCCGGTCCAATCAGCGAACAGAGCGAGTGGCTGAGAACGATGACGTCGAAGTCGCGCTCCAGTTTCAGTTGCCAGAAGCCGGCTCATGACACACGTGACGACCAAACGTTATGCGATTGGTTGGCTAATCCAGAGTGGCACTGGGCAGATCCAATAGTTTTAAACTTTAACAGACACCCGCCTCCATGAGTGAACGTTTGCCAATTAAAGCACTGCCAGACCTTCTGTACAAATGAAATGAAGTACGATGGTCTGGTAGCACCAGGCTAAATCAATCACCTACATTTTATTATAATTCCTTTGTATTACAAATATGCACAGAATGTATGGAATCATCAACTTTTTTTGTTGGTTTGTTAACAAAGCATTGCTTTATTGTGATGGTGGAAACATGGAACGCTGGCAGACATTGAGGTGACCGGATAGCAGTTTATTTCGCTGCGAGGGTCTTCCTTGCTGCCTTCATGCCCTTCTTGTTGCGTTTCTTGGCAAATCGCATGTTCTTCACGACCTTAGGGTCCACCCCCTTCAGTGACTCATAGCGCTGAGACGTGGGCTTCTTGATGCCATTTCTGTGGGCCTTACGAGACTGGTTGTGGGTTGTGTGATTCTTTGACTTTGCCATTTCGACACAGGTAAATCTGTCACACGAACAGACGACAACCGGAAGAGAAAGAAAAATCAAGCCGCGAAATCATGAACTTTTTTACTTTAGATAAAAATAAGTTGAAAATAAAAGCAATGGTGAGAAGATCACAGTGACAAACTGATGTAGCTCTCTAGCCTGTGGAAAAGCAACATGTTTTATTGTCTTTAAGTGAACAAACTCTACTTTAAAAGCGTTAAATGTTTTAGTTTAAAGGTGCAGTGTGTAATATGACATCATCAATAAAGTTCTACAAAGTTCTAGAATGCAATGCTCCCTGGGTTAACCCCAACCCTTTAGAATAATAACAGAAGCTACAGTGGCCTTCAAGGACAAGAACGATTCTAAATTTTAAACAATGCACCTGATGACATTCCAACTATGACACTTTCAAGATGGCGGCACTAGGCCTTGGTCCAAAATATGCAGAAATATGGACATATATGAGACCCTTTCTAAGGGGAAAAAATAATAATTCAAAACATTTTTTTCTGCTATTATGCACTAAATTAAATGTACTAATGGATATTATAATTACTTTCTACAAAGTCTGCTAGGAAATAAAACCCAAAATTCTGCACACTG
The DNA here is from genome assembly GCA_026929865.2 of Hyperoplus lanceolatus. Classification (NCBI taxonomy): domain Eukaryota; kingdom Metazoa; phylum Chordata; class Actinopteri; order Uranoscopiformes; family Ammodytidae; genus Hyperoplus; species Hyperoplus lanceolatus. Next base: position 35,050,200 of record CM049400.1, on the reverse strand, counting down.
CAGGTTTAAGGTCTCCAAGGTCAGGTTTTTAATATCCAGGAGTATGTGTTGGTTCTAGGGGTTTGTGTGTGTGTGTGTGTGTGTGTGTGTGTGTGTGTGTGTGTGTGTGTGTGTGTGTGTGTGTGTGTGTGTGTGTGTGTGTGTGTGTGTGTGTGTGAGTGTGTGTGTGTCTCCATTAAGGAAAGAGAAATAACGCTCATCTGTTACCGTCCTATGAATTAATTTGTGTAATTAAACACTGTAGAGATATGAGTCTAGAGCTGATTAGATTAGAGTGAGGAAGGCTCTGCTCAAATATACTGTGACACACTGTTGACACTGTTTGTGGACCAAGTCATTTCAAAGTCTATGTTTTCCCCTTTACACACACACACACACACACACACACACACACACACACACACACACACACACACGCCTCACTGATGTATCACACACTGAGTTCCACTCACAATTACATGCGCTCCTGAGCTGCATCACCAGTGAGTTCCTTAACTCAACGCACACACAGACACACAAAGACACACACACATAACACACACACACACACAGACACACAAACACACACACACACACACACACACACATACACACATACACACACACAGACTCAAAGCTGGGCCATAAATCCAGCTGTTGCCTTGGAGACCCATCATGTGAATAATGATGATATTTATATTAAAAGCAGCGACTCGGCGGGGAGGAGTTAACCTTAAACATAGTGGCACACTTATTTTATTTTTTTTTTTTTTGCATTTTCAAGCTTTATTAGACAGTAGAGAGTTGAGAGGGAGAGAGAGAGAGAGAGAGAGAGAGAGAGAGAGAGGGGGGGGGGGGAATGACCTGCAGTAAAGGTCCACGGGTCAGATTTGAACCCACGACCACTTCCACTAAGGCCGGAGCCGATATGGTACACGCTCTATCCACTACGCCACCTGAGCGCCCCCCATTCTCTGATAGTTTTCAAATATGAATTTGTCAGTGATTCACACGGTCTTAAAATGTGTCACGTTTAATGGCTGATTCTTAGGTTTTTACTGCTACTGTGTGTAATCAAGCTGCCGCTGTCAGAAACTCATATTTCACACACACACACACACACACACACACACACACACACACACACACACACACACACACACACACACACACACACACACACTTCTGATAACAAGCTCCATGATGGATATACACTCAACAAAAATATAAACGCAACACTTTTGTTTTTGCTCCCATTTTTCATGAGATGGACTTAAAGATCTAAAATTCATTCCAGATACACAATATTACCATTTCTCTCAAACATTGTTCACAAATCTGTCTAAATGTGGGATAGTGAGCACTTCTGCTTTGCTGAGATAATCCATCCCACCTCACAGGTGTGCCACATCAAGATGCTGATCTGACATCATGATTAGAGCACAGGTGTGCCTTAGACTGTCCACAATAAAAGGCCACCCTGAAATGTGCAGTTTTGTCTCACAGCAAAATGCCACAGATGCCACAAGCATTGAGGGAGCGTGCAATTGGCATGCTGACTGCAGGAATGTCAACCAGATCTGTTGCTCGTGCATTGAATGTTCATTTCTCCACCATAAGCCGTCTCCAGCAACTTCGCACAGCCATTGAAGAGGAGTGGACCAACATTCCACAGGCCACAATTGACAATCTGATAAACTCTATGTGAAGAAGATGTGTTGCACTGCATGAGGCAAATGGTGGTCACACCAGATACTGACTGGTTCTGAGTCCCCAGACCCCCAATAAAGCAAAAAAATGCACATTTCAGAGTGGCCTTTTATTGTGGACAGTCTAAGGCACACCTGTGCACTAATCATGATGTCAGATCAGCATCTTGATGTGGCACACCTGTGAGGTGGGATGGATTATCTCAGCAAAGCAGAAGTGCTCACTATCACACATTTAGACAGATTTGTGAACAATGTTTGAGAGAAATGGTACAATTGTGTATCTGGAATGAATTTTAGATCTTTAAGTCCATCTCATGAAAAATGGGAGCAAAAACAAAAGTGTTGCATTTATATTTTTGTTGAGTGTATTATCCAGACAGGATATGAACTGAAAATAAAAGACAAAACTTCCATGGAACTTTTTTTACTTTGACATGGTCGAATGGTTGAATGTTTTCTCTTTCTTTTTTCTATTCTACATACTACATCCGACGATAAAAATAATCTGGTTAGGATGCAGTAGGCATACTATTGGGACATACTTTTACTCTCTTATTTCATCATAACATTGCGCCTTGATCTTGGCTCTTGCTTTTATATCCGTCGCATCCCCGTTTGTTTTCATATAGAGGCTTCGTCGATGTTACGTCACTTCACGTGCGCACTGGATTGTGGGTCAGAATCGCCCAAATAGGATGCACTTTTCAACACTAACAATCTTGGCCGGATGAAGAAAGACATCCGGGTACTTCTAACCTTCCTAAATCTGGCCACAAAAATCGGGACATCCTAAATCTTTTTTCTACCAAACTATATAGTAGAAAGTATGCGATTCGGAACGCAACCCTATTCTATCCACGAAAGGTAGCCCACATGAGTACCCTGGCACCGCCCGCCATACCTACTTCCGCTCAATTTTCATTTCCCTTCAGTAGTCAGTCTGGACCTTCAGTATAAATCAATTCCAATTAATTTATTTTTTTACATGTGAATAATATCTGAACGTGAC
>CM049400.1:35037500-35042500 GCA_026929865.2 Hyperoplus lanceolatus | reverse complement strand
AAGGTTATTTAGTTTTATATAAAACTAAATGACTTTAAACCTTAAACTTTGGTGAACTTTAGCTTAAAACACAAATAATAAATAAAAAAAATAATACACAATTTACTCATGATAAGTGATTGGGCCTTTTGTTTTGAAAAATGACTCCCATTGAAGCTCAGTGTTGCGTTTTTGCAACATTAAAAGAAATCACTGAAAATCATGTAAGTTTAACTTTTTTAGTTTGGTTATTGAAGTAATATGTTACAGAACAACTTTACAATACAGGAAAAAAATATTAAAGGTCAAGTACTTACTTGGAAAATTGTTAAAATTGATCCAACAGAGAGAGCTGGGAGCTCAGTGGGAGTCATCCATGTTGTTTGAATCTGAAATGTTGCTGTTCTTACAATATTAATATTTTCCCGCCGAAATTGGTGATTTGATACATTGTATAGTCTGGAGTGCTGGAATATGTAGTATTTATATACATATACATATACAGTCCTGGAAAATGACTACAAAACAGCTTCCAAGAGATGTTGTAAATTTACAACAGTGGGTCTCAGAGGGCAGGACAGTCGGCTAATTTATGCTAAGCTGTGTGGCGCTGCATGATAGAGGCTACTTTATAACAGAGACAAATAAATGCAAGTTATAGCTTGGAAACTGAGGCTTAGGGGGCAAACAATACACTCTTGACTCCATTCATGTATGTGTTACCTCGCTGATGGGGCAGGGCAGGCCAGGGAGTAGGTGTGTGTGTGCAGCAGCTGTGAACTGCTGTGGCAACGCGCCTCCGTTTGTGTCCACTCTGCGGGTTCACGTTGACAAAGGAAGTGTGTGTGGAGGAGGAGGGGGGGGGCATATTTATTGGAGCATTATTGTTAAACGTTTTTAATCGTTGAGCATTTATAGATGGCAATGTCGGCATGGGCCACATACACTGTAAAAAAAAATAAAAAAAAAAACTTTAATTTTTTATTTTTTATTTTTTTTCAAAAGGGCACTTGATTGGGCCAGGGGAAAAGGGCAGGTGCTTCAGCACCACTTCAGGTCTACCTGTGCACGCCACTGTGTGTGTCTGTGTGTAAGTGAGGGAGAGAAAGAGAGAGTGTGTGCGTGTGTGTGTGTGTGTGTGTGTGTGTGTGTGTGTGTGTGTGTGTGTGTGTGTGTGTGTGTGTGTGTGTGTGTGTGTGTGTGTCCCAAGGCTCCGAAAGACTCAAGAAGAGTATCAGAGGCTCATTAAGAGAACCAATGTAAATATGTTCAGTGAAGCGTTTGGATAAGATTCGTCTGAAAGGAGGACGAAGATTTACAGGGATAAAATAAAAACAAAACAGAACAGTCTTTGTGAGTGTGTGTGTGTGTGTGTGTGTGTGTGTGTGTGTGTGTGTGTGTGTGTGTGTGTGTGTGTGTGTGTGTGTGTGTTAGTGTGTTTGTGTGTTTGAGTGAGTGAGTGAGTGAGTGAGTGAGTGAGTGAGTGAGTGAGGAGTGAGTGAGTGAATGAGTGAGTGTGTTTGAGTGTGTGTGTGTGTTAGTGTGTTTGTGTGTTTTAGTTTGAGTGAGTGAGTGAGTGAGTGAGTGAGTGAGTGAGTGAGTGAGTGTGTGTGTGTGTGTGTGTGTGTGTGTGTGTGTGTGTGCGGCAGCATTAATAACCCAATACAGTTCTCTCCTGCACCAAACACGACGCAGGAGGAGCGGCATTAGTCGCGACCTGTGTCCGCCTGTGAGGCACTTATTTTGGACACTTTTTCCTAGCAGCCTCGGTGGAGAACCAGGCTGACAGCTGCGCAACCTGAACACTCTACCATCAAATACAGGGTTAGGAGTTAAAGTTATTGGGGGACGAGATCAGCAAATAAAGCTGGTCAAATAACTAAAGGATGTCCCCCACTCGGAATATTGAATTAACTTGTTTTTAATTAAATAATCACTATCGCCTTTGCGGAAATGATATTAATCTCAAAAGGAATCTAGTTGTAGTCTTGCAATATGAGACCCCCTGTCTTTTCAAAATCTCACTCTGTGACTGAGAACTAATGACTAGTTGTCTTCAGGTGTGAGTTGATTGTCTTCAGATGTAAGAGGGTTTCAGTCTTCAGCCTTTTAAAAGTCCTCTGGTGTAAGCCCAGCATAAATGGATACAATAAAAAGGTTTTTTCTTGTGAGCCGTTCAAAGGAAAACTGTCACACCGATGATTTTCAGAGGAAGAGTCTGCAGTGAGGTTCAGCGAAGGGTCAACAAAATATTTCTCAACCAATTATCTTTTTGCTTCAAAACACACACACACACACACACACACACACACACACACACACACACACACACACACACACACACACACACACACACACCCCCCCCCCTGACCCTTTCCTCAAGCGCAGACATAAACCAAAGTTATATACCGCAGACAAATAAACTCATAACAACTCTCGAGCACCGAGGAGAAAAATCATCTCATGCAAGTCAGACTGAGACTGAGACTTCTTTCCCCCTGTCTTTCCCCTATGTTTATCCTTTCCTATCTAGGGGCGCAGCAGGGTTACTGTCACTCTATGTCTCCTGGCGATAGATAGATAGATAGATAGATAGATAGATAGATAGATAGATAGATAGATAGATAGATAGATAGATAGATAGATAGATAGATAGATAGATAGATAGATAGATAGATAGATAGATAGATAGATAGATAGATAGATAGATAGATAGATAGATAGATAGATCTCTTGGCGGGGTGTAACTGTGAACAGATTATCGTTGTTCTGTAACATGTGCAATGACAAATTAAAGCTGCAGTGTGTAGAATTTTGGGTTTTATTTCCTAGCAGATTTTGTAGAAAATGATTATGATATCCATAAGTACGTTGCATTTAGTGCATAATAGCTAAAATGTTTTTGTTAGAATTATTATTTTTTTCATAAGGGTCATGTCCATATTTCTCCAGACTTTGGACCAAGGCCTTGTCACCGCCATTTTGGAAGTGTCATAGTTGGAATGTCATCAGGTGCATTGTTTAAAATTTAGAATTGTTCTTGTCCTTGAAGGCCACTGTAGCTTCTGTTATTATTCTAAAGGGTTGGGGTTACCCAGGGAGCGTTGCATTCTAGAACTTTCTAGAACTTACTTGATGATGTCATATTACACACTGCACCTTGAAAGCTAAATCTTGAATCTGAAGTGGATGTTGTAACCCTGCAATGTCCCGAGTCTCAAAAGGCATTTTATTACATTTCCATTATTCTGTTGATGTGTGTGTGTGTGTGTGTGTGTGTGTGTGTGTGTGTGTGTGTGTGTGTGTGTGTGTGTGTGTGTGTGTGTGTGTGTGTGTTGTGACACCTGTTTGTTAACGCTGCCATACTGAGAAATACAGAGAGAGATTTGTGGAGCTGATAATAGGCTTAATCAACTTTGCCTCAACTCGTTTGGCGATGGCCTGAATATAACAGACATTTATTCATATGAAAACGTTACGCACTTTAGCTTTAATATTACAATGGTGGTTAACGTATGCTTCAAAGACATACTATAATTCCAAAAAATGTTTGTTGAAAAAAATCGATTTTTATAAGTAAATATCTCCTCGTAATCTGCTCCTTGTCCGTACTATAAGTGTGCTGAAGAAAAAAAAATCTGGCGTTAATACACAGCCTAGGCTCTGTGAATACACAGCCTAGGCTCTGTAAACTGGCATGTAAACAAAGGGAAAGTTCCTCTGTCTTAATGCATACGCCAAATTTAAAACCTGCAAACAAACAAGGGGCCTATTATGAGACAGATATTCAGTGCCGTGCCCGCGGCCTGAACAGCTTACCTAAGGAGCCTTCACACACACACACACACACACACACACACACACACATGCCAAATTAATTCTCAACGCTCCATTAAGTCGAGCGTATATATATTCATGGGAATTATGAACACACTGAAAGGAACAACACAAACACAAATTAACGGAGCGAGAAGCTGCGAAGGGTTTAATTAGATTTAAATAATTTCGTCATGGAGGAAAAACGTCTGTGAAGGTTTTTCAAGAGACAAATTTTCACAATAAAAGGCTGAACTCAGTGAACCTATGGACTTTAAAGGGACACTGTGTAACATTTAAAGTAATTTATTAGCTAAAATCAATATCCTCATTCATAAATATGTCCTCATTGGTGTAAAATCACCTCTGCCAATAATCTGAATTATCCTCCTGAGCGGAGAATTACAAATATTAATATTACATTTTGTACATTGTCTTATGGAGGCATCCATGTTGGTTGGAATGTCATTAAGTGCATTGTTTAAAATTTAGAATTGTTCTTGTCCTTGAAGGCCACTGTAGCTTCTGTTATTATTATAAAGGGTTGGGGTTACCCAGGGAGTGTTGCATTCTAGAACTTTGTAGAACTTTCTTGATGATGTCATATTACACAGTGCCCCTTTAAAGGTTCTACGAGGAACTTTTAAATATTTCTGAAACAGTCTCTTTTTTCCTCTGATGATCATAAATGACATGTAACAGCAAACGAGACCATCAGTGCAAAGAATGCTATTTTTATATAGTTGTTCTTAATGCCTTTGTCATGGGTATACGCTCACCCAGGAGTAGTTGTTCAGGAGAAATACCCTGTGTTCCAAATCTCATACTCTTTCTTTTTTTCTATTCTACATACTACATCTGACCATTAGAATAATCTAGTTAGGATGCAGTAGGCATACACTTGGGACATACTTTTACTTATTTATTTCATCATAACATTGCACCTTGATCTTGCCTCTTGCTTTTATATCCGTCTCATCCCCGTTTGTTTTCATATGGAGGCTTCGTCGATGTTACGTCACTTCACGTGCGCACTGGATTGTGGGTCAGAATCGCCCAGATAGGATGCACTTTTCAACACTAACAATCTTGGCCGCATGAAGTAGGACACCCGGGTACTTCTAACCATCCTAAATCTGGCCACAAGAATCGGGACATCCTAAATCTTTTTTCTACCATACTATATAGTAGAAAGTATGTGGATT
>CM049400.1:35030000-35032500 GCA_026929865.2 Hyperoplus lanceolatus | reverse complement strand
AGGACATATCTATGAATGAGGATATTGATTCTAGCTAATAACTTACTTAAAATGTTACACATTGTCCCTTTAAATAAATAAAAGACATAAAAAAATACATGAAAACAACATTTTCTCGTGATGAATTATGAATGATCACGTGCGTGTTACATGCACATACATGAGGCCTTTGCATTAACAGCATTAATAATGGATGTTTTGGGCTATTTTTTACTTCCACATATAGCCATATATATCTTACAGAATATGCAAATATATTCGAGCAGACAAAAATAAGTAAATAAATAAAAGTATATACAGCTCTAGAAAAAATTAAGAGACCAGTTTGGATTCTTCTTAAATCTTCATCTCTATATTAAACCTGCAGTGTGTAGAATTTTGGGTTTTATTTCCTAGCAGATTTTGTAGAAAGTAATTATAATATCCATAAGTACATTTAATTTATTGCATAATAGCTGAAACATTTGTTTTCAATTTTTTTTTTCCCTTAGAAAGGGTCTCATATATGTCCATATTTCTGCATATTTTGGACCAAGGCCTAGTGCTGCCATCTTGAAAGTGTCATAGTTGGAATGTCATCAGATGCATTGTTTAGAATTTAGAATTGTTCTTGTCCTTGAAGGCCACTGTAGCTTCTGTTATTATTCTAAAGGGTTGGGGTTACCCAGGGAGCGTTGCATTCTAGAACTTTGTAGAACTTTCTTGATGATGTCATATTACACACTGCACCTTTAATGGAAATGCTCTTAATGACAAATTTTTTTTAACCAAAATTAGAAATGTTGTCAGTAGTTTATATTATAAAACCAAAATGTTCATTCCACTCAAACATATGACTATAAATAGTAAAACGAGAGACACTGAACATTTTGAGTGGTCTCTTCATTGTTTCCAGAGCTGTAAATAATAATAAAAAAAATGTGATTCAAAACTGACCTCTGTATAAATAAATAAAACCTAAATACTACACACACACACACACACACACACACACACACACTCACTCACTCACTCACTCACGCACTCCCTCACTCACTCCCTCACTCAATCACTCACTCACTCACTCACTCACTCACTCACTCACTCACTCACTCACTCACTCACTCACTCACACATACACACACACACGGGTGAAAGTATGATAAAGCCTATTTAAAACCCCTCTGTTCCCTGTTGCTAGGTCACTTAGCGGCGGGGACATGTGAGATAGTGACTCTGGCGCAGGACAGCAGCCAGCCACGGAGAACCATCGCCACTCAGACGGCCCGCTGTGCCTGCAGGAAGGGCCTCATAGCTGGGACAACTAGGGCCAAGCCAGCCTGTGTGGAGGGTAAGACACTCTCTCTCTCTCTCTCTCTCTCTCTCTCTCTCTCTCTCTCTCTCTCTCTCTCGATAGATAGATAGATAGATAGATAGATAGATAGATAGATAGATAGATAGATAGATAGATAGATAGATAGATAGATAGATAGATAGATAGATAGATAGATAGATAGATAGATAGATAGATAGATGGATTTTCTTTTGAATCAAGCCCACATCTATCTATCTCAACATAAATGATATAGTACATTAGGGTCGACCGATATATGGCCACCCATGACAAAGGCCGATTTACAAAAACTATAAATAATCTGCATAGCCTTTTTTGCACTGATGGTTTTGCTTTGTGTTAAATGTCATTTATGAGCAATCATGAGTGAAATGTATTGCTGGCCTGTTTCAGGAAAATGATAATGTTCCTATTTAGAACGCTTGTGTTGTAATACATTGAAATGTACACACTCCTAAAACCATCAGAGGCATGGTCAACGCAGAGAGTTTATAATAATAATGAGAGGAGAAAGATTTTTTTTTCCTTTTTAATTTTTTCACCTAAAATGTCCAGAACAAAGTTGAAAGTAAAGTTTGATTAAAGCTGCAGTGTGTAGAATTTTGGGTTTTATTTCCTAGCAGATTTTGTAGAAAGTAATTATAATATCCATAAGTACATTTAATTTTTTGCATAATAGCTGAAACATTTGTTTTTAATTTTTTTTTTCCCTTAGAAAGGGTCTCATATATGTCCATATTTCTGCATATTTTGGACCAAGGCCTAGTGCTGCCATCTTGAAAGTGTCATAGTTGGAATGTCATCAGATGCACTGTTTAGAATTTAGAATTGTTCTTGTCCTTGAAGGCCACTGTGGCTTCTGTTATTATTCAAAAGGGGTGGGGTTACCCAGGGAGCGTTGCATTCTAGAACTTTGTAGAACTTACTTGATGATGTCATATTACACACTGCACCTTTAAAAGGAAAAAATGCCAAAGTTCCGTTGTCTCCCGGGGAAACAGGGCAGAGCGTCTTGTGATGAATGAAGCTGTTACAAAATGGCGGCTCGTGTTTTTGGGATAAATGATCTGAGCTGAGAGGCCTGTGTTTTCGGTAGAACATTAATCACCACGGCAAAAACATTGTTTATTCAATCACTGGTCCATTATGAGATTTGTGTCTATTTAT
>CM049400.1:35007500-35020000 GCA_026929865.2 Hyperoplus lanceolatus | reverse complement strand
AATAATCGGACGGCTGCGAAATCATATCATATTTGTGACATATTTCTCTGCTTTCCTGCAGGTCTCGTGACAGCGTCGGTAAGGACAGACGGACTGAACTCCGTCACGGCAACGTCCACGGCAACCAATGAGCCAATCAGCATCCAGCTTTCGGAGCCGCGTGATGATGTCATAGGCTGGGACACGCCCCCTGCTTCCACGCTACGACGGCTGAACTGTCGAAACTAAAGCCTGGACTCCAAGACTTCAAGACTCAAGATTCTAGATGGTTTATTGGTCATTCGAACAACAATAACAAGCAGCAATGAAAAATCCGATAACACTTTACAATTAAGATGCATTAATTACTGTAACTGTTACTTAACAACCTACTTTACCGGTGGAAATATGAAGGTGTATTGAACTCTGAGATCCTATGTAGTATAAATGTGCAAACATTTTAGAAATCGGTTCATCCTAGCCTGAGAAAAGGCAGAAAGAGTGTTTTATGGTCTCACTGTCTAACCCTACATTTTACTATGTATGATATCACATATGGTAAAATGTAGGGTTAGGATTAACAGGACAGCTGGGCCGAGGGAAGACTGAGGGGAGAAAAACCTCATTCATTATATTGTAATAGTGATTTTATAATGATAGAACGCCGGCTCTGTATGGGTGAAGTATTCCTTTAATGTACCGTTATTGTAAAGTGTTGCCTCTCAACAATGCAATATAGTGGAAGACTACACCGTTACTGTTCTGTGTATTTCCCAGGACATTTGACAATGTGGAATATAAAAAACTCCTGTTTTGTTTTTGACCAAAGTTTTTTGATCGGAGGCAACGAGATGGGACGTTTTTTTAAAGGGGCGGAGACTTTCCCCACAAGCTCCTCACACACACACACACACACACACAAACTAACACACACACACACACACACACACACACACACACACATGCACACACAAACACTCTCTTTCTCTTTCTCTCACTCACACACTCTCTTTCTCTCAGACATGCACACTCAAACACACACACTCAAACACACACACTCTTTCTCTCTCCCACTCCCTCCCTCTATCGCTCTCTCTCTCACACACACACACACACACACACACACACACACACACACACACACACACACACACAGCACCACCACCATATCAATGTAAAGAAAGGAACACTTTATGTGATATTATACAGTAAGTGACTTAACTGAGCAAAATAAAATTGTATATTGAGTAAATGATGAAAAACCCCTGTATGTGTGTTTCTATTGGGACACACACACACACACACACACACACACACACACACACACACACACACACACACACACACACACACACATATTGGAATTTACATTACACATATTTATGACGTTGTGAACTCAAGTGAAGTTAAATGGATTTCCTATCTGTGTATATTCCACATCAGGGACTTGGCGGTGTTGCTGAGTATATCTTAGGTTCGATTCCCGCCCTGCCACCTGTGTCATGGTTGTTGTGTCCTTGGGCAAGACACTTCACCCACCTTGCCTGGTGTGAATGTGTATGACTGCTGTGTGTTTGAGGTGGTGGTCGGAGGGGCCGTAGGCGCTGAATGGCAACCACGCTTCCATCAGTCTGCCCCAGGGCAGCTGTGGCTACTATGGTAGTTTACCACCACCGGTATGACTGTGTGTGAACGAATGGAACCTAGAACGACCCGCTCTACCACCTGAGCCACACCCGCCCCAGTTTTATATCTGACCATTTAAAGGGACACTGTGTAACATTTTAAGTAATTTATCAGCTAAAATCAATATCCTCATTCATAAATATGTCCTCATTGGTGTAAAATCACCTCTGCCAATAATCTGAATTATCCTCCTGAGCGAAGAACTACAAATATTTATATTACATTTTCTACATTGAGCGGGCAAGTCTTATGAAGGAATCCATGTTTTTGGAATGTCATCAGGTGCATTGTTTAGAATTTAGAATTGTTCTTGTCCTTGAAGGCCACTGTAGCTTCTGTTATTATTCAAAAGGGGTGGGGTTACCCGGGGAGCGTTGCATTCTAGAACTTTCTTGATGATGTCATATTACACAGTGCCCCTTTAAAGGTATTTCAGCTGGTAAAAGACACTGAATGTGCTGTGATCTATTTGCGTCCATGTACCCCATCCATCACACACACACACACACACACACACACACACACACACACACACACACACACACACACACATTCACACACACACACACACACACACACACACACACACACACACACACACACACACACACACACACACACACACACACACACACACACACACACATACACACACACACACATACACACACACACACAAACACACACACACACCGGAGGGAGGCAGCGTCTTTTTTTTCCCGAGAGGAAAAGATTCCGGCACAAGATTCTGACTGCGATAAATAAAACGATGTGTGTGAAATAAATCAGCGAAACAGTTTAATTTTTCCAGTGTGTCTGTGTGAGTGCTTGCGTACATGCGTGTGTGTGTGTGTGTGTGTGTGTGTGTGTGTGTGTGTGTGTGTGTGTGTGTGTGTGTGTGTGTGTGTGTGTGTGTGTGTGTGTGTGTGTGTGTGTGTGTGTGTGTGTGTGTGTGTGTGTGTGTGAAGAATACAAATAGAGTGTTTGAAATTAAATATATCAAGAGTGCAATACGTGCAATTGTCTTTCTTTTTTTTAAAAGAGGAGCTGTACAAGTCTGCATCTCATGTACAACATTTTCAAACTTGTTATATAAGTTAAAGGGACACTGTGTAACATTTAAAGTAATTTATTAGCTAAAATCAATATCCTCATTCATAAATATGTCCTCATTGGTGTAAAATCACCTCTGCCAATAATCTGAATTATCCTTCTGAGCGGAGAATTACAAATAATAATACTAATTTTTTTACATTGAGCAGGCAAGTCGTATGGAGGAATCCATGTTTTTGGAACATCATCAGGTGCATTGTTTAGAATGTAGAATTGTTCTTGTCCTTGAAGGCCACTGTAGCTTCTGTTATTATTCTAAAGGGTTGGGGTTACCCAGGGAGCGTTGCATTCTAGAACTTTCTAGAACTTTCTTGATGATGTCATATTACACACTGCACCTTTAACGATTTGTGTGAAATACACCAGCATTTTTTCAATGTCGCGGGACGGTGAACCAGTCCTTATTCTATCAGCTAGAAGAACACTATGACCAGGTTTAATCAGCCCTGCATTCCAGTCCGAGTTTTCTTCAAACCAAATGACCCTTATCTCAGTGAAAGAAAGAAAGAAAAAACTGTGACCGCTGCAGGTCGTTCCAGCCCGACTATAAAACACACACACACACACACACACACACACACACACACACATACACACACACACATACACACATGCATGTACGCAAGCAAACACACACACACACATACACACATGCATGTACGCAAGCAAACACACACACACACACACACACACACACACATACACACATGCATGTACGCAAGCAAACACACACACACACATACACACACACATACACACATGCATGTACGCAAGCAAACACACACACACACACACACACACACATACACAAACACACATACACACATGCATGTACGCAAGCAAACACACACACACACACACACATACATACACACATACACACATGCATGTACGCAAGCAAACACACACACACACACACACACACACACACACACACACACACACACACACACACACACACACACACACACACACACACACACACGTACACACAATCACTAACATTCATTTTCATCGCTTCAGTAACTCAGAGTTATTTTTACAGAAGTCGAAACTCTGGTCTTCCCGCAGGCTAGGAGAGTATATCACTTTTATAGACACCTTCAAGTGAATGAGAGTGTGTGTGGTGTGTGTGTGTGTGTGTGTGTGTGTGTGTGTGTGTGTGTGTTTGGTGTGCGTACATGCATGTGTGTGTGTGTGTGTGTGTGAGTGTGAGTGTGAGTGTGTGAGTGTGTGTGAGTGTGTGTGTGTGTGTGTGTGTGTGTTTGAGAGTGTGTGTGTGTGTGTGTGTAACCTACAATAGGGAAGAGATATCCCTCTCTAGATGAAGCCCTGGTAGAAAGAGAGTCACTCAGTGCGTTTCCATGGCACAACTAGATTGGATTATCACATATATCGAACTAGACACTCGAACGGACCGCGTCACTTGTCTGAGTATACATGGCCTTTCAGAAATCGGATAAATGTCCGATGCATGGCTGTCTCCACTATGCTAGGTGGCGCTGTAGCCCTTTCAACCATGCTTTCAACAAGTGGTTTTAGAGCCACGTCCGGTTCCCTTCCGTCAATAACCCATGGTGTAGCCTATCACGCGCAGGCACACAAGCACAGAACGAGAAGTCCGATATGCGATATCCGATCCCTGTATACATGCAGAGAGAAAGCCGACAATGAACGAATTATCTAGGTGTTCTTATCCGACATCTCTTGTCCGTTAATGTGCCGATTTGTGTCCGAAGTAGATCGGATAAAGGTGTTTACATGCAGTTTAAAAGTCCTGTTGAGGTCTTATTCGTTATCCGATTATGAGTCTGCATGTAACCGCACTGAGTGTAGCATTTCGGTGACACCGACCAAACTTCGCAACCACAATGCCAGGTTTGGTCACACACACGTACACACACACACACACGTTCACACACACACGCACACACACACACACAAAGAGACATACGAACACACACACAGACACTCACACGGACCTGGCAACCGCAATGCATCAGCTGTCCTCAAATATCAATTTTGCGCTTGACTTCACACGACTGGCAACCCCAATCGAGAGCTCCTCCGGCTCCTTCCATCCATTTGTCATTAGTGGATCATCAGCGAGGGGCCCAAGACACACACACACAGACACCCTCACACACACAGACACGTTATGGACACACACATGCACACACACACACACACACACACACACACACACACACACACACAGACACGTTATGGCACACACACACACACACACACACACACAGACACGTTATGGACACACACATGCGCACACACACACACACACACACACACACACACACACAGACACCCTCACACGCACACATAACACACACACACACACACACACACACACACGGACACGTTATGGACACACACACACCCACAGACACACACACACAGACACCCTCACACGCACACATACACACACATACACACACACACACATCCACAGACACACACACACACACACACACACACACACACACACACTCACACACACACACACTCACACACACCACACCCACACACACACACACACACACACACACACACACACACACACACACACACACACCCACAGACACACACACAGACACACAGACGCACACACATACTGTATGTACACCACAGGCATTCTGCTATAGCGCCAAGTGTGCAAACAAGTCATGAACAAAAAAATTAATGAAAAATAAAGATGTGATTCAGTTCTGGAAGGAAAGATATGATCTTAATGTGGAATGTGTTAAGAGTAAATAGTTCTCTGTTGAGTTTCTAAAAAGCCTTAAAAATCTAAAAAAAAATAGTTCAGCATTATGATGAAAAATTAATCAAATGTAACGAGTGTAGGGGGCGCCCTTAGCTCAGTTGGTAGGGCGTCCCCCCCCCATGGGCCCTTAGCTCAGTTGGTAGGGCGTCCCCCCCCCCATGGGCCTCGGCCAGCAACGGACCCGGGTTCGATTCCAGCCCGCGGTCGTTCTCTGCATGTCACTCCCCTCTCTGCCCCATTTCAACTCTGTCCCTACACTATCAATAAAGCATAAAAATACAAAAAAAAATATCTTAAAAAAAAAAAAAAATTAACGATTGTAAGGATTTGAAGATACCAGATATTTTATTGATAAAACTGGGAAAGCAAAGATAAGCCCTTGGTCTCCAAACCCAAACGTTACTGTGTCGCTAATGAACCGCCAAGCTAACGGTTAAGGTTAGGTGACGGTTATAGGTACAAATGCCCTTTTTTTTTTTAAGATTATTTTTTGGCATTTCCAAGCTTTATTAGATAGTACAGAGTTGAAATGGGGAGACAGAGAGAGACAGAGAGAGGGGGGGGATGACCTGCAGTAAAGGTCCACGGGTCGGAATCGAACCCGCGACCACTGCAACGAAGGCCGGAGCCAATATGGTACACGCTCTATCCACTACGCCACCGGAGCGCCCCGACAAATGTCTTTTTTTAATCTTGATTTATCTTTATCTTCAAAACAAAACAAAAAAACAACACCGTTTTAGGAAAAGTGAAAGACTGAATTTAGCTGAACCGAACGTAATCCCGTTGGCTATCTACTTTATCTGATAAACCGAATACTTTTTTCGGGGGGTTTTGGGTTAGCTAACAGTTACGCTAATTTGAAGTGCTACCAACATGAAGCAAGACTAAACTCTAAACTGTGAGCATGTGTCAACCATGGTCTGATGAACTGCATCATAAGCTTAACACCGATGGTCTGGTTTACTGTTACATGTGATTTATGATCATCAGAGGAAAAAGTAGGCCGTTTCAGAAATATTTAAAAGTTCCCCGTGGCACCTTTAACTTTCTACGCAGTTTGAAGAAAACTTTAAAAAAAATAATGTTGGGTTTATCAAACTTGTGTGTAAGACAAGGAAACCCAGGTTTGTTCAACCAGACGAATGAGACACAGACACAATGATACACGGAGACAGTCAGCTCAGTTTCTGCAAACTGGGGAGAGGTCAGCTGCTCAGAATCAACTCCGCTGTTCCTCTCTCCCGTCTTGCCTTTTATTCATCTCTCACATTGGTTACAAGCATTCAAGCATTGCGTAGTCTATTTATGATTAGGTATTCTGGGAACTTGTTGGTTCATTCCATCTGGGGCATGTCAGCCTGATAGCTGCCTAAATATAAACAGCGACCTTTATTCCAGCCGGCGCATATCAATATGTCCTAACTGCCTCTCTTATGACAGGACCTTGTGGCCCGGTCAGCCACGCGACTGGAAAGCTGCAGTGTGTACAAAGTTCTCAAAACAACATAATGAGTATATGATTATACAATGAAAACATTTTAAACCTCACATTTCCCTACTTTTTTTCATTTTTAACCATATTCCAACATTTTAGCAGTTTTCAAGGGCATTGGACATTGATTATCTTCCGTCTTTATTCACTTCAGTGATTGTTCCATTCTCTAGGGGGCGGGTCTTCATGAGATCACACAGTCTGACTGTCGGTCAGTGTGTGAATCAGCTCATGTTGTAATGGTAGTGCAGACGTAACACCCCCTTTTACTTGTGGCGTTGGCTCTGGTTTCCCTCTGGGGATCATGACCTTCTCGTTTTACCCGTTGCTGTCCTCCTTCTTCACTCTAGATCTCGTATGTGGGCTTTGAAACTCTTCTGCCAGAATTGAGACAAGTATCTCCTAAGCAAGAAAACCTCCCTTTGTAGTCTGGTCTTTGCAACCACCGCACTGAGGAGCATAAAACACGAATGTTTATTCTCCTCAGGGCTACAAGGTGAAAGAGAGACAGGGCAGCAAAACATGGCTTGAGTCCGTCACTAATCAGTTATTTCTGAGCTGATACTACAATTTTTCCTCAAATTGTCTAATGTGTAAGTGTCCACTGTTGTCAGGAATGTTCATGACTTCATGTAGAAGCGTCAGCTGTTGTTTAGGAATGTTCACGTCTTCCTGTAGTGGGTACTTGGATTTTGTAGTTCTTTTGACTTTGGCTGTAGTTGGAAGTTTGTCAGTGGGATTTGGCAGGGCCTTTCCCAGTGTGCAGCTCCAACTTTGCACTCCACCCCCTTGACCAACAGCTTGTCTGATGCAGCTTCCTGTGGGGACATAGGGACTCTGGCAGTTATTTGTTCTCATAACTCTGTTAGATTTATAAAGAGTTGTGTCATTCATTCGTGCAGTTCTCTGTTTTCTGATTCTGCATCATCACATATTTTGACGTTATCAACCAGATATACATGCTCTTCAAAAGTGTAAAGTTGTATGTACGGAATACATTTGTTGTCATAGCAATATCTCCCTACTCTTGAGTCATTGCTTCGGCCCATGACTCATTCTAACCACTATTTTATATATATAAAGTTGCGTGGTAGCACTATTTTTTTTTTTTTTTGAATCTATAAGCAAAAAAGCAAAACAAAATTTTTATCCAAACCTCTATATATTATCACAAGGGGAGGTTTAAAATAAAATCTTTTTTAATTTTTTTCAAATCTTCATACTCAGCTATCCAGTTTAGCATAAGCTGTTTCAGCATTCACACGCATTTTCAGCAGGAAATGCATTTTCAAGTTCACATTGTTTTTCTGCTGCTTTTTGTCAACAATTTTAGACAAAAACAGTAACAGCCATCAACAAATCAGCCCGCTACTCATTGCTTGTTCTAAGTCACAATGACGCATGGCAATGTAAATTTTTGAATAGGATTGATTTCATACTTGAGTTCCACATGTTTGTCTGTGTCGGGTAGCCCAAATAAAAATGTTTATCACTGAGGCGTTTGCCCCTTCCCCTGTCTCCATGTACACAAAGCACACACAGGGCTCTCACTTCCTCTTTGCTTGCGTCTCATTTCGACACACACCCCCTCTCATTCACACTCGCTCACACACACACACATCTTTCCCAGGCAGGCCCTCCCTTTCTCCTTGCATAGAGACTGGGTCTCCCACACACACATTCTTTCTCAGACAGGCTCTCTCCTTCCCCTCTGTACAGAGACTCACACACATGTATATCATTCATCACATACAGTTTGTGGCACATAATTTGCTTCATTCGTCTTTTCTCTTCAACTAACCACAATATTCTCCAATTCATCGCTTTGACCACCACCTTTCTCTTTACTGTTCATGATGGGGGCTTGGATCAAATTTGAGGTCAGAACTTATCACAGGTATAACCATCCAGCCCTCATCCTGATCATCTGTTTCATCATCATCTTCCGAATCAGTGGAAGTACTGTATGAAACGGGGTTGTCTGTTTGCAATTCTAGATCGGCCTGATATTCAGCTCTAAAATCTGCAAGACGTTTAGTACTGTAGTCAGATATTCGATCATCTGTATAAGGGGGGGTTACTTTGACTGGCAGTGACCTGTTAATTTCTTCTCTCTGACCGTTCGTTATCTGATTCTCTGGACCTGCCAGCAGAACAGAAGATGAGGAGCTTGGGTTTTGGGTCTCAATGTAAAGAGACACAGGAAGAGGTGGAGGAGACTTTTGTTCACCTGTCTCCTCTTCCTTGCATATGTCTATCCTATCAATATCTATTTTACAAGTATTTTAATTTTTAAAATACAAAATCAAAAATCTATATGTTCTTACTCAACTAAGTATTTTTTCAGAACCTAAAATCCCCATTCACCACTCCGTGTACTTTAACTGGCCACAGATGTTATGTTTACCGTTAGGTTTTTGGCTGCTTCCACTGGTGACATTCATTCTTCTCAACATTCATTCTTCTCAACATTCATTCTTCTCAACATTCATTCTTCCGGTATTCATTCATTCCTTCATCACACAGATCTGCATTTGCATAGCGCTTTGTTCAATTTCAGTTTCTTAGGGTGCCCTGCACACCTAGCTCTCTTGGGTGGAGCAAACCCAATTCAAATCCTTTACGGTGGATTAAACCCGCTTTTTCTACCTTACCAGGGCGGAGAGACCCTCCTTCTTAAGGGCGAAGGGATCCCTGCTTTGCTTTTTCTACCTTACCAGGGCGGAGAGACCCTTTTCCCTCCCTTATTAGGGCAGAGGGTCCCTTGTTTTTATTTGTATTTCTATTTTTCTCTTTTTTTTTTTCTTTTCGTCTGTCAAATCTCAATTTGTATCTCACCGTATCGATGTGTCTGGCTCGGTCTGGATCCCGTCAATCGTCGCCCGAAGAGAATGGGGGTGAGGACTGCTAAAACACCGGCTGGAGATGAATTCACGGCCCCAGTCTTTCCTCAAGAGTCACTGGACTCTGGCTGTCGACAGACTTCGGTGCGTCCTTTCCTTCCTCTCCTCGGTCGGCGATATATTGGGATCCGGCTCGAAGGACCAAGATGTTGGGTTTATCAAACTTGTGTGTAAGACAAGGAAACCCAGGTTTGTTCAACCAGACGAATGAGACACAGACACAATGATACACGGAGACAGTCAGCTCAGTTTCTGCAAACTGGGGAGAGGTCAGCTGCTCAGAATCAACTCCGCTGTTCCTCTCTCCCGTCTTGCCTTTTATTCATCTCTCACATTGGTTACAAGCATTCAAGCATTGCGTAGTCTATTTATGATTAGGTATTCTGGGAACTTGTTGGTTCATTCCATCTGGGGCATGTCAGCCTGATAGCTGCCTAAATATAAACAGCGACCTTTATTCCAGCCGGCGCATATCAATATGTCCTAACTGCCTCTCTTATGACAGGACCTTGTGGCCCGGTCAGCCACGCGACTGGAAAGCTGCAGTGTGTACAAAGTTCTCAAAACAACATAATGAGTATATGATTATACAATGAAAACATTTTAAACCTCACAAATAACAAGAGAGATTTGACTGGAGAAAGTTTGGTCCGTCCGTTCCTTTGCGGCCCGGGTGGTTTGTTACCGCGGTGACACCATAGCGCCCTGATCTGCAGTTCAAAAACATGACACACACACACACACACACACAACATGACATTTGTGTGTGTGTGTGTGTGTGAAGCCAAAAAAAAAAATCCATGTCGCTTTTATCAAGTCGTCTAATTACTCCTCTAGGGGGCCAATTAGGCCGGACATGAAGCGAAATAATTTTAATTTAAAAATGGCTGGTCCAACGTTTTGTTTCGGCCGTCTGTTCGCAACACATGGGCACAAACGATGCTTAAAATACACTTGCTTTTGAGATGTTCCCTCATTGCAAATACAAAGCTGCTTGTGTGTTTAAAATCAAGAGAAGAAAAAGTTTGCAAAGTAGGCTACTAACTTTTAATTGTTTCGACGGTGGCACGCGGATGTAACGATTCGAATATATTTTATTTTGGTTATGGGCGGCTGTTGTGAAGTGTGTAGGGTTGGTCGTCCACTGGGTTACAGGGTCGGTGGTTCGATCCCCCGTCTCCCCGCCACATGTCCAAGTGTCCCTGGGCAAAGAGACACTGAACCCTAAACTGCTCCCGATAGTTAGCTTGCACCCTGCGTGGTAGCTGCTGCTGCTATCGATATAAATATTTCTGTAACAGTCTAATTTTTCCTCTGATGATCATAAATTACATGTAACAGCAAACGAGACCTTCAGTGCAAAGAATGCTATTTTTATATAGTTTTTCTTAATGCCTTTGTCATGGGTATACGCTCACCCAGGAACAACAGCTGGCGTAGTAAAAACACTACCGCTTTTTGTCCAAAGGGGGGTGCAATAATTAAGACAAACTGAAAGTTCCTCGGAGCAGCTTTAAAATGAATTAAGTGAGATGATATCGCCCACTAAATTTTTTATTTGTTTTCATCCTGCGGCATTGACCGAATCACAGCAGCGCTGATATAGAGCGACAACATTGCTCCCTCTCATGTGATATTGCTTAAATAGACGTACCCTTCGTTCCAAATCACATACTTTTTCTTTTTACTACACTACATACTAAAGTACAGAAGAGTTTTAGGGCCGCAGACGAGAGAAAAAAAAATCAGATAAGGAAGATTTCTTATCATTATGTCGAGAAATGTCAAGAATAAAGACGAATACTCCAAAATGCTATTGGAGTTAGTGGGGCATTTATGTATTTTCAGCATACTGCAATTGACGTGCACGTATTGGGGCATACTAAATATTTTTCTTGCATACTAAATAGTATGGAAGTATGGGGATTGGAACACAGGGTATATATAGTATTTTTTTTTACCTTGTTTGGTTCAATTTATGTTTCAGAAAAATTCATTCTTGTCAGTACATAATAATGAGTACCAAGTTTTATCTGCAATGTGTGTGTGTGTGTGTGTGTGTGTGTGTGTGTGTGTGTGTGTGTGTGTGTGTGTGTGTGTGTGTGTGTGTGTGTGTGTGTGTGTGTGTGTGTGTGTGTGTGTGTATGATGCTGCAGTGTCATACCAAATGGCTGTTAGGTTTTTCTGACATAAATCTTGCAGAATTGAGGCACTTTGTCCCATAGTCTCCAATGTGTGTGTGTGTGTGTGTGTGTGTGTGTGTGTGTGTGTGTGTGTGTGTGTGTGTGTGTGTGTGTGTGTGTGTGTGTGTGTGTGTGTGTGTGTGTGTGTGTGTGTGTGTGTGTGTGTGTGTGTGTGTGTGTGTGTGTGTGTGTGTGTGTGTTAGTCTCACTGGCGTTCTTAAACCAACATTCCTACATCTACGTCTTGTAAACGCATAGATGGAACGCTTTGGACAGTTTTGCCTCGTCAAACCCATTTATACAATTCATCACTTTCTCTTTGAACACACACACACACACACACACACACACACACACAC
>CM049400.1:34952500-34995000 GCA_026929865.2 Hyperoplus lanceolatus | reverse complement strand
TTAAACCCTATATTTCGCTTTCTGTGATGTCACGAGAAAGCGAAATATAGGGTTAAAAAAAACACTCTTTCTGCCTTTTCTCAGGCTAGGATGAACCGATTTTAGCATAACATGTCGACTTTAATGTCTGCTTCAAAGTAAAGACTATTCTAAGCTAAATAATATAAATTAAATAATTAAAATTTCAATCCGACAATTAAAGTTTATATGAAGATATGCAGATATTAACGAAAACTGTATATATTTCTTAAATGTATAAACAAAATTTAAACATTTAATTTACTTTAAATAATTCGATTATGAAAAATAAAAACTAATAAAATATAACAAATCCTTTCGACAAATAAAAAAGATACACATGGCTTATAAAACATATGAATCAATTAAAATATTAAAGGTGCAGTGTGTAATATGACATCATCAAGAAAGTCCTACAAAGTTCTAGAATGCAACACTCCCTGGGTAACCCCAACCCTTTAGAATAATAACAGAAGCTACAGTGGCCTTCAAGGACAAGAACAATTCTAAATTTTAAACAATGCACCTGATGACATTCCAACTATGACACTTTCAAGATGGCGGCACTAGGCCTTGGTCCAAAATATGCAGAAATATGGACATATATGAGACCCTTTCTAAGGGGAAAAAAAATAATTCAAAACATTTTTGTCAGCTATTATGCACTAAATTAAATGGACTTATGGATATTATAATTACTTTCTACAACATCTGCTAGGAAATAAAACCCAAAATTCTACACACTGCAGCTTTAAAAATAAAGTAAAACGAAACCAGGATTATTAAAAACTATTTAATATACAGAATAATAAAAATCAGGACCCGTTCACTCAGTGATTCAATAACATATTTTAATTTTTCAGTGTTTTTTTAGTATAAAAAAATCCCACCGCCCGTCCGTCCGTCCGTCGGTCTGTCCGTTCATCGGCTGGTTTCCGCTCCCCCATTGGCTAATATAATAACTGTGGTTTGTCCCAGAGAGAATCGGCTAAAAGTACCAAATCTATTTACACACAAACATACACATCCAGACAAGGAAAGCTCTACCCATTCCATCGCTACCCCGTCAAAATAAAACACCCACCGCCCAAATTTAATGCTATTAATTCAAAATAAAATAAAAAATAAAAATCAGATAGTACAATAGAAGAGTATGAAAGGGGCGCATCTACATATTATGGCCCTTCCGTGTGCCCGTAGTATTTTATTTTTACACAGTACTCTCTCTATATATAAAGTAATGCTTTTACATTTTTCTGTTTTTTTTTTAACAATAAATTAGCACAGGCACAGTCTCTTCGTAGATCAGTTCAGGTGGAAAAAAAGGATGATTCTGTTGAGTTTTTTTTTATCACAGCACACACACACACACACAGGCAGAAAATATGTAAAATACAACCTCAACCGTTTATAAAAAAAAAAAAAAAAAAAAAAACATTAGTGGGAAAATTGTGGGCAGGAAAAAAAAATTTTTTGGTTTCGGTGTGAGTGATGCACTTTCGGTATTTTTAAACTTTTGAGAGCATCTATATAGATTTTATATAAATATGTACAAACGAGAGAAAAAAACTATAACGAAAAGAAGAAGTAGTCCATTCAGATGAAAAAAAAATTTAAACGCAAAACACACACACACACACACACACACACAAAAAGTTAATGCCATAGACAGGAGAACTTACAATAAGTTACAAAAACCGTTAAAAAAAAAAAAAAAAATAGCTGAAATTTTTAAAAATTCAATACAGTATGCATGTTTGTTTTGGTCTCTGTGTTAGAGAGATAGCACCAGCAGAAGAAAAAAATGTCCGACGGCGACGTTGCCGTGCCGATCATCACCTTGACGACAGTATATAAATATCTGAACTGTACCAAAAAAAAAAAAAAAAAAAAAAAAAACTGAGGGAGTGAATAAATTAGTGTCAGGGCTTTTTTTTTTTTTTTTTTTTTAACGTACAGGATATTTACAGGAGCTGCTGCAGACACACACACACACACACACACACACACACACACAGTCAGTCTCTCTCACACTCACACACACACACACACACAGTCAGTCTCTCTCACACTCACACACACACACACACACACACACACACACACACACACACACACACACACACACACACACACACACACAATGATGTTTTGTGATGTCAGCAGACTTGTTTTGCAGCACATTTTAAAGGAGGTCAAAGGTTTAAACTCTAACACATTCACAACAGGTTTCATTAGACCAGTTGATTCTCGGTCCAAACAGCCCACGGATTTTGTTTTGTAATTTTTTCCCATTTCCTTTCGTTCGTGTGTTCGCATGTAGCATTTTAGCACCCACTAACCGAGACATGTTCATTGCATAGCTCTAGGACAAGACAGAATGGTACGCCACTAGCACACAGCTACAGTATTCATGATGGGGGGGGGGGGGGGAGAGGGGAGTGGGGGGAGAGAGAAAGAGAGTGGGGGGAGAGAGGGGAGGGACAGACAGACAGACAGACAGACAGACAGAGGGGCAGGGGGTGGGCATGAAAAAGATCCGGTTCCAGTTTGTTGCAGGAAATAGTAAACTTAACTTAAGTGTTTTGTTTTTTCTTCTTGTGCGTATGAAAGCCTGAAACTGAAAAACGTCTCCACTGTGTTTGTCTGTTTTAGTTTCAAACTTAAAAACTGTTAAAAAGGACAAAGAGGAAAGAGAGAGAGAGAAATGCATGATGGGAGTTAGAGTTCATTCCAGCTGTAGCTTGTCGCCGCAGTAACAGTCCCGAGGGTTCCATTTGAGAGTTCCGTTCGAGGGTTCCGTTTGAAACAGCTTTACGATCGCTGCTGTGGAGGTAAACGGTCCCGACGGCTTCAGTTTGTCCAGCGACTGGTCTACACATGGCAGCCATTTTGGATCTAAGAAGCCATCGCCTGGAGAGAGATGAAGGGGTTAGAGTGTAACCAAGGGGGACGGAGATAAACTTTGTATCTCATAATGTGAGCCATGGTTTTGTGTTTTTAATAATAATAACAACAACAACAACAACAACAATATTAATAACAATAATAATAATAATATAATAATAAATAGTGCTTTTCTCGCACTCAAAGCGCTTCAACATCTTCTGTAAAAACTAATTCAGGATGTTTTGGTCAATTTTCTTGGACAAGGATGTAAGTGTTCCTCGCTGTCTTTATTACATTTGTCAGCCTTTTATCTTTTGAAACTGTAGCGTATTTGTATTAGGACTTAGGCCAAATGAGGATCTTAAAGCAGCTATGAGGAGCTTTTTAGTTTTTGTTGATTCTAGCGTACCCTTTGGACCAAAGCAGTAGTGTTTTTACCACGCCAGCGATCTATCTATCTATCTATCTATCTATCTATCTATCTATCTACCTACCTATCTATCTAATTCTGTCCTAAAGACCTTTGCTAGCGCGTGGTGGCGGCACGTACATTTGTTTAGGAAGCGAGTGAAAGAGAGACGGCAGGATGCATGGCCATGAGGTAATGTATTTATATGTGACTGTGTCAGATTAATAATGGTGATATGACCACGGTGAAGCAAAGTAAACTGTGATTTAGTAGCGTTCATAAACACAGGCTTTTCCCGGTCTACCTGCTGTAAATCGTTTTGTGTTGAGTTCTAGGGAGATCGGACACATGCTAAGAGATTATTAAAAAAAAGAAAGTCACATCACTTTTCAATTATGGTCTTTTTGGGGCGCCCTTAGCTCAGTTGGTAGGGCGTCCTGCCCCATGGGCCTCGGCCAGCAGCAGACCCGGGTTAGATTCCAGCCCGCGGTCGTTCTCTGCATGTCACTCCCCTCTCTGCCCCATTTCAACTCTGTCTCTACACTATCAATAAAGCATAAAAATGCCCAAAAAAATAACTTATAATAAATAATATAATAACTTATAATAACTTAAAATAAAAATTAATCATGGTCTTTTTATGATCATCAGAGGGAAAATGAGACCGTTTCATAAACATTTAAAAGCTCCTCGGTAGGTCGGTTTATAAGCTGATCCTCTCCTGCAGTATCTCTTCAGGTCTTTGAGATCAAAACTCGCCCTAAATTCCTAAAAGTTTTACCAACAAAAACAACAACAATAAAAACGCATTTAACGGGTGCTCCGGTGGCGTAGTGGATAGAGCGCGTACCATATCGGCTCCGGCCTTCGTTGCAGTGGACGCGGGTTCCAATCCTACCCGTGGACCTTTACTGCAGGTCATCCTCTCTCTCTCTCTCTCTCTCTCTCTCTCTCTCTCTCTCTCTCTCTCTCTCTCTCTCTCTCTCGCTCTCTCTCTCGCTCGCTCTCTCTCTCTCCTCTGTACTGTCTAATAAAGCTCGAAAATGCAAAAAAAAAAAAAAAAAGCTGAATCAACAAAAAATAAAACACATTAAATGTCTTCTTTATTTACAATATTTAGCCTTTTCAGACGTGTTATTTTATCATATTTCTTCTCTAGTCTGTCTGTCTATCATCTCTTTATTGTTGTCTCAGAGCCTCTGTCTGTGTCTGATGCTGTGATAGTCTGTCTGTATCATCTCTGTATTGTTGTCTCAGAGCCTCTGTCTGTGTCTGATGCTGTGATAGCGCCTCACCAGCTGCGCCTGCTGGCGGAGCAGCGGCCGGGGAAGAGTTTCTCTGCGGACCTGAACTGACTCAGTCCTCCTGGCAGGACGACTGGCCCCGCCCCTAAGAGGTGATGTCACACCCTCCTCTGTCACCGGGGAAACACGATCTGAGAGAGAGAGAATAAACAGGTGAATTAGGGTTGTTAAAAAAAAATAATACACAGATGTCATTCATTTTTTATTTTTTGACGGTTTTGTTTGTCTTTGTAAAAAAAAAAAAATACTACAATAAATATATACAAGCGCTAACTGATCAAAAGAGTATCGGTTTGCAGTAGTATCGATACCAACCTACACAATATTAAAGAAAACGTCATTCTTGTTTTTGTTTGTTCTAATTGCCTTGCCTCGCCTTGCCTTGTTCTCCCCCGTATCAAAAATGGTATTGAGTTTTCTGAGTATCGGTATCGAGTTAGAAATTCTAGTACTTTGTCAACCCTACAGACAGCACACACTGAGTCCAGCTGCTGAATCACGGGAATCCTGGAGCCCAAACTCAAGAGACACAGGCATGTGCAATTTAAAAGGTATAAAGGTGCCAACACACTGCAATCCGCGGCGCGGCGGCTGGCCGCACGAAACGCAGGTTCCGCGCCGCGTGATCATATTGTGTCCGCCGCCGGCCGCCCGACCAGAGTGGCCTTCTCTACTCTGGGGAAATGCTGGCGCTAACCGGTGCTGAGGGGACCAGTCTGCTGTGCTGATGGTGCTTTACCCAAGCTAACCGGTGCTAACTTGGTTCATAAAGCAAAACTGATAGCTGTACACAGCAGGCAACAGACACAGAGGCTATTCACAGAACTTATGGAGCAAACTGTGACTATTATGTTTTCATCCATCTTCCTTTCCTCTGTCCGTCGTCCTGAAGCGAGTGACGTCGGGAGGAGCTCAACGCTGATTGGCTATCGCGGCGTGGCTGGCGGCAAAAAGTTCAATATTTTCAACTCCTGCGTGAACCGCGCAAAATACATTGACTTTCTATGTAAACTCGCCGCGCGGCAGTGTGTTGGCACCTTAAGTAAAATGACAGAAAAGCCCTTTTTAAAAGCAGACAGAAAAAGAGGCGTTGACCTAACACAGATGCAATGCTTCATTCCCTACATCGGAGGCTGATCTCACCTGGGCAGACAGACAGACAGACAGACAGACAGACACAGACACACCTGGGCAGACAGACAGACAGACAGACAGACAGACAGACAGACAGACACAGAGAGACAGACACACCTGGGCAGACAGACAGACAGACAGACAGACAGACAGACACACACACACATACACACAGACCTGGGCTCAGTGCAGTGGTGTTGGGTTCTCCGTTCTCCTCACAGGTCTTCAGAGAGCTGCGGTCGTCCACCGTGCTGCGTCTGGAGGGAGGGGGACGACCTTTAGCCTTAGACACAGTCACCGAGCTGAGAGAGAGGGAGAGGGTAAGAGAGAGAGAGAGAGAGAGAGAG
Source organism: Hyperoplus lanceolatus (assembly GCA_026929865.2). Classification (NCBI taxonomy): domain Eukaryota; kingdom Metazoa; phylum Chordata; class Actinopteri; order Uranoscopiformes; family Ammodytidae; genus Hyperoplus; species Hyperoplus lanceolatus. The sequence goes on along the minus strand of CM049400.1, from coordinate 34,988,899 downwards.
AGAGGAGGGGGAGGAAGAGAGAGAGAGAGAGAGGAGGGGAGAGGGGAAGAGAGAGAGAGAGAGAGAGAGAGGGGGGGGAGGAAGAGAGAGAGAGAGAGAGGAGAGGGGAAGAGAGAGAGAGAGAGAGAGAGGGGAGGGAGAGAGAGAGAGAGAGGAGAGAGGGGGGGGGGGGGGAGAGAGAGAGAGAGAGAGAGAGAGAGAGAGAGAGAGAGAGAGAGAGAGAGAGAGAGAGAGAGAGAGAGAGAGGGGATTCAGTTATTCTGTGATACATTTATTAAAACCAAATATCCATCACTATAAGTCAGTGTATATGATAAAATACCAAAACACAACGCACGGAAATCCAGGCTAATATGTGCTAGTTTTCTCTTGTACTCACAAATCATTTTGTGAGTACAAGAGAACCACCAATTCTTGTGGCCAGAATTAGTATGCTTAAAAGTACCCGGATGCCCTACTATATCCAGCCAAGATTTTTAGTGTTGAAAACTGCATCCTATTTGGGCGATTCTGACCCACAATCCAGTGTGCACCGGAAGTGACGTCACATCAACGTAGCCTCCGTATGAAAACAAACGGCAATTTAAGGCGCCATGTTATGATGAAATAATTTAGTTAAAGTATGTAGTGTGTGTGGTGTGTGTGTGTGTGTGTGTGTGTGTGTGTGTGTGTGTGTGTGCGTGTGTGTGTGTGTGTGTGTCTACCTGCAGAGTAGACTGCCAGACGAGGAGATGCTGGACTCTGAGGCACAGCGGCGCCGAGGCTCCAGCCGGGGAGACGAACACAGATCCTCCTCCACCACGAAACCATTAACTAAGCCTGAGGGAGGGAGCGGGCAAGGGTTAGGGGACAACTCACTCTGTGTGTCTGTCTGTGTGTCTGTCTGTGTGTCTGTCTGTCTGTCAGTGTGTGAGCAAGTTTCTCCTCTTTAACTACAAACCCATTCACTAGTCCTGGAGAGAGACAGATGTTAGGGGTACAATTGACCCATTTCAGCAATTATATAAACAAAGTTCTTCTAAGGTACCTGGGTCATAACAGGGGAGTGTGATAAAGGGATTTTTTGGGGGGGGGGGAGTCTGAACAAATGGCTATCGGCCAAGACTTGTTGCACCTCTAATTATGTTGTGACTTGTTGTGTATTAAAAAAAAGCATTTTAAATGTGTACCTGTGCCGAGGCGTTTGATGGGCGACTCCTCTTCCTCCTTCTCTGCGCTGCTGCTCCTGGTTCTCTTCTTGGGCCGAAGCAACGTCTCCAACCGCGGGATCACCACGGAGAGGAACGTCTTGTTACCTGGTGTTACAATACAATACAGTACAATACAATTACATTACCGAAGTGTTTCTGGAAGACTGTCTGGCACCTCAGGAGGGGGAAGCGGGGAACTATCCAAGCTGTGTACAGTAAGGATGGGACGCTGTTGACCTCGACTGAGGAGGTAGTCGGTCGGTGGAAAGAGCACTTTGAGGAACTCCTGAGTCCGACTAACCCGCACTCTCTACGAGGCAGAGCTGGAGGCTGATGGGGGGATCATCGTCAATTTCCCTGGTGGAAGTCACTGAGGTAGTCAAACAACTCCACAGTGGCAAAGCCCCGGGGGTTGATGAGATCCGTCCAGAAATGCTGAAAGCAATGGGTGTGGAGGGGCTGTCCTGGATGACACGCCTCTTCAACATTGCGTGGAAGTCGGGTACAGTGCCGAAGGAGTGGCAGACCGGGGTGGTGGTTCCTATTTTCAAAAAGGGGGACCAGAGAGTGTGTTCCAACTACCGGGGTATCACACTTCTCAGCCTTCCCGGCAAAGTCTACTCCAAGGTGCTGGAAAGGAGGGTTCGGCCGATAGTAAAACCTCAGATTGAAGAGGAACAATGCGGATTCCGTCCTGGCCGTGGAACAACGGACCAGCTCTTCACTGTCGCAAGGATCCTAGAGGGAGCTTGGGAGTTTGCTCATCCAGTCTACATGTGTTTTGTAGATCTGGAGAAGGCTTATGACCGGGTTGCCCGGGAGATACTGTGGGGGGTGCTGCGGGAGTATGGGGTGAGGGTGTCTCTTCTCAGGGCCATCCAATCTCTGTACGCTCAAAGCGAGAGCTGTGTACGGGTTCTCGGTAGTAAGTCAGACTCGTTTCCGGTGGGGGTTAGCCTCCACCAGGGCTGCGCTTTATCACCAATCCTGTTTGTGATATTCATGGACAGGATATCAAGGCGTAGTCGTGGTGGGGAGGGGTTGCAGTTTGGTGGGCTGAGGATCTCATCTCTGCCGTTTGCGGATGATGTGGTTCTGATGGCATCATCGGCCTGTGACCTTCAGCTCTCATTGGATCGGTTTGCAGCCGGGTGTGAAGTGGTTGGGATGAGGATCAGCACCTCTAAATCTGAGGCCATGGTGCTCAGCAGGAAACCGATGGATTGTCTACTACAGGTAGGGAATGAGTCCTTACCCCAAGTGAAGGAGTTCAAGTACCTCGGGGTCTTGTTTGCGAGTGAGGGAACAATGGAGCGTGAGATTGGCCGTAGAATCGGAGCAGCAGGGGCGGTTTTGCACTCGCTTTACCGCACTGTTGTGACGAAAAGAGAGCTGAGTCGGAAGGCAAAGCTTTCAATCTACCGGGCGATCTTTGTTCCTACCCTCACCTATGGTCATGAAGGCTGAGTAATGACCGAAAGAACGAGATCGCGGGTACAAGCGGCCGAAATGGGCTTTCTCAGGAGGGTGGCTGGCGTCTCCCGTAGAGATAGGGTGAGAAGCTCAGTCATTCGTGAGGAACTCGGGGCAGAGCCGTTACTCCTTCGCGTTGAAAGGAGCCAGTTGAGGTGGTTCGGGCATCTGGTAAGGATGCCCCCAGGGCACCTCCCTAGGGAGGTGTTCCAGGAGCGTCCAGCTGGAGGCCTCGGGGAAGATCCAGGACTAGGTGGAGAGATTATATCTCCACGCTGGCCTGGGAACGCCTCGGGATCCCCCAGTCAGAGCTGGTTGAAGTGGCCCGGGAAAGAGAAGTTTGGGGTTCCCTGCTCAAGCTGCTGCCTCCGCGACCCGATTTCGGATAAGCGGTTGAAGATGATGATGATGACAATTACATTACATTTAATTAAATTACATTACATAACATTACAATACATTAATATTAAAAATAATAACGGATTGGATTTATATAGCGCTTTTCTAGGCACTCAAAGCGCTTTACAGGGTTCCAGGTTCCATTCATTCACACACAGTCATACCAGTGGCGGAAGCGTGGCTGCCATTCAGCGCCTACGGCCCCTCCGACCACCACCTCAAACATACAGCAGTCAGTCATACACATTCACACGAGGCAAGGTGGGTGAAGTGTCTTGCCCAAGGACACAACAACCATGACACAGGTGGCAGGGCGGGAATCGAACCGCCAACCCTCTGATCATTGGCCGACCCGCTCTACCACCTGAGCCACAGTCACCCCTGTCTGTGCTATTCCCTGATGTGATCTTACTGGGGAGCTCACCTAGCGAGGGCGATGGGGGCAGCTGTGTCGTCCCAGCTTTGCCCTCCCTGGTCTTGGCTGGTTTCTGAGGGCTGGTGCTCTTTGACTTACGGAACTGACCGTTTGTCCGTCGGTTGTTGTTGCCGCTGGCGATAGAGGTGTGTGTGTGCAGGTTCCCGTTGGTACGCAGAGGGGGGTCTTTAAGGAGCCCGTTGGGGGGGACAGCGGGCACTGAGGTAGATGTGTGTGTGTCTGCGTGTGCGTGTGTGTCTGCGTGTGTTTCTGTATGCGCGTTAGTGTGTGCGTCTGTGTGTGTGTTAGTGTGTTTTTCAGTGTGTGTGTCTGTTTTTGTGTCAGTGTGTTTTTCTGTGTCTATGTGTGTATCAGTGTGTGTTTCAGTGTGTGTGTCTGCGTGTGTGTCTGTGTGTGTGTGTGTGTCCAGTTCCATAGGAGTGTGTACCAGGTCCGGGTTGCTAGGCGATGTGTGGAGATGAGATAGCGTCGTTAAGAGCTCCAGCGTCGGCAACGGCGTCTCCTTGGCAACGACTGCTGCTGAGATGGTCGGGAAGATGACACATGTCAACTCAAACATACAATACTTCACATAGCAACAATTCAGAATGATAAAGCTACAGTGCGTAACTTTTTCATGTTAATGAATGTCGATTACATTCGAGGCATCGCAAAAGGAGTTGACACAAAGTTGCCGCAGGAGCTCAAAAAAATCCCAAGAAATGTTTCAGCTGTTGATTGTACCGCTAAGAGAAAACATGGACGTACAGCAGAAGGTATAAAGTCCATGTGCCATCACTGAAGGCTTTACCTCGTGTAGATGCAACGACAGAAGTTACGCACTATAGCTTTAAAATATTTTTGGGATGTGACGGATATAAAAGCAAGAGGCAAGTTCAAGAAGCCATGTTATGATGAAATCATTTTATTTTTTAAAGTAAAAGTATGTCCCAATTATAGCATACTAACTAGATTCTTTTTATGGTCAGATGTAGTATGTAGAATAGAAAAAAGAAAGATTATGGCTCTGTTCGAAAAGCCCTACTAACGTCCTAATAATTTTGACGTAAATTTGAGTTTGCTGCGATTGTGTATGTGAGTTTGTGTAGGCGAGAAATGCCCGGATGAGAACTTACTTCCGGGAAGATTTTGTGTATGGATCGATAGGTTACTTTTCCTACTCAACCACCCCACAATGCATTGCGTCTTTTCAAACGACTCGGAAGTGTTTTTTTTTTTATTCTTTATTGCTTCTGTATACTTCAGTGTAAACGGTCCAACGAACCTCGCATACACAATGGATGGTTAAGTAGACAGTATGTAGTATATACTTGTTGAGTATGTAGGAGGGAGGACGTTAGTAGGGCCTATAGAACACAGCCTATGAGATTTGTACCGCAATTCACCTTTAGTTTCAGGTAGTGGTGTCATCTCTGGCTCAGAGGGGGGGGTTGGCGGTGTGTGGGTGGGGGAGGGGCTAGTCTCCATGGCTACAGGCTGCTGTGTTGCCGTGGTGAGGGGGAGGGCGTTCTTCTTAAGGCTGATCTCTGTCCGGACCTCGGCGATGTGTCTCTTCAGAGCCTTGAGCCTGTAAGGAAAAGGCAAGTCTATTTCTATAGCACAATTCAGACACATTCAGGCCATTCAAAGTGCTTTACAGGGGAGTACAATACAGCTCTGGAAAAAATTAAGAGACCACTCCATATCCGTATTTACTACTGATAGGCATATGTTTGAGCAGAATTAACATTTTGGTTTTGTAATATAAACTACTGACAACATTTCTACCAAATTCAAAATAAGAATATTGTCATTTAGACTAGAGCATTTCCATTGAGTAATGTCGAGATGAAGATTGAAGAAAAATCCAGACTGGTCTCTTAATTTTTTCCAGAGCTGCAAGATTAAAATACATCAAGTATAGAATAGACATGAGAAAAGCCAATGTAAAATATGACTTTTCCCTATTTCCGTGGGACTAGGAAAACGAATGAGAAATATGAAAATTTTTCATTCGCTTTTAAATGTTTTATTTCTATTCCTACTTTTTCCATACTTATCCAGAAAACCTGGAAATTACTCAAATAACATTCCATACTTTTCCATACTGCGTAGGAACCCTGAAACTTTAACTTATTTGCACGGTACTCTAACCCACTGTGTAAACCAAACAGGAATAGAGATAAATCATTTAAAGGGGAGTGAGGGGCATGTAGGCGTGTCTCTAACCTGCGGCTGCGTGAGGGGCTGTGCTTCATGGCTGTGCTCTGGTCCAGCCTCTCCAGCAGATCAACAAGGTAACGCTCTGGAGGGGTGGAGCGCCGGTAGGACGGGGACAGCACGCGGTCCACTGGGGGGGGGGAAACACAGGTTAGAATTTATTATTTTTAAATAAATAGTTTTATCTTTCCCTATTTTTATTCATCTTCTTTAATTATTATTTTCTTATTCTTTTTATATATTTTTTTAATAATTATTTAAAAAAAAATGTAATCTATTTTATTTATCATTTTTAATTGATTTTTTTTTAATATATTTTTTTAATTTTGAAATTTTGATTTTAATTGTTTGCACACAGATGGGGAGAATTTGGGGAAAGTTTAAAAGGGATAAACAATTGGATATCACCCAACCCTAACATACACCTCTGTTCCAATCCCCCTACTTCCTGCTATTGAGTATGGTAGAAAAAAGGTTCTTGTGGTCGATTCAGTATGCTTGAAAATACCCTAATGTCTCTGATCCGACAGATATTTTTAGTGTTGAAATCAGCACCTATTTATCAACTCACCGTCCTCCCAGGAGAAAGGGGGGGGCGGCTCTAGTTTGGGGGCCTGGGGCAGGTGCAGGCCGCTGGGGAAATCAAAGCCGATGCGCTCGGCCTCTCGGCGTGCGCGTCGCAGTATCACTCCGCCGTGGTCCTGCATCCGCTGCCCCGCCTTGTAGAAGAAGTTATCTTTACTGTTGTACTTCAGGCAGTTGGAGATCACCAGGTCGAAGTCACTCTCAAAATCCTCCAAGCTCCTGTATAGGCATAGGAAAGAAAGGTTTATTTATATGGCACAATTCAGACACTTTACAGGGGCATAAAATACATTAAGACATAAGAAATTACTAAGATTAAATTTTAAAAGGTGCACTGTGTAGTTTCGGAGCCCTCCCCTGGCTTTTCAGGTTTATTTAGAAAGCACAATTCAGATGCAAGGTCATTCAAAATGCCTTAAATGGGCATAAAATACAAAAAAACAAGACGTAATAAAATACTAAGATTACATTTAAAAAAGGTGCACTATGTAGTTTCAGTAATTTTATCATCATATTTCAAAACAAAATTATTTCTAGGAACCGGGACAGACAAATTTGTTTAAAATGGAAAATGGAAAGCATGTCTGTTGTACACTGGCAAGGAATAAGGAGACCTAAAATTGTCTGTGTATTGGAATGCATCATCTTAAAAAAATAAAAAATAAATGTTTTAACTGTATCAGTAGCTGTGTATCTGTGTATGTGAATCTTATGGCAGTGGGGGCGGGACCTGATAAGCCTTTGTCTTCTTCCGTCACCCTTCGGACGACAACACAAAGTAACATGTGTGAATATGTCAAAGAGAAAATTGTGTGTTGTGTGTAATTGTCCGGAAGAATAATAATAAAAAAAAATTTAAAAAAAAAGGTTAAAATAAATTACATTAAAAAACAATAAAAACAAGTGGGGGGAAAAAAAACGTATAGGTTTTGAGGCAAACAGAAAAGCCTTCAGATCTGATATAAAGAGCAGAGGGTTTAGAGAGTTTTACCTGTACTCGTGAGCGTCGATGCGTTTCCTCATGGTGGAGAAGTCCATGGGGTTCTTGATGACGTCCAGGTAATCTGGAACCTGAAGGGGACAGAGACACGTTGGAGATTAATATTGGATAGGAAAGCCAGGGTTCACAAGCATTTTAAAAAGGTGCTCTGAGGAACTTTCAGTTTGTGTTAATTCTTGGTCAAAAGCGGTAGTGTTTTTACTACGCCAGCTGTTGTTCCTGGGTGAGCGTATACCCCATGACAAAGGCATTAAGAAAAACTATATAAAAATAGCATTCTTTAATCTTTGCACTGATGGTCTCGTTTGCTGTTAGATGTAATTTATGATCATCAGAGGAAAAAATTGGACTGTTTCAGAAATATTTAAAAGTTCCTCGTAGCACCTTTAAATAATGACTTTCCAATGTCATTTGACCCTATTTCAATAAACTTATTTAAGTAGCTGAAAGTAGGTCTGCTTCACTATGAAATGGCTCAATAATGAGGCTATTGCTACGTTTACTCCTGTGTTATATATTTGTCGTTTGAAAGCCATAAAATATGAAACAAGCACTTCAAATTCTTGCAGGTAAGCAAACTGCAGACTGTTAATTGAATGAACTTTACTCACTCTTACAGAAAAACTGCAAACTAGCTGCATCCTAATATGTATCACGGCATACTAGTATTAACCCATTGATGACGGCTGCTGCGCGATGCCACATTGGCTCTCCTGCCTGATGCTGCGTCGCGCAGCATTATTACTTTATCTAATTTTCATGGCATTCCCAGCATATAATGCACTGTCATTGGTTCAAATACACAATGAGGTGGGTTTTGTTGATTTTTTTAAGACCACGTGACCACCCAAAAGTTGTGTGGTTTGCCGAAAATCACGTCAATCAAAAAAATAAAAAACAAAATAATAAAAAAAAATACGCCGGCTATGTCGGCGACAGAACAGTTAGTGGCGTTTGGTGCGCAGAATCAAAGTCTACTATAGACAACTGACGAAAATCACACAACACATTGCATCTATTTATTAACAATATTTAATAATTTTCTAATTCATCTCTTTTTGACGATTTTTAGAAATATTTGTTGTTTTGTAAGCGCTAAGGGAGAATGTTTAAATAAAACCTGTGAACCTTAACTTTTAAATGTATTTTATTTCATGTTTCTATGTGCTACACAGGCTTAGATATTAAGGTTTTGGTAGACTTGACAATTCGTACTATTTTTTCAGAAAACCCTCAGGCATTAAGGACATGCATCCTAGATTGCCATAGTCATCAATGGGTTAAAGTTTAACTGATCACACAGTGCAGTGAACAGTGCACTAGATTTTACACAACAGCAATTCTAGGAATTATTTTGCATACTGTTTTCTGAAACATTTTTCTAATTTTTTATTTCACAACTTATCCAGGAATTTTCATGACCAACAGTTTTAGAACACAGTGATAAACAGTGTTATAATAGAGTGATATAAACGGTAGAATATTACAGTGTTATAATAGAGTGATATAAACGCTAGAATATTACTGTGTTATAATAGAGTGATATAAACGGTAGAATATTACAGTGTTATAATAGAGTGATATAAACGCTAGAATATTACTGTGTTATAATAGAGTGATATAAACGGTAGAATATTACAGTGTTATAATAGAGTGATATAAACGCTAGAATATTACTGTGTTATAATAGAGTGATATAAACGGTAGAATATTACAGTGTTATAATAGAGTGATATAAACGCTAGAATATTACTGTGTTATAATAGAGTGATATAAACGGTAGAATATTACAGTGTTATAATAGAGTGATATAAACGGTAGAATATTACAGTGTTATAATAGAGTGATATAAACGGTAGAATATTACAGTGTTATAATAGAGTGATATAAACGGTAGAATATTACTGTGTTATAATAGAGTGATATAAACGGTAGAATATTACTGTGTTATAATAGAGTGATATAAACGGTAGAATATTACAGTGTTATAATAGAGTGATATAAACGGTAGAATATTACTGTGTTATAATAGAGTGATATAAACGGTAGAATATTACAGTGTTATAATAGAGTGATATAAACGGTAGAATATTACAGTGTTATAATAGAGTGATATAAACGGTAGAATATTACAGTGTTATAATAGAGTGATATAAACGGTAGAATATTACTGTGTTATAATAGAGTGATATAAACGGTAGAATATTACAGTGTTATAATAGAGTGATATAAACGGTAGAATATTACTGTGTTATAATAGAGTGATATAAACGGTAGAATATTACAGTGTTATAATAGAGTGATATAAACGGTAGAATATTACAGTGTTATAATAGAGGTATATAAAGCTCATGGTACCTCCTTGACGCTGACGGGCTGAGCGTAGATGTTGTACTGGTCTTTCTCCTGCAGCTGAGACAGAACCGCTCTGAGCAGGATGTTAAAGGGAGTGAGCTGCACCTCCAAGGCCGCCTGCTGCTGCTTCATCTGCACACACACACACACACACACAGACAGACACACACACACACACACACACACACACACAGACAGACACACACAGAGACAGACATACACACACAGACAGAGAGACACACAGAGACAGACAGACAGACACACACACACACAGACAGAGAGACACAGACAGACAGACAGACAGAAAGACACACAGAGACAGACAGACAGACACACACACACACACACACACACACACACACACACACACACACACACACAGACACAAACAGAGACAGACAGACAGACACACACACACACAGAGACAGACAGACACACATACACACACACACACACAGAGACAGACAGACACATACATACACACACACACACACACACACACAGACACACACACACAAAGACAGACACACATACACACGGGGAAGAGGGGACAGAGACACACGGGTAAGAATGGATCAATTTAACAAATAAAAAATTCAAATCGAGTGCCATCTCTCAGTCGGGGCGGACGGTGTAATGTCAAAAATAACCCCAGACAGGAAAGCTGTTGTCACCATCAGTCCTTTATGATCAGATTATAGATGAATCGAATCCTGCGTTACCCTGCGTTAGCTCTTCCTTCTATCGTAGCCTACCACCACCGGTATGACTGTGTGTGAATGAATGGAACCTGGAACCCTGTAAAGCGCTTTGAGTGACTAGAAAAGCGCTACATATATCCTATCCATTATTATTATTGAGCTTCTCTCTCTCTCTCTCTCTTCCCGATGAGCTCCAGCAGTTTACATAGCCTTTGGTTGCGTTCCGAATCACATATGTTCTACTATATAGTATGTAGAAAAAAGATTTAGGGTGTCCCGATTCTTGTGGCCAGATTTAGGATGGTTAGAAGTACCCGGATGTCCTACTTCATGTGGCCAAGATTGTTAGTGTTGAAAAGTGCATCCTATTTGGGCGATTCTGACCCACAATCCAGTGCGCACGTGAAGTGACGTCACATCGACGAAGCCTCCATATGAAAGCAAACGGGGATGCGACGGATATAAAAGCAAGAGGCAAGATCAAGGCGCAATGTTATGATGAAATAAGAGAGTAAAGTATGTCCCAATAGTATGCCTACTGCATCCTAACTAGATTCTTTTTATCGTCGGATGTAGTATGTAGAATAGAAAAAAGAAAGAGTATGCGATTCGGAACACAACCTTTGTTTACACACCAGTTTACAGAGCCTAGGCTGTGACTGAACACCTGATCTGATTTCATCACACACAGTTCAGACAGGAAGCGGATCGTGTTTTGTCAATATTCACAGATTTTGACAAAAAGCAATTTAAAACAACAACCATTCTCTAGAATTACTGACTCCATCTTTAATATCACAGATGCATGGTGGGAGTTGTAGTTCCCTTCTGCCTAACTGAACGTTGTGATACTGGGCCGTGCGTTGTCACTATCAGTCATAGATATAGATTTATATATACGTATAGATATAGATATATTAGATGTTAGCGGTGTACCTCCTCCCTCTTGAGCTTCTCTCTCTTCCTGATCAGCTCCAGCAGTTTAAATGCTCTCACTATTACTACACACTACCAGTCATAGGTATAGATATATATACAGTATAGATATAAATATATAAATGTACATAGATATAGATATATGTATAGATATATATATAAATATAGATGTATTAGATGTGATCAGTGTACCTCCTCCCTCTTGAGCTTCTCTCTCTTCCTGATGAATTCCATAAGTTTACAGAGCCTAGGCTGTGTATTAACACCTGATTTAGATACTGGGCCGTGCCTTGTCACTATCAGTCATAGATATAGATATAATAGATGTGTCAGTGTACCTCCTCCCTCTTGAGCTTCTCTCTCTTCCTGATCAGCTCCAGCAGCAGTCTGGCTCTCTCCAGGTCGTGCCGCAGACGATGCCATTCCTTCAGCTGCTCCTTCAGCGCCGCGTTGGTCTCCGCTCGGTCCTAAACACACACACACACACACACACACACACACACACACACACACACACACACACACACACACACACACACACACACACACACACACACACACACACACACACACACACACACACACACACACACACACACACACACACACACACACACACACACACACACACACACACACACACACACACGCGGTTTTCACTTAAGAGGAAACATTTAAAAACTGTGTGCAGAATTAACTATACAATTGCAGCCTAAAGGTATTATTCAGAATAGAAAAGAAAAGAAAAGCCAGCTGCAAACAACCAAGGTCTCCGATACATAAAATACTTCTCAAATAGAAGTGCAAGTTCCGCACAGCGATCAAAACAAGCCTGTACATTTGGCATATTTACATCATCTTGACGCCATATTTATGGATTGCGGTACGGTTAGGGTAAGGTCTGTATTGTGATGGTTCGGTATGAATGCGTGTATTGTTAACATTAGAATATAGTAAAACCATCCGTCCCCATCTCTCACCATGGGCTTGGCGGGGGCTTTAGGTGGCTGTGGGTTTGCCTTTTACTGTTTCACTGCTGTTGTTTACAGCAGCAGGGCTCACAGTTTGGTTTCTAATAATTATAATTTTTTTTTTTTAAGATATTTTTTTTTGTATTTTTATGCTTTATTGATAGTGTAGAGACAGAGGTGAAATGGGGCAGAGAAGGGAGTGACATGCAGAGAACAACGGGCTGGAATCGAACGCGGGTCTGCTGCTGGCCGAGGCCCATGGGGGGGACGCCTTACCAACTGAGCTAAAGGCGCCCCCTTATAATCATTTTCTAGATAGTAAAACCATCCGTGCTCATCTCTCACCATGGGCTTGGCGGGGGTTTTAGGAGGCTGGGGGTTTGCCTGTAGTCTGCGGATGAGCGGCACGTTGTTCCTGCTCTGTCTCTTCTGGACCCAGTAGCTCAGGACATGAGCCACAAACGGCCTCTTCCTCTGCACCGCCACCTGGTTCAGAATGGTGTCCAGGCTGGGACAACCGGGACAAATACAGGTTCAATTAAATCGATTAAAAGGTGCAGTGTGTAATATGACATCATCAAGAAAGTTCTACAAAGTTCTAGAATGCAACGCTCCCTGGGTAACCCCAACCCTTTCGAATAATAACAGAAGCTACAGTGGCCTTCAAGGACAAGAACAATTCTACATTTTAAACAATGCACCTGATGACATTCCAACTATGACACTTTCAAGATGGCGGCACTAGGCCTTGGTCCAAAATATGCAGAAATATGGACATATACGAGACCCTTTCTAAGGGAAAAAAAATTATTCAAAACATTTTTTTCAGCTATTATGCACTAAATTAAATGTACTTATGGATATTATAATTACTTTCTACAAAATCTGCTAGGAAATAAAACCCAAAATTCTACACACTGCAGGTTTAAAGGAGGAGTCAGCAATTCTGGAGAATGCTTGTTGTCAAAGATCAGTGAACATCTCCTCACAAATCCAGTGTTAATGCACACACAGCCTAGGCTCTGGAAACGGGCATGTTGCTAGCCACAGTGTGCCACTTTGTTTACTTCGCCTTTGCCTACATTACCATTTACAGAGCCTAGGCTGTGAATTAACACCTGAATTTTTTTCTGCAAACACACAGTTCGGACAGGTAGTGGATCATGAAGAGATATTCACTGATTTGGACAACAACCATTCTCCAGAACCACTGACTCCACTTTTAATTGCACAGTTGCATCATGATTAGATTTTTTATTTATCTTGAAAATTCAACAATATTTAAAAGAATAAAAATCAGATAAAATAGCAAAATGATTGTATCATTATACATATTATTATTATTATTTTTTTTTTAAGATATTTTTTGGGTATTTTTATGCTTTATTGACAGTGTAGAGACAGAGGTGAAATGGGGCAGAGAGGGGAGTGACATGCAGAGAACGACCGCGGGTGGGAATCGAACCCGGGTCTGCTGCTGGGCCCGGCCCGGGAGGGGGACGCCTTACCAACTGAGCTAAAGGCGCCCCCATACATATTATTCTGTATTATATTATACAAAATATGTCTGCACCAGTTGCACCATGGTAGTTATAGTTGTTCCTGCTGTCTCACCTTGAGGCTGTGATACTGGGCCCTGCGTTGCTCTGCGTCTCTTTCTCCGGCTCCGTCTCTGCCACTTGCCTCTTGCTCTTCTTCCTGCACCAGGTTTTAGCTCGTGCTTTCCCCCTCTTGTGCTCACCCCTCTTGCTATGCAGCGCTCCATTCTTAGGATGATGGTTGTGATTATTATGATGGGGCGCCTCCTGGTAGACATTTAGGGGCCTACGGTCGCAGCCTTCGGGGGTGTGACTGCAGCAATAGGCCGTCTTTTTCACTGAAAACGTAGCAGCTCCGGACGCGGTCACCTCTTTCACAGGCTCCATCCTCATATACAGCCCGGCTTGTTGGGCGCAGCTAACGTGGAAAGCCGCGTAGCAGTTGATCTTATCGCACTGGATACACGCGCCGGCCCCTTTCTCTTTGCACAGGTAGCACGTTAGCTTCCAGCGAGCGGGCGGGATGTTTCGGACCCCGTCTATCGGCTCTATGAAAACCGTGTCGGAGAATCCCACCTCGGGGACCCACAGAGCGCACGCCACATGCCCCCATCTGTCGTCGTCGGTTTTCTTCAGGGCGCCGCCTTTGTTCGGGCAGAAGACGCACTCGGCCGGACGCGACGAACACTGCAAGCAATGCCGACACAGCCACTGGCCCTCGGGGACGTAAGGGACGCCGTAACACTCCTGGTGCACGGCGATGTTGCAGGAGTCGCAGAACAAGATGACGTTGCTGTCGGCCCCGTCCCCGTCCATGCAGACGCAGCAGACGGCGTCCTCGTCCACGAGAGACTGCTGGCCCGTCAGGCCCTGCGTGGCGGCGTAGGATTCCTTCTCAAAGCGGTCCATCAGGAACTCAAAGAGGTTGTGGGACACCTGGCTGCAGCCCTCGCTCTTACGCTTCTCGTTGATCAGCTCCAGCCACGCGTAGTCCTCCTGGGAGAGGGTGGGATAGAAAGGGATGTTGTTATTTTTATTTATTTAAAATAAACCCTAACCCTTATTTTTATTTATTTAATTTTTATTTTTATTAGGGACAGTGCATATTCATGGATAGGTAGAATAGAATATATTATTATTATTATTTATTTATTTATTTTGTTTTGTTAGGGACAGTGCATATTAATGGGTAGGATAGAATAGAAAGGAATGCTATTACGTCATAGCCTGTTATGTATATGTCCCTTATTATACAACAGGTAGGAACCAATCAGATCGCTGGATTTAAGCCACCCTTTTTATAATAGAGTACAGCTCTGAAAAAAATTAGGAGACCACTCCAGATGTTCAGTGTCTCTCGTTTTACTGTTTAGAGGCATATGTTTGAGTAGAATGAACATTTTGGTTTTATAATATAAACTACTGAAGACATTTCTACCAAATTCAAATACATTTTTCGTCATTAAGAGAATTTTCATTAAGTTATGTAGAGATGAAGATTTAAGAAAAATCCAGACTGGTGTCTTATTAGAAAAATTAGACTGTTTCAGAAATATTTAGAAGTTCCTCGTAGCTACTTAAATATAAGAAAAACAAGTATTCCAGTAAGGTCCGGTATTTAAACTTACCTCATCCATGTCATATTCCACCTCTTCATCCAGCTCCTCCTCCGTCCGCTCAGTGTATTTATAATACGCTGTGTGTCTGCGCGGGACCACGGGCAGGTTGTACTCCACCGTCCTCACCTTATAGTAAGTAAAGTGTATTTATATAGCGGTTTTAAAGACAGGGTCGCAGAGAGGTTTACAATGTGCACAGAGAAAATAAAGCAGAGTAAAAAAAAAATTACAACTAAGAATAAAATGTATTAATAAAAAACACAACGGAATTAATCATTTTGTCTTATTTGCTTATTTTTATTTTCTTGTCTGTTTATGTGAGGGAGGGGGGAGGGGGGTGGGGGTTGTGTATGCATTGTATGTGTCTACTTATTCTGTTTTTTTTTTGTCTGTATGAAAATATTGGTAAAACCATAAAAAAAAAAAGACAGAGACAGACAGACAGGCAGACAGACAGGCAGACAGGCAGACAGACAGACAGACAGGCAGACAGACAGACAGACAGACAGACAGACAGACAGACAGACAGACAGAATTTACCCAAAAGCTGAACTTGTGTTATAGGCCATTGCAAAAAACAGTGAGACTCAAGCAACGTTTTAAACTGGTCAACTAACAAGGAGGTTATACACATGAATAACATAACAGGTCAATGCACCTTAGCTTCCAACAGACCGCTGGCGTTGCCGTGGTGAGTTGCTATGGCGCTGCTGCCATGCGTTGCCACGGTGCCTCCGGCGTGCGTTGTTGTTGTTGTTGTTGTCGTGGTGGTGAGCGCGGCGTTCTTCTTCTGCTGGCTGTTTTTGAGGCGCACGGATCGAACCAGGACCTGGAGGGGAATAATCTGTGTTAGGACGTGGAATATGTTTTTGCCACGGGATTCCCATCTTCTGCGAATTCGAATCGATCCATAATTTTCAAAAATCAATAAAAGAAATTTAAACAATGCCAAACTATAATGCATGACAAGGTTCACATTAAACTAGACTTGAATTAGGGTGTACAAGATATGGACTTTAACTTGCTCTCATGCCATCATTTCCACAACGCCTCTTAGCACACAGTGAAATCCTCTTTGGAACTGAATCCAGAAATGATGTAATTTGAATCAAATTACGACCCAAATAATAATCGGAATCGAATCTTGGGATTCCAAAAAGATTCACACAGGCACACACACACACACACACACACACACACACACACACACACACACACACACACACACACACACACACACACACACACACACACACACACACACACACACACACACACACACACACACACACACACACACACACACACACACACACACACACACACACACACACACACACACACAGTCTGACCTGCTGTGGCTTGTCATTGTTCTCCTTGTTGCTGTTACATTCCAGTATCTCCTGAGCTGTTGGGTCGTCCTCTCCGATCACGTCCAGCTTGTCCAGGATGCTGAGCCGGTGCACGCGCCCGTCCACCTGCATCAAGACAGATCAGCTTTATTTCTACAGCCCAATATCACAAAGAGACATATGCCTCAGCGGGCTTTACATTCCATACAGTATGACACCCTCTAGCTATCTGTGTGTCTGTCTATCAATCTATCTATCTATCTATCTCACCTTCTGCCCTTAGCTTGGCTAAGAACCCTTTATCTGGATTTTTTGTATTTAATTGAGGAATCTCAGGGAGAGTTGACAAAAGAAGGGATCTGTGTGTGTGTGTGTGTGTGTGTGTGTGTGTGTGTGTGTGTGTGTGAGGGTGAGTGTGACAAAGTAGGGGTGTGTGTGTGTGTGTGTGTGAGATAGTGACAGAGGAAGCGACCCCTCTCCCAGGACGGACATGATGCAATAGATGTCATATGTGCAGTACAGATGGATCGATGGTAAAATATGAACACTGAGTAGTGTGTATGCAGTATATATTGACCCACCTCCAGCTTCTCTCTCTCTCTCTCTCTCTCTCTCTCTCTCTCTCTCTCTCTCTCTCTCTCTCTCTCTCTCTCTCTCTCCCTCTCTCTCTCTCTCTCTCTAGACAGACAGACAGACAGACAGTACCTACCTCCAGCTCCACCATCCTCTGTGCCTGTGCGTAGGTGAGTGTCTCCCGGTTAGCAGAGGGTTTGATCGGGGACGAGTCTCTCTTCAGCATGGCCGGACGGTGGCGTCGAGCCTTCTTCTTCATCGGGAGGCCGGAGCGGAAACACCCTGGAGATGGACAGAAGAAACAACATTCTTACAGGATGCACAATAGATATTATTAAATGTATTAATTATAAATATTTTCGTAATCACCCTGAAAATGGGACAGCAGTTTAAAGGTGCAGTGTGTAATATTACATCATCAAGAAAGTTCTAGAAAGTTCTAGAATGCAACGCTCCCTGGGTAACCCCAAACCTTTAGAATAATAACAGAAGCTACAGTGGCCTTCAAGGACAAGAACAATTCTACATTTTAAACAATGCACCTGATGACATTCCAACTATGACACTTTCAAGATGGCGGCACTAGGCCTTGGTCCAAAATATGCAGAAATATGGACATATATGAGACCCTTTCTGAGGGAAAAAAAATTATCAAAAAAAAAAATCAGCTATTATGCACTAAATTAAATGTACTTATGGATATTACAATTACTTTCTACAAAATCTGCAAGGAAATAAAACCCAAAATTCTACACACTGCAGGATTAAAAAGAAAAAGTAAAATGCCTTTATAACATTATATGGCCCTTTCAATTAGTATTAGATTACTTTAACATGTTGTAACGGTCGCTGAAGTGTGTTGGAGTCATGCTATTAATCGTATCGCTAGAATGTGCAAGATGTAAGGATGGAATTTAAATTTGTAGAAGAAAAACTTGGATGTTAAAATAAAAACGACAACGCTTATACCATAACTCAGCAGAACCCAGACCGCAGAGCTAGGTGTGTGTGTGTGTGTATGTCTGTCATGTGTATGTGTGTATGTGTGTGTGTGTGTGTCTGCATGCATGTGTGTGTGTCTGCATGCATGTGTGTTTGTCTGCATGCATGTATGTGTGTGTGTCTGCATGCATGTGTGTGTGTGTGTGTGTGTGTGCATGTGTGTGTCTGCATGCATGTGTAAGTGTGTGTGTGCATGTGTATGTGTGTGTCTGCATGCATGTGTATGTGTGTGTGTCTGCATGTGTATGTGTGTCTGTCTGCATGCATGTGTGTGTGTGTGTTTGTCTGCATGCATGTGTATGTGTGTGTGTCTGCATGTGTATGTGTGTCTGTCTGCATGCATGTGTATGTGTGTGTGTGTCTGCATGCATGTGTGTGTGTCTGTGTGCATGTGTATGTCTGCATGCATGTGTATGTGTGTGTCTGCATGCGTGTGTGTGTGCATGCATGTGTCTGTGTATATGTGTGTGTGTGTAACAGGAATAATGATTGACAGTCTTAACCCTCAGTGCTGCCTTACAGGAAGAAGAATGTTGGGCAGTTAAAAGTGTTTACGCAAGAATGTCGACATCTCTTCCGGTTTCTCATAGACTAAAGGTGACCAGAGCAATAAATATAAAATAAAATACACACAACTCAAGCTTCCTTATTTAAATCAGGAACTGTTGGATTTAAGGCCTAGTTCACCAGTCGAAATATGAAGGTGTATTGAACTCTGAGATCCTATGTAGTATAAATGTGCAAACAATTTAGAAATCGGTTCATCCTAGCCTGAGAAAAGGCAGAAAGAGTGTTTTATGGTCTCACTGTCTAACCCTACATTTTACTAGCGTGACATCACACATGGTAAAATGTAGGGTTAGGATTAACAGGACAGCTGGGAAGACTGAGGGAAGAAAAACCTCATTCATTATATTATAATAGCGATTTTATAATGATAGAATGCCGGTTCTGTATGGGTGAAGTATTCCTTTTAAGACAAGTTATGTTAGTTCAGTTGTCATATTTAATTGTGAAAAACACTCAATAAACTGAATGTAACCGTCAAACTCTCATAAAGAATAAAGACACCCTGCTAATACCCGGTGCTGAACCTACAGAATGTCTGGAATGCATTTGGATAGATGGATTAATAAATAATCGCAAATGGTACCGACTATTAAATACAAATGTTATGAGAATTGTTACAGCCCTATGTGTGTGTGTGTGTGAGTGAGTGAGTGAGTGAGTGAGTGAGTGAGTGAGTGAGTGAGTGAGTGAGTGAGTGAGTGAGTGAGTGAGTGAGTGAGTGAGTGAGTGAGTGAGTGAGTGAGTGAGTGAGTGAGTGAGTGAGTGTGTGTGTGTGTGTGTGTGTGTCCTCTGTCCAATGCATTGTATATCAGGGCTGGGCGATACACATCACGATTAATTGAACAGCTTACTTCGATTGTGATTAATGACCGATTATTTAATTTACAGTTGACTGACAAGGTTTGTTCTGTAAAATATGCTCAACTACTCTATTCTATATCTGTGAGATGTCCTCAAATGAATGAGTGAATATATATATATATTTGTTTAAAACAAAGATGAACTATTTATGATAATTATTGAAAATGTTGAACTGAAATCAAAGCATCGCTAGATTATTTTATAGTAAATAATTAAGTTGCATTTCTTGCACACAAAATAAATTCACTTAAATATTACCATTTGAAAACTAGAAAAAAAAACAGCACATGTGGCATTACACACACACACACACACACACACACACACACACACACACACACACACACACACAGAGTGAAGAAAGCATCAACATGATTTAAAACACAACAACATAACCGCCATGTGACAGATCAAAAGGTTCTGAGTGTCTGTTTCCATTCGTTGCTGAGCCCTACTCTATATAACTGCATATTGCTACTGAAGACCAAAACCTCTCTCATGTTGCCACACACTTGGTCAATAAAGTAAATTGTAACTGTTGTTCCCCTGTGCAAAACTCAAAACAGTAACAGCAGCGTGCCAACTACAATTACACCCTCACAGTCACATTTCTATAACACATTTAAAAACAACATCAGTTGACCAAAGTGCTCTGCAAGATACAATACTAAACTTTGGGCGCTCCGGTGGCGTAGTGGATAGAGCGTGTACCATATTGGCTCCGGCCTTCGTTGCAGTGGTCGCGGGTTCAAATCCGACCCGTGGACCTTTACTGCAGGTCATCTGTATTACTCTCTATCTCCCCATTTCAACTCTGTACTGTCTAATAAAGCTTGAAAATGCCCAAAAATTATATTTAAAAAAAAAAACAAGATACAAGTGTGAAAGTCTCAACTTGTGTTAAAGGTGCAGTGTGTAATATGACATCATCAAGTAAGTTCTACAAAGTTCTAGAATGCAACGCTCCCTGGGTAACCCCAACCCTTTAGAATAATAACAGAAGCTACAGTGGCCTTCAAGGACAAGAACAATTCTACATTTTAAACAATGCACCTGATGACATTCCAACTATGACACTTTCAAGATGGCGGCACTAGGCCTTGGTCCAAAATATGCAGAAATATGGACATAAATGAGACCCTTTCTAAGGGAAAAATAAATAATTAAAAAAAAAATCAGCTATTATGCACTAAATTAAATGTACTTATGGATATTATAATTACTTTCTACAAAATCTGCTAGGAAATAAAACTCAAAATTCTACACACTGCAGGTTTAAAGGCTAATGCAACAAAAAGTGAGTCTTCAGCAACGTTTTAAACTGGTCAACTTTACAGGGATCCAGGTTCCATTCATTCATCTTTTGCACATTGCACTTGTATTTTTTCACACTTGAAACAGCCAATATTCTCATGCACAAATCTGTCATAGTAAAAAAAGCACATTTTGTACATTATGTTAGCTGTCTGATTGCAAAATGTTCTAGTTGTTTTTGCAGTAGGAATTACTTGCTTTTTCCTTATGTGTTATGATCAAATTGTTCCCCCTGTTTTCTGTTTGCACCAGTGTATCAATAAACTGATTCTGACAGGCACACATGACGTTCAGCCGGCAGCTTTTAAAATGTAAAGCCCCTGTGTCTGTGTGTGTGTGTGTGTGTGTGTGGCTTGTATTTATAGGATCATGTAGCTACTTTGCACACTACTGCTCTGCTTGTAGAGAAACAGATACATCCTTGCTCATGTTATATCATATTTCATATCGGGAAATGCAATGTTTACGATGTTGACTTTGCAATACATGCTTTTAAATGTGCATTGTCTATGTGTTTAGCTAATTTACCATATGCACCAATTTACCAAGGGAAATCCTTTGCATGTTAAAACATACTACACAATTAAATTAGATAGTAACAGGCACAGTTTAAATGTGTAGCCCCAGTGTGTGTGTGTGTGTGTGTGTAGCTTAGCGTGTATTTAAAAAGGATCGATACGCCCCGAGCCGGCTGCAGTAACGCTAGAGCGGGGTGGAAACGGACCCCACTGTGAAATCCCTCCACTGGATGAATGAGAGCCATGAGCGGGGAGCAGTAGCCTCTCTACGCCGCCCTCAGAGCAGCTGGCGTGGTGAAATTGGTTTTATATTCGACATTCGTCTATTTTCCGGGGTTGTAACTGTAATAGCGTCACGAAAACCGCACCAATTTCCTCCAGAATGGTATTATTATGTACATAAGACTAAGACTGACATTGCACAGGCTTGATCAACTCACCAAAATCAACGAGTCTCGCGAAAGATCACAGAAACCGCGCCGAATATAGTTTTTAGTGCCACACGGCAGCGGACTGCTTAGGGACCGTCGCAAAAGTGCAACGTCTTTTTTCTATTCTTAATAACTCACTGGAAATTCATCCTATCAACACCAAACCACTTCTGTTGTGTTTATGAACTCATTTTGTAGTTACCACAACCCTTTGTTTGAAAGAAAAACCTTTGATTTTTTTTTAAAAGGGAAAATTATTCAGTGTGTATATTGCATCCATATTTAAGGCTATTTTTTTCAATAGCTCACTGGTTTTTATAGCTATCAACACCAAACCAACTCTGGTGTGTTCATGAACTCACCGTGGAGTTCCCACAGCCCTTTATTTTCAAGGAAAAACTTTTAATTTTTTTAAAGGCAAAAGGAGTCATATATTTAATCCATATTTAAGGCTATTTTTTTCAATAGCTCACTGGTTTTTATAGCTATCAACACCAAACCAACTCTGGTGTGTTCATGAACTCACTGTGGAGTTCCCACAACCCTTTGTTTTAAAGAAAAACCTTTGATTTTTTTTTAAAAAGGGAAAAATATTCAGTGTGTATATTGCATCCATATTTAAGGCTATTTTTTCAATAGCTCACTCGTTTGTATAGTTATCAACACCAAACCAACTCTGGTGTGTTCATGAACTCACTGTGGAGTTCCCACACCCCTTTATTTTCCAGGAAAAACTTTTGATTTTTTTTAAAGGCAAAAGGAGTCATATATTTAATCCATATTTAAGGCTATTTTTTTCAATAGCTAACTGGTTTTTATAGCTATCAACACCAAACCAACTCTGGTGTGTTCATGAACTCACTGTGGAGTTCCCACAGCCCTTTATTTTCAAGAAAAAAACTTTGAATTTTTTTTTAAAGGCAAACGGAGTCAGATCATATATTTAATCCATATTTAAGGCTATTTTTTCAATAGCTCACTCGTTTTTATAGTTATCAACACCAAACCAACTCTGATGTGTTCATGAACTCACTGTGGAGTTCCCACAGCCCTTTATTTTCAAGGAAAAACTTTTAATTTTTTTTAAAGGCAATTTGGAGTCATATATTTAATCCATATTTAAGGCTATTTTTTCAATAGCTCACTGGTTTTTATAGTTAGCAACACCAAACCAACTCTGATGTGTTCATGAACTGACTGTGGAATTCCCACAACCCTTTATTTTCAAGGAAAAACTTTAAAAAATTTTAAAGGCAAAAGGAGTCATATTTAATCCATATTTAAGGCTATTTTTTCAATAGCTCACTGGTTTCTATAATTAGCAACACCAAACACTGGGTCTATGCCCAGGCAAAGGGTCTCCCAGCCAGGGGAGAGTGATGGCTTGACTGGGGTCAGAGGGAATAAAATGAAAGAGGAATAAAAGAAAGGGGGGGAAAAAAAGGTCAAATATAATGGGGCCGTTTGGAGGAAGCACAGCCCAGTCATAGTGAGTGAAAGAAGGGAGAAGGCGCCGGTGCTCTGCCTTGGTGAAGGGTCTCCCAGACGGGTAGAGTGGTGGCAGGCCTGGGGTAGGAGGGACAAGGCACTGGGGCCCTGCCTGGGTGAAGGGTCTCCCAGACGGGCAGAGTGGTGGCAGGCCTGGGGTAGGAGGGACAAGGAACTGGGGCCCTGCCTGGGTGCAGGGTCTCCCAGACGGGGAGAGTGGTGGCAGGCCTGGGGTAGGAGGGACAAGGCACTGGGGCCCTGCCTGGGTGAAGGGGGGCCCTGCCTAGGTGAAGGGTCTCCCAGACGGGGAGAGTGGTGGCAGGCCTGGGGTAGGAGGGACAAGGCACTGGGGCCCTAAATTGCTGCATCATGCTTATTATCCAAATTCTGGGATTGGGGTGATTTGTGCCAAAGGGCCTGGGTGAGTTATAAGTAAGTAAGTAAGTAAAATGTATTTATAAAAGCACATTTATGACAGTGTGCACCGTCCAAAGTGCTGTACATAGTGCATTCAGTAGGTAAACAATGAAGGTAAAATAACAATAACCAAAATAAAAGACGTAAAGCCCATACATCCACATAAACACAGATAGTAGTGCAGAGGTAAGATAGTTAATGGGGAGGAAACACCAGTGTGTACAGATGGGTTTTGAGCCTTGATTTAAAGGCAGAAATGTAGGGGAATCACATTTGTCAGGGGGCAGTTGGTTCCACAAGCATGGAGCAACTAGTGCAAAGTACATTTCTGAGAGTTGTGCCAGTGGCATGGCTGTATACGCTGGTCACCAAAAGAAAGTGATTGTCTACAGTAGCTCAGAAGAGAGTGACATCTCAATTCCACTTAACGACACCACTGACAAGAGTTCAGATGGCCAGAAAGATGATGATGGTGACTTTGTCATTGTGAGCTTTGCAGGTAAAACCATTAGATCTGCTAGGCCTTGTTTAAGAAAGGTGTCCTTCAATTGTTGTCAACTATTTACTTTATTTACTTTAAATACACCTTAAATAAGTGATTGTCTAATGGATTTGTCTTGCATTACAGTTTATGAGATATATATCAATGGCACAATTCACCCCATGGTATTCTCTCCAACCGCACAACTTACACCACACCGGGGGCAAGTTGTGCATCAAGACAACTTTTTGTCCGAAAGCTATATTTCCTCAACAGTTTATTCCAGATCCAAAGTTTTTATTGCCAGGGATGCACAACACCCCAAAATATATGTACATATTTGAGTTGGAGACTTTACTGTCAAGGCCTTACTTTAAAGTCACTTTGAGTGAAAAGTTGCACAACTTAGGCCACTCTCCCCTATTGTATTTTTCGTGAAGTTGAGTTTTAACCTGTAAATATTTTCTTCTTTTCTTATGACCTGTTGAGATTCCCTTATAAGCTACTTCGAGTTTTTTAACTTCCACTCCTTTCTCTTAATTTTATTGAGTTTTATGATGTATTGTTGTATATTTTAATGAATGTGTGCAAGTAAAATAAAGTCAATTAACACACAATAAGTGGTTTGGTGCTGAAATGCTGAAGTACAAGTGAGTTATTAAAAAATAAACGCCTTAAGTAGGAATCAAATTTACAAACTGATTACTTATTCCGTTTAAAACTCTTGTAAAGGTTTTTCTGAAAACCAAACGGGTGTGGAAACTGAGCAATTGAGCTATTAAAAAATAAAAGCCTTACATATGAATGCATAATATGCACTGACTACTGATTCCTTAAAACATTTTTAAAGGGTTTTCTTGAAAAGAAAGGGTTGTGGGAACTCCACAGTGAGTTCATGAACACACCAGAGTTGGTTTGGTGTTGATAGCTATAAAAACCAGTGAGCTATTGAAAAATAGCCTTAAAGAGGACCTATGATGCTTTTTGACTTTTATGACCTATAAACGTTGTTATGATGATTCATAGTCATGCTTAATCATACTAAATTATCAAATAATGACTTACATGCATTTCGACATATTCCCTGCTGACCGTCTGGGGTGTCTGTGCAGAGCACTAAACACTATTCTAGCCAGTCGAGAAGTCACGTCTTCAAAGCGGTCTACCCTTTCATAATTTGTGACGTCGCATAAAACTTTGTGATGTCTCCACGCGGATGTTTCCATGTATGGTAATGCTGTCACTTCCCTGTTCGCGTCTGCCTCGCGCCCTTATAGGTCCATGCTCGCGCTTCCCGCCACTGAAAGTGTTCCGGAAGGAAGGTAACCAATCACAATGGAGTGGGGTTTGCAGGAGGGGGGGGAGGGGAGCGGAGATGGCCGAAGCACAGGCGGAGGGAGCCGAAGCACACACACTCAAGTGTTGACAGGATGTGCTGGATCGCCAAAATAAGAGAAAAAGCTTCCCGAAAATCTACATAGTTTTTTGTGATGTGATTCGTGTCAGGTTGCTCTATAGCAGTGTAAAACAAGAAATTAAGACCAGAAAAGTAGCATAATAGGTCCTCTTTAAATATGGATGCAATATACACACTGAATATTTTTCCATTTAAAAAAAAAATCAAAGGTTTTTCTTTAAAACAAAGGGTTGTGGGAACTCCACAGTGAGTTCATGAACACACCAGAGTTGGTTTGGTGTTGATAGCTATAAAAACCAGTGAGCTATTGAAAAAATAGCCTTAAATATGGATTAAATATATGACTCCTTTTGCCTTTAAAAACATTTAAAGGTTTTCCTTGAAAATAAAGGGCTGTGGGAACTCCACAGTGAGTTCATGAACACACCAGAGTTGGTTTGGTGTTGATAACTATAAAAAACAATGAGCTATTGAAAAATAGCCTTAAATATGGATGCAATATACACACTGAATATTTTTCCATTTAAAAAAAAAATCAAAGGTTTTTCGTTAAAACAAAGGGTTGTGGGAACTCCACAGTGAGTTCATGAACACACCAGAGTTGGTTTGGTGTTGATAGCTATAAAAACCAGTGAGCTATTGAAAAAATAGCCTTAAATATGGATTAAATATATGACTCCTTTTGCCTTTAAAAACATTTAAAGGTTTTCCTTGAAAATAAAGGGCTGTGGGAACTCCACAGTGAGTTCATGAACACACCAGAGTTGGTTTGGTGTTGATAACTATAAAAAACAATGAGCTATTGAAAAACATAGCCTTAAATATGGATGCAATATACACACTGAATAATTTTCCCTTTTTTAAAAAAAATAAAAGGTTTTTCTTTAAAACAAAGGGTTGTGGGAACTCCACAGTGAGTTCATGAACACACCAGAGTTGGTTTGGTGTTGATAGCTATAAAAACCAGTGAGCTATTGAAAAAAAAGCCTTAAATATGGATTAAATATACGACTCCTTTTGCCTTTAAAAAAAATTAAAAGTTTTTCCTTGAAAATAGAGGGTTGTGGGAATTCCACAGTCAGTTCGTGAACACACCAGAGTTGGTTTGGTGTTGATAACTATAAAAACCAGTGAGCTATTGAAAAAATAGCCTTAAATATGGATTAAATATGACTCCTTTTGCCTTTAATTTTTTTTTAAAGTTATTCCTTGAAAATAAAGGGCTGTGGGAACTCCACAGTGAGTTCATGAACACACCAGAGTTGGTTTGGTGTTGATAACTATAAAAAACAATGAGCTATTGAAAAACATAGCCTTAAATATGGATGCAATATACACACTGAATAATTTTCCCCTTTTTAAAAAAAATCAAAGGTTTTTCTTTAAAACAAAGGGTTGTGGGAACTCCACAGTGAGTTCATGAACACACCAGAGTTGGTTTGGTCTTGATAGCTATAAAAACCAGTGAGCTATTGAAAAAATAGCCTTAAATATGGATGAAATATATGATCTGACTCCGTTTGCCTTTAAAAAAAAATTCAAAGTTTTTTTCTTGAAAATAAAGGGCTGTGGGAACTCCACAGTGAGTTCATGAACACACCAGAGTTGGTTTGGTGTTGATAGCTATAAAAACCAGTGAGCTATTGCAAAAAATAGCCTTAAATATGGATGCAATATACACACTGAATAATTTTCCCTTTTTTAAAAAAAATAAAAGGTTTTTCTTTAAAACAAAGGGTTGCGGGAACTCCACAGTGAGTTCATGACCACACCAGAGTTGGTTTGGTGTTGCTAACTATAAAAACCAGTGAGCTATTGAAAAAATAGCCTTAAATATGGATTAAATATATGACTCCTTTTGCCTTTAAAAAAAATTAAAAGTTTTTCCTTGAAAATAAAGGGTTGTGGGAATTCCACAGTCAGTTCATGAACACACCAGAGTTGGTTTGGTGTTGCTAACTATAAAAACCAGTGAGCTATTGAAAAAATAGCCTTAAATATGGATTAAATATATGACTCCTTTTGCCTTTAAAAAAAATTAAAAGTTTTTCCTTGAAAATAAAGGGCTGTGGGAACTCCACATTGAGTCCATGAACACACCAGAGTTGGTTTGGTGTTGATAACTATAAAAAAACAGTGAGCTATTGAAAAAAATAGCCTTAAATATGGATTAAATATATGATCTGACTCCGTTTGCCTTTAAAAAAAAATTCAAAGTTTTTTTCTTGAAAATAAAGGGCTGTGGGAACTCCACAGTGAGTTCATGAACACACCAGAGTTGGTTTGGTGTTGATAGCTATAAAAACCAGTGAGCTATTGCAAAAAATAGCCTTAAATATGGATGCAATATACACACTGAATAATTTTCCCTTTTTAAAAAGAAATAAAAGGTTTTTCTTTAAAACAAAGGGTTGTGGGAACTCCACAGTGAGTTCATGACCACACCAGAGTTGGTTTGGTGTTGCTAACTATAAAAACCAGTGAGCTATTGAAAAAATAGCCTTAAATATGGATTAAATATATGACTCCTTTTGCCTTTAAAAAAAAATTAAAAGTTTTTCCTTGAAAATAAAGGGTTGTGGGAATTCCACAGTCAGTTCATGAACACACCAGAGTTGGTTTGGTGTTGATAACTATAAAAACCAGTGAGCTATTGAAAAAATAGCCTTAAATATGGATTAAATATGACTCCTTTTGCCTTTAATTTTTTTTTAAAGTTATTCCTTGAAAATAAAGGGCTGTGGGAACTCCACAGTGAGTTCATGAACACACCAGAGTTGGTTTGGTGTTGATAACTATAAAAAACAATGAGCTATTGAAAAACATAGCCTTAAATATGGATGCAATATACACACTGAATAATTTTCCCCTTTTTAAAAAAAATCAAAGGTTTTTCTTTAAAACAAAGGGTTGTGGGAACTCCACAGTGAGTTCATGAACACACCAGAGTTGGTTTGGTCTTGATAGCTATAAAAACCAGTGAGCTATTGAAAAAATAGCCTTAAATATGGATGAAATATATGATCTGACTCCGTTTGCCTTTAAAAAAAAAATTCAAAGTTTTTTTCTTGAAAATAAAGGGCTGTGGGAACTCCACAGTGAGTTCATGAACACACCAGAGTTGGTTTGGTGTTGATAGCTATAAAAACCAGTGAGCTATTGCAAAAAATAGCCTTAAATATGGATGCAATATACACACTGAATAATTTTCCCTTTTTAAAAAAAAATAAAAGGTTTTCTTTAAAACAAAGGGTTGTGGGAACTCCACAGTGAGTTCATGACCACACCAGAGTTGGTTTGGTGTTGCTAACTATAAAAACCAGTGAGCTATTGAAAAAATAGCCTTAAATATGGATTAAATATATGACTCCTTTTGCCTTTAAAAAAAAATTAAAAGTTTTTCCTTGAAAATAAAGGGTTGTGGGAATTCCACAGTCAGTTCATGAACACACCAGAGTTGGTTTGGTGTTGATAACTATAAAAACCAGTGAGCTATTGAAAAAATAGCCTTAAATATGGATTAAATATGACTCCTTTTGCCTTTATTTTTTTTTAAAGTTATTCCTTGAAAATAAAGGGCTGTGGGAACTCCACAGTGAGTTCATGAACACACCAGAGTTGGTTTGGTGTTGATAACTATAAAAAACAATGAGCTATTGAAAAACATAGCCTTAAATATGGATGCAATATACACACTGAATAATTTTCCCCTTTTTAAAAAAAATCAAAGGTTTTTCTTTAAAACAAAGGGTTGTGGGAACTCCACAGTGAGTTCATGAACACACCAGAGTTGGTTTGGTCTTGATAGCTATAAAAACCAGTGAGCTATTGAAAAAATAGCCTTAAATATGGATGAAATATATGATCTGACTCCGTTTGCCTTTAAAAAAAAAATTCAAAGTTTTTTTCTTGAAAATAAAGGGCTGTGGGAACTCCACAGTGAGTTCATGAACACACCAGAGTTGGTTTGGTGTTGATAGCTATAAAAACCAGTGAGCTATTGCAAAAAATAGCCTTAAATATGGATGCAATATACACACTGAATAATTTTCCCTTTTTAAAAAAAAATAAAAGGTTTTTCTTTAAAACAAAGGGTTGTGGGAACTCCACAGTGAGTTCATGACCACACCAGAGTTGGTTTGGTGTTGATAGCTATAAAAACCAGTGAGCTATTGCAAAAAATAGCCTTAAATATGGATGCAATATACACACTGAATAATTTTCCCTTTTTAAAAAAAAATAAAAGGTTTTTCTTTAAAACAAAGGGTTGTGGGAACTCCACAGTGAGTTCATGACCACACCAGAGTTGGTTTGGTGTTGCTAACTATAAAAACCAGTGAGCTATTGAAAAAATAGCCTTAAATATGGATTAAATATATGACTCCTTTTGCCTTTAAAAAAATTAAAAGTTTTTCCTTGAAAATAAAGGGCTGTGGGAACTCCACTGAGTCCATGAACACACCAGAGTTGGTTTGGTGTTGATAACTATAAAAAAACAGTGAGCTATTGAAAAAAATAGCCTTAAATATGGATGCAATTACACACTGAATAATTTTCCCTTTTTTAGAAAAAATCAAAGGTTTTTCTTTAAAATAAAGGGTTGTGGTAACTACAAAATGTGTTCATAAACACAACAGAATTGGTTTGGTGTTGATAGGATGAATTTCCAGTGAGTTATTAAGAATAGAAAAAAGACGTTGCACTTTTGCGACGGTCCCTAAGCAGTCCGCTGCCGTGTGGCACTAAAAACTATATTCGGCGCGGTTTCTTTGATCTTTCTCGAGACTCGCTGATTTTGGTGAGTTGATCAAGCCTGTGCAATGTCAGTCTTAGTCTTCTGTACATAATAATACCATTCTGGAGGAAATTGGTGCGGTTTTCGTGACGCTATTACAGTTACAACCCCGGAAAATAGACGAATGTCGAATATAAAACCAATCTCACCCCGGTAGAGCAGCTTGGGTCGGCTACATGAGCCCGAGTGGAGCCGCCGATCGCTGGATGTCGTTGAAAATCATCGTTATAGTCCGGGTTTTTTACGCTATGTCTGCTAGGTGAACTCAACCAAACGCCAACGGACTGTGCTTGTAATTCGAACAGATTGGAAGCGTTCAAATGAACACAGATCCGTTAAAAGGACAAGAGGCAGGAAGGGAAGGGAAGGGAGGAAACATGGCGACCAACACAACAAGACACTGCCTCGATCGGTGAAAAGGGCTTTTTTCACACAGAGACGTGGTTTAATCTCGCATTTTAAACAGTCCAGAATGTAGCTGGGTCTTATAGTAAACTACCAAGGCCATAATAAGGCTGAACTTACCTGTAATTTTTCACGAATTCAGCTTTTTAAAACAGCAGCAATGGCGGCGCGGCCTGCAAAGCGGAGCGGAGAGCGGCGGTTAAATCCACATTCAGTGCTTCGGTGGCTCGCGCTCCGACCGAGGCTTTCACTTAGCAACCGGCGACACTTTTCCAGGGTTACGGTACCGATTTCAGCTGCAGTATATTACCGTTTGGGGTCGTTACCGGTCGATAGCGGGACTGTTTTTAGGAGTTTACAGTTTGGCAGGACACACTCAGCAGCTGCCCGAGCGTCTCTCTCTTCCCCCAACAACAATGCGGCTGTGTGGGGATTTGCGTCATGACGTAATCACGCACACAGGAAAAGCAGGCCCCGGACGGTTTTACGTCGAGTTGGTGGTTCTGACTTTTTTTATTATTTAAAAAAAATATATACAGTCTATGGTTCTTCTGAATCCTTGCAGAAAAGAACACTCATGGGGGCGCCCTTAGCTCAGTTGGTAGGGCGTCCCCCCCATGGGCCTCGACCAGCAGTGGACCCGAGTTCGATTCCAGCCCGTCGTTCTCTGCATGTCACTCCCTTCTCTGTCCCATTTCAACTCTGTCTCTACACTATCAATAAAGCATAAAAATGCCCAAAAAATATATTAAAAAATAAAAGAAATAGGTGGATTTTATACCTTCTGGTGTACGTCCAGGTTTTTTCTTACCAGTAGAATCAACAAATGAAACATGTTTTAGGCTCTTATTGGGAATTTTTCTGAGCTCCTGCACCAGTGTCAGGGACACACACACACACCAGTTTGTAAACACTGGCATACTGAGAAATATAGAGAGAGTTTTGTGGAGCTGATAATAGGCTTAATCAATTTTGTTTCAACTCATTTGGCAATGGCATGAATGTTTAAACCGACATTCATTTATATGACAAAGTTACACACTATAGCTTTAACCCAGGCAGGTAAGTAGGAAATAACAGTGTATAGGCCTACATGGTCATGGGCTCCCAAACTAAAAAAGTCAGCAGCAAAATGGTAATCATTAATCAATCACAATTCAGTTAGACAAAGACGCTGGATCCAAGAAGGGCATTTTTATGTTGACAATACGAATGTTTAAAATATGAAGGATCTGTCACAAAGTCCTGCACATATAATCAGACAAAACAATAAAAACATATTTATCCAATTGGATTAAAAAAAAAAAAAAAAACATGTAGTACAGAGATACACTCACAGCATGTTTAGACTTACAGCAAGTGTAAAAATATTATCCATCATTTACCTACAGTTTTCCTTCTACCTCAAATATTTGTGCTAAGCTAAGACAGGCTAAAAAAAAGCAGTGAACCCATCTCTGTGTATCTATGTAGGAGTCAGTGATTCTGGAGAACGCTTGTTGTCGAAAACACTCAACACTTTAGCTTGCACCATGCTTATGTATACAGAGCCTAGGCTGTGTATTACCAACACCGGATTTTTTTTTTCCAGCGCACACACACAGTACAGACAGGTAGCGGAGACAGATAATGAGGAGATATTCACTGATTTTGACAACAAGCGTTCTTCAGAATCACTGACTCCATTTTTAAACGAGAACTCCTCAATCTGCAACTCCATTGACAGGGTAAAGTTTTATGTGGACTCGGTGGAGGTAGCTGTCTGGTCTTCTTGACTCTGGCTGGGACACTGTGACTGGGCGTCCTCTCTAGAGAGCAGGTTGTGTTTGCGGAGGTGACAGGCCTGTTGGTAGGGGGGGCGGATAGGCGGCTGGGTGGGGGGCGTGTACTGGTACTCTTTATCACCATCCAGCTAGAGAAAAAAAAATATATATATATATATATCAAAAATGAATAAATTGAGATTGTGTTTGTGGTGGGGAAAAGGCAAAAATTATGAATCCCTGCATTCACTTTCAACAAGAAAACCTAGGTCACTTTCCTCTTTAAAACCTGTAAATTGTGCAGATTATCTACTTTAATATATCACAATCACGTGAAAAAATATTAAATGTGTTTTAAAAACCTAAAAGAACAATGGGTTGAATTTCATAGAGAAAAGGGAGTGATAAGCACCATAACACGACGTAAAGACAAACCATGAAGAATGTTAAAATGGTCAAAATGGCTGTCCCAGACTTTAGTTTTAATGTTAATATCATTCTACTGGGAGTGGTCAACAAAAAAAAATATATATAAAAATCACGATTCCTGTCTCCTGCGATTTTAAATCAATTCATATTTTGCCAAAATCGAAATATATAAAAAAAAATATATATATATATATATTTTGCTGCTGCCGGTAATGTTGATTTGCCTTAAAATCACATACAAGCGTCACATTAAGATAGACTTTAATTAAGATAGATAAGACATTGACTTTAACTTGCTTTAATGCCATAATTTGCCACAACGCCTCTTAGCACACAGTGGACTGGAGGAGATCCTGAAATCCTCCTTTCAACTGAGTCAAGAAATCCATTTTGAATCGTGAATCGTTTTGAATCAGTCACCTGCAGAGGGTACGTCTTGTCTGAGTCGAAGGCGCTGAGATCTCCACAGGCTAAGAACGGAACGATGACCCGGTTTGGACCTTCCAACTGGTTAAAGTCCACGTCTGAAAGAGAGAGAATAGACTCAATACTATCTGTCTGTCTATCTGTCTGTCTGTCTGTCTGTCTGTCTGTCTGTCTGTCTGTCTGTCTGTCTGTCTGTCTGTCTATATAGTTAATCCAGTGTTAATTTTACTATAATCTGTTCTGGGTGCATTTAAACCTTTGTTATTAATTTAAAATATATTTACTTGATTTGAGATTAGCAATTGAGAACCAATACATGAAAAAAAAAAAAAAAAAAAATAATATATATCCCCTAGTTACCGTATGAATGATCCAGTAGAGGGTTGGACATGTTGGGCACGTAGCCTTCAGGAGGAGAGTAATTCTGACACACCACAAACGCCTCTGCAACACACACACACACACACACACACACAGGTTAATATACACACACACACACACACAGGTTAATATACACACACACAAACACACAGTATGTTATATGCAGTCCATAGTACAACTGTTGTATATGTGTGGGTGGGTGGGTGGATGGACAGACACAGAGAAGCGCACGCACACACACACACACACACACACACACACACACACACACACACACACACACACACACACACACAGGTTATTATAGACACCCCCCACCAAACACACACACACACACACCATATGTTACTTGCAGCCCATCATAGTACAGCAGATGTATGTATGTGTGTGTAGGATGGGGGATGGTGTGCTGTTTGGAGCTCTGTGATTGGTGCAGGGGGACGAGTACATTCAGGCTCAGCTGCTATTGGCCGTGAGTACAGACCACAGATAGTATAAGACCTGTGTGTGTGTGTAATAACCTTGTGTGTGTGTGTGTGTGTGTGTGTGTGTGTATTAACCTGTGTGTGTGTGTGTGTGTGTGTAACGTGTGTGTGTGTGTGTGTGTGTGTAACCTGTGTGTGTGTGTGTGTGTGTGTGTGTATTAACCTGTGTGTGTGTGTGTGTGTATTAACCTTGTGTGTGTGTGTGTGTGTGTGTGTGTGTGTGTGTGTGTGTGTGTGTGTGTGTGTGTGTGTGTGTGTGTGTGTTCTCATACTGACTCACCGATGCTGGAGTTGCGGCTGCTGCGAGGCTTTGCACACGTCACTCCACTGAAGAAGATCTTGAGCTGAGAGTAGAGCAGCGTCACGTCTTTACCCCGGAAGATCTGAAACAATATGGCCCACTCGGCCACGGTCAGCACCTCTTTTTTACTACATAAATGGCGTTGTCGTAACGGAAGACTTCACAAGTTGCAGCTGACAGACATACGGCGGAATGGGTAGTGTCTGTCTGCTGCAACTTGTGAAGTCTTCCGGTACGACAACGCCATTTATGTAGTAAAACAAAGAGGAGTTGACCGTGGCCGAGTGGGCCATTTCATATACACAGGACAGAGAGACAGGGAGACAGGGAGGGGTTAATACAATACACAGGACAGAGAGACAGGGAGACAGGGAGGGGTTAATACAATACACAGGACAGAGAGACAGGGAGACAGGGAGGGGTTAATACCAGGCATGCAAACTCATGAGCCATGAAAAAGGTGAGAAGCCCGAAAACAAACAAGGGTAGGGGGGTCTGGGGGCATCCCCACGGAGGATTTTTTTTGTGATTTGAACATTTAAAGGTGCAGTGTGTAATATGACATCATCAAGAAAGTTCTACAAAGTTCTAGAATGCAACGCTCCCTGGGTAACCCCACCCCTTTAGAATAATAACAGAAGCTACAGTGGCCTTCAAGGACAAGAACAATTCTAAATTTCAAACAATGCAGCTGATGACATTCCAACTATGACACTTTTAAGATGGCGGAACTAGGCCTTGGTCCAAAATATGCAGAAATATGGACATATATGAGACCCTTTCTAAGGGGAAAAAAAAATAATTCAAAACATTTTTTTCAGCTATTATGCACTAAATTAAACGTACTTATGGATATTATAATTACTTTCTACAAAATCTGCTAGGAAATAAAACCCAAAATTCTACACACTGCAGGTTTAAGAGAAGCAATTATCTGTTTTAATTAGGCTATATTGTACTTTGCATTTGTTTTGACTCGACATCATTGAAAATGATAAATATTATATTTATATATATTTCGACTCTAAACAATAATAATAATTATGAGCTCACCTTGGCAACAAAGGTTCCTCCAGGTTTCAGGACATGAGTGGTGATGTTCAGAGCCTGAGAGACAGACAGCCGTCAGTATGAAAACACAGACAGACAGACAGACAGGCAGGCAGGCAGACAGACACACAGACAGACACACACACACACACACACACACACACACACACACACACACACACACACACACACACACACACACACACACACACACACACACACACACACACACACACACACACACACACACACACACACACACACACACAGGTCTGTACTCACGGCCAATAGCAGCTGAGCCTGGATGTACTCGTCCACATCATGGAGCCCGGTTACTGTGGAGACACAACGGCATTAAAATTAACAGATGGAACTTTTACAATAAAAATTATACGTAATACGTAGGACAGACAGGGTGTGTCTGTCTGTCTGTCTGTGTGTGTCTGTGAGTGAGAGTGAGTGAGTGAATGAGTGAGTACGTCTGTCTGTCTGTCTGTCTGTCTGTCTGTCTGTCTGTCTGTCCTCCCTCCCTCCCTCC
>CM049400.1:34922500-34947500 GCA_026929865.2 Hyperoplus lanceolatus | reverse complement strand
TGAAATAAAGGCTTCGTATCTCATTTAAAACGAGTTTATAAACCATTAACTGACTGTTTTTACTCACTGTTCACGTGGTGTTCCGGTGTTGACGATGGAAGGACCCCAGAACTTAGCTGTCCCCAAAAGCGCCTGTTCAGATATCATAAGTGTATTTTTTTTTAAAACTTATACTTACTTTTCAAAATACTTTATTTACCAGCATATTTATGTACTTTATTAATGTAATAAATAATAATAAAAATATAAATGTCTGTCTCTAGAAAACAGTCCATGGGCTCTACGTACGGTGTTTTTAATTTAATTGTATTTGAACAAGTGGGAGAATCCAAAAAAGGACAAATATATTCACTTAAACAAATCGAAATAACGTAACCTATTAACCAATGACCCACGATTAAATTGTTAAATGTAATACACAGCTTCGGAAAAGATTAAGGGACCAGTCTGGATGTATCTTCAATTTTCATGTCTACATTACTTATTGAAAATACTTTTAATGACAATATTCTTATTGTAAATTTGGTAGAAATGTTGTCAGTAGTTTATATTATAAAACCAAAATGTTCCATCTACTCAAACATATGCCTCTAAATAGTCAAACGAGAGACAGTGAACATTTGGAGTGGTCTCTACATTTTTTTCCCCAAAGCTGCCTTGTCCAATTCATAAGCTAATGTATTCTCAGTAGCGGCCACATGGTGTCGCTGTAGGAACATAAAACTACTGTTGTTTTTTATAGCGACACTCACATAATCACCTAAAATAAATATGAATGCGCCATAGTTAAAGGTGCAGTGTGTAATATGACATCATCAAGAAAGTTCTACAAAGTTCTAGAATGCAACGCTCCCTGGGTAACCCCAACCCTTTAGAATAATAACAGAAGCTACAGTGGCCTTCAAGGACAAGAACAATTCTACATTTTAAACAATGCACCTGATGACATTCCAACTATGACACTTTCAAGATGGCAGCACTAGGCCTTGGTCCAAAATATGCAGAAATATGGACATGTATAAGACCCTTTCTAAGGGGAAAAAAATTAATTGAAAACATTTTTTATGCACTAAATTAAATGTACTTATGGATATTATAATTTTCTACAAAATCTGCTAGGAAATAAAACCCAAAATTCTACACACTGCAGCGTTAATGGATCAAAGTAAAATTATGTTTAATTTTCTGTATTAAAGAAACAAAGGAAATTATAGAGAAATATTTAGAATTTTAAAACCTTTTTTTTGGGGGGAGCAATTTAGTAAATTAAATTTTTAGAAAAATAGAGCTAAATTTTAATAAATTATGTAGTAGATATGCGGTTATGTTTTCAGTAGTGTGGTTGGTGCCAACAGAAAAGTAAAGAGTGCGAAAATAACAGAACACAGAAAAACGGTGTGTATACAAATTTTTTTTAATTCGGACAAAACATCCATAAAAAAAATAATTCTCTTCTTCTTCAGAATTCTATATTTGTATCAACAACAAAAAAAAAAACTGCCAAACGTAAAGACGAGTCAAATCTCTTCACCCGGACGCGAGGAAGACTCTTAAAACCGATCGGGGGGGGAAAAACCGAAACGAAAATGATTTAAGAAAGCGCGACAGGAGACCAATAAATAACCGCGGAATGAGGTACGTCTCTTCACTTATATAAAAAAAAAAAAAAACATCAATATAGAAAAATAAAAAAAATATATATATATTTGTGCGTATACATAAAAAAATATACTAAATCTAACCCTGAGTATCTGCATTGGCTGTGCATTTACACCTGGGAGGCTCAGGTGTGTTCTGTGGGAGAGAGATTACTTACATAGATTACTTCTCATCAAACCATAACTCAAGACATTCAAACCACAAGCACTTAGCAGCTGCGTCCACAGAAAGAAAGAAAGAAAGAAAGAATCGGAGAAAACTAAAGAAACCCTCCAAACCAACCAAAGGAACTGCTGAGGAAACTAAAGATGTGCCTCTTGTTTGAGCTCGGGGAGGTTTAGGGAACCGATTTACCTGTATGAAATTAGAACGATTTCAAATCTTGATTTTGTTTGTATAAATCCTTTATGACAATCTCAAAAATACAGTCGAGCATCAGGGCGACGGGAGAGAACATTTTAGTTCGAGGACTTTTTTATTCTTCCCTTTGAGAATTAAGTAAAAATATGAGAGAAAAACCTCGACGGGTAAAGAAAGACTGCGTTACAGTTTGAAAGATATGAAATTCCGGGATCCAGAACTCCTCAGTATAATGTTTCCCTTTGTAGACGGTCCCCGTGCTCTCGTCTCACAGCCCGCTGCACAGAGAGAGACATGTTAGTAGTCCAGCTAAGAGAAGAAATTAGGTTTTGATGAGTTATTGATATCGGGGATTTCAATATCTTACCAACTTTACTTCAGCTTTGAACTGAAAACTGTCGAGTGTATCGACACTTCGACTTCATTCTCTAAGGGCGCACTCACACTAGGGCCGTTTGCCTGTTCCGTGCTGCAGGAAGATTCAGCACGATTCCCCCCCTCCCCACTCCCCCCGCTGGCCCGTGCTCACACTGCTCGTGGCCTGGGCACGATTGCACCTTGCCTACGTCACCGTGCGCGTTTAGGATTCGGAGCGTAGTCTACTTGTAGGCTATACGACTGTTTGTGAATATTTTCATCCGGCCAAATTTGCATCAAATATTCCACTTCCACATTAGAGCAACGAGAATCCTTAAGCTATCGTTTTTTTAAATGTAGCCTTGACGTAATAGGTCGCGGTGGACAGTCTCATATTTGTGCAGCACGCTGTTTATTATTAATATAACAGCCCGTCATCAGACCATACGTACCGGATGGTTTTATACACATCGATCGCTCCATCAAGTAATCCAAGTCAGACCTATGGAAGTCAATGAGAGTCATCGGATTTTGAAAATAAAAAGCCATTGAATTTTAAGCACTGAATATTTATGCATTGAAATAATGCATCTGAATGTTTTGCCTCTGAATTTAACTCATTACATTTTAAACAACTCATTTTCACCTTTATT
This sequence comes from Hyperoplus lanceolatus, assembly GCA_026929865.2. Lineage (NCBI taxonomy): Eukaryota > Metazoa > Chordata > Actinopteri > Uranoscopiformes > Ammodytidae > Hyperoplus > Hyperoplus lanceolatus. The sequence goes on along the minus strand of CM049400.1, from coordinate 34,944,471 downwards.
TTACAATGTTCTCAAATTCAAAATTAAATATTCAAAGTTAAAAAATTCAACGTGCCAAATTCAACTGCAAAATCCCATGTATGAAATTCAGAGTAAAACTTTGGGGACCCAAGGAAGAGCAATCGATCATAGATAGTAGATCGCGTTCAAACAAAGAGAGCCAGTGGGATACCCCTGACAGATGCAGGAAGGCAAATCAGGTTTTAGCCATGTCAAACGGCAACACAAGAAACGATGGTGCTTGGGTGAGTACAAACATGTTTCTATATAGGGAAGAATATAATGGCTAGCATATATATAGAAACATGTTTGTTTCCCACTTGCTCTCTTTGTTGAACACGATCTACTATCTATGGTCGATTGCTCTTCCTTGGGTCCCCAAAGTTTTACTCTGAATTTCATACATGGGATTTTGCAGTTGAATTTGGCATGTTGAATTTTTTAACGTTGAATATTTAATTTTGAATTTGAGAACATTGTCAAATAAAGGTGAAAATTAGTTTTTTAAAATGTAATGAGTTAAATTCAGAGGCAAAACATTCAGATACATTATTTCAATGCATAAATATTCAGTGCTTAAAATTCAATGGCTTTTTATTTTCAAAATCCGATGACACTCATTTACTTCCATACAGACCTTTTTCTATGGGCAGAGATCGTTTCTTTAAGTGTCTTTATAAAGTTTATTGTTAAACCTTAGTGTAGGCTACTGTTTCCTTATCACCGGGCCGCGGTGTGTTGTTTTGGGTGCGTCTCCACCGCCATGCGTAAAGGCAGTTATGACAGCTGACGGGAGGAAAAAGAAAAAAAATCATCTGACGAACGTGAGTAAACACGAAAACCTTTTTGCTTTGCTTTCTGCGCTCACCTATTTAGCTCTCTCCCTCTTTTATTAGCCCACACCTAGGCCTACACACACGTTAATTCTCACACATGTTATGTAGCTACAAGTCCAAGTGGTGGGCAATTCTGGTGCCGACTAGTAAGGCAGCGGACGTTAACGGACAATGCATCCTTAATAAATTCACGTCTGGAACGCCGCCTGTGCGCTTGCTTGTGCGCGTGTCATCTCATTAGCATCTGTACTTTGGCCACGGCACACCTCTCCCAAGTGTGCCGTGGCCAAGGGGCTGTTCCGTGCTGGAATACAAGTTGGCGTGGTCACACTAGCCAAACGTTCTAGACTTTAGTATGCTAATGAGCTTTGGCACGGGGCCGCGGCCCTAGTGTGAGTGGCCCCTGAGTGCATGATCTTTCTCTCTCGTCCCTTTTGGTCCTTACGCTCTGCCGTAGAACGAGTCCCGGCTTTTACACAGAAAATCAGATGTTTGCTGACGTCGCTGCATTTCTCTTGTACTGAAATCTGCGACCTGTTAGTGTGAAGAAGATACACTCGGCAGACGATATGAAACAATATAAATAATGAAAATTCATATCGTCAGCTGAGTGTGTCTGATGTGGGGGGATAGAGTTTAAGACCATATTGTTTTCCTTGGTGAATGCAGAGCTCTTCTATACAACAGCCTGAACCTTTTAACGGACCGAACGATTTGCCGACTGATTAACAACTCTGAAAGGATTCTTCACGTCCAAACTTCTAGAGGAACGACCTCATCCCACCGCGTTCCAGCTCAGTAACCGTGGTGACACTCGGCCCGCGGCAGCATGAGAACTGAAGGCCTCATAGCACAATTGCCAAAATCATATTTACTCTACTTTTCCCTACTCTATAACTCTTAAAGCTGCAGTGTGTAGAAATTTGGGTTCTATTTCCTAGCAGACTTTGTAGAAAATAATTATAATATCCATAAGTACGTTTAATTTAGTGCATAATAGCCGATTTTTAAAAAAATTATAAAAAAAAAATGCCGCCATTATTCACTAAATTAAACGTACTTATGGATATTATAATTATTTTCTACAAAGTCTGCTAGGAAATAAAACCCAAAATTCTACACACTGCAGGTTTAAAATATGACTTAGGCAATTATGCTATCAGGCTTAACGAAAAGTAGATGTAGAATAGAATAGAGTAGAGTAGAGTAAATATGATTTAGGCAATTATGCTATGAGGCTAACGAACTGAAGGGAGTAACACCATTAACGCCCTGCTGCCTGATTAGCTGCTACATCGCCTGTGAACAGCAGGGGGCGCCATGTGTACAGTCAAACTCAACTCAAAACCACCATTGGGTTCAACACAAGCTCATCAGTCCAAACTGACTATAGCTTTAATAAGACGTGAGGTTAATATGACCTCATCAACACTACAGTTAAATTGAGAGTTCAGGGCAGCAACACTGGCGCGACACTACCACCATTAAACTCAACTGAACCACCGGTAGGGCCAAAACCAAGGTTGCGTTCCGAATCGCATACTCTTTCTCTTTTCTATTCTGCATACTACATCCGACGATAAAAAGAATCTAGTTAGGATGCAGTAGGCATACTATTGGGACATACTTTACTCTCTTATTTCATCATAACATTGCGCCTTGATCTTGCCTCTTGCTTTTATATCCGTCGCATCCCCGTTTGTTTTCATATGGAGGCTTTGTCGATGTGACGTCACTTCACGTGCGCACTGTATTGTGGGTCAGAATCGCCCAAATAGGATGCACTTTTCAACACTAACAATCTTGGCCGCATGAAGTAGGACATCCGGGTACTAACAAACCATCCTAAATCTGGCCACAAGAATCGGGACATCCTAAATCTTTTTTCTACCATACTATATAGTAGAAAGTATGAGATTCGGAATGCAACCAAACTTATTAGTCCAGTCTCCCTTTGACCAATCGGGGCCCTTGCTGCTGGCCGGAGGAGGAGGAGGAAGTGGATGAGGATTGGTCGGTTGTAGTGTGATGTCATCTCTGTGCGTCACCCAGCATCAACACCGCCATCATAGGTTCAGCCGTTACTGTCCGATTACTTTCTCTCTACATCAACGGGTCCAGTCTCTCTTTGACCAATCGGGGCCCTTGCTGCTGCTGGCTGGATGAGGAAGTGGAAGAGGATTGGTCGGTTGTGACGGCGTGTAGCGTGATGTCATCACTGTGCGTCACCGTGACCCAGGGGTGCAGCAGGATCTGCTCCAGCGTCGGCCTATCACAGGGCTGCTGGCTCAGGCACAAGCCAATCAGCTGCTGGCACTCTGTGACGCAGAGAGAATGTAGTTTAGCACCCGAGCAGTAAGGCAAGGCAAGGCAAGTTTATTTCTATAGCACAATGCAGACACAAGGCCATTCAAAGTGCTTTACAGGGGCAAGATTAGAATACATAAAAACACATTAGAAAACATTTAAAAGCGAATGAAAAGAAGCAAATAAAATAAAAATGACCGGTTAAAATGGGAACAAAAAAAGTCTTCAGACTCGATTTAAAAGAGCTGAGAGTTGCAGCAGAACTCAAGTTCTCTGGGAGTTTGTTCCAGAGATTTGGTGCATAATATATATAGAGTAAACACAGCCACTGGTTTAGAGTTACGATTCAGATATCTGGGTTTTTATTATTATTATTTTTTTTTACAGGTAAATCCCATTGAGACTCTTTTGCAAGGGAGACCTGTTTTCCTTTTCCACGTTACCATTCACACACACATTCATACACCGATAGCAGGCCAGCTATCGACATTCACACGAGGCAAGGTGGGTGAAGTGTCTTGCCCAAGGACACAACAACTATGACACTGGTGGCAGGGCGGGGATCGAACCTCCAACCCTTTGATCATCGGCCGACCCGCTCTACCACCTGAGCCACATAGATGATAGATCTAAGTGAAGACTCGAGCTGACCTGAGGATGTTTTGCGCCTGTAGTAGAGCTTTCCTCGGAGTATCTCGTGGTCCTGCTCAAAGGGAATGTCTCCACACACCATGTCATACAGCAGGACGCCTAGCGACCACACCGTCGCACTGCGCCCATGGTAACGCTGAGACCGGATCCACTCTGGAGGGCTGTACACACGAGTACCTGAGGGAGGAGGGGTTGATAGGTTGGACAGCTTAAACCTGCAGTGTGTAGAATTTTGGGTTTTATTTCCTAGCAGATTTTGTAGAAAATAATTATAATATCCATAAGTACATTTAATTTAGTGCATAATAGCTGAAACAAATTTAGAATTATTATGTTTTCCCTTAGAAAAGGGTCTCATATATGTCCATTTCTTGAACCAAAACCAGTCGCCTCCATTTTGGAAGTGTCATAGTTGGAATGTCATCAGGTGCATTGTTTAAAATTTAGAATTGTTCTTGTCCTTGAAGGCCACTGTAGCTTCTGTTATTATTCTAAAGGGGTGGGGTTACCCAGGGAGCGTTGCATTCTAGAACTTTCAAGAACTTACTTGATGATGTCATATTACACACTGCACCTTTAAGTTAAATAAGTAACATTTATTTATAAAGCGCTTCTCACAGACAGGGTAACAAAGTGCTTAGAAAATAAAAGCAGAGTAAAAAAAAAAAAACGTCTAAGAACTAAATGAATAAAATAAAAAAACACAACAGATAAAATAAGCAAAATATAAAAGACAGAAGTTACCCAAATGCCTAAACAAGTGAGTCATCAATGATCCACAAACTCAGTGACAGACTTGTGGTCAGACTCACCATCGAACTCGGTGTATGCCGTGTCTCTGAGCAGCGCCGCAGAGCCAAAGTCTATCAGCTTGACGTGTCCGGTGCGCGGGTCCACCAGCAGGTTCTCGTCCTTAATGTCTCTGTGAACCACGCCACAGCTGTAGCAGTGAGCCACCGCCTGCAGCACCTGGGATAAGGAGAATAATTTGAAACAAAATGTAGTCATTTAAACCTGCAGTGTGTAGAGTTTTGGGTTTTATTTTCTAGCAGATTTTGTAGAAAATAATTATAATATCCATAAGTACATTTAATTTAGTGCATAATAGCTGAATTTTTTTTTTAATTATTATTTTTTTCCCTTAGAAAGGGTCTCATATGTCCATATTTCTGCATATTTTGGACCAAGGCCTAGTGCCGCCATCTTGAAAGTGTCATAGTTGGAATGTCATCAGGTGCATCGTTTCAAATTTAGAATTGTTCTTGTCCTTGAAGGCCACTGTAGCTTCTGTTATTATTCTAAAGGGGTTACCCAGGGAGCGTTGCATTCTAGAACTTTGTAGAACTTTCTTGATGATGTCATATTACACACTGCTCCTTTAAAATGTTGCCCATCTAATTCAGGGTAATATCAGATTTTTGTCAAGCCTTTGTTGTCATTGTCACCTATACAACGGAATTGGGAGTCGAGTGCCAACTGAAGGAGCATTAGACATAAAGCAAGTAAGTAAAATTATGTTTTATTTCCCCATAGATAGATAGATAGATAGATAGATAGATAGATAGATAGATAGATAGATAGATAGATAGATAGATAGATAGATAGATAGATAGATAGATAGATAGGAAACAGATAAAATCACCTGCAGGAAGATGTCGCGGGCTGCGGCCTCTGTCAGGGCTCCTCTCTCGGTGATGTAATCAAACAGATCCTGTACGGGCTCCGGTCGCTCCATGACCAGCAGCCAGCCGTCAGCGCGCTCCCACCAGTCCCACAGTCTCACCACGCCCCTGAACGCACCGCCACACACCTTCTGCAGCAGCACAATCTCCAGGGGGACCGCCACCCCACACTGAGAGAGGGACACAGAGACGACTTAACATTAGGGAAACATTTAGAATAGAATACTTTATTGTCATTATAAAATGTAAAACGAGATTAAAATTTCAATGCCAAAAAAAAAACAGACAGAGGAACACACATTAATTAACATTAATAATAATAATTCATTTTATTTAAAAGGCGCCTTTCTCTGCACTCAAGGACACCGTACAGACATTTATACACGTTTAAGAAGCAGTAGTGAGCAGTAACATTGGGGAACATTTTAGAGCCAACATTTGTTAGTTTCAGCTCCGGAATGTTGAACAGCAATGCTGGAGCCAATTGTTGTCAAAATCAGTGAATATCAACTAGCGATCTGCTACCTGTCCGTACTGTGTGAAAAAACAGCCTAGGCCCTGTAAACCGGTCTGTAAACAAAGGGGGCTCACCGTAGCTAGTAACATGGCCGTTTACTAGGCTGTATATTATCAACACTGGATTTTTTTTTTTTTTCAGTGATTTTGACAAGCAATCTATTCTCTCCGACAGAGAACTGTTATTTTACAGTGAAACATGGCGGTTAACTCACCAGCGATCCCCACTCAGTCACTCTGTCCCTGCAGACATGCTTCACGGCCACCTGCACACAGACACAGACACACCATTAAAAAGATGCAGTGTGTAATATGACATCATCAAGAAAGTTCTACAAAGTTCTAGAATGCAACGCTCCCTGGGTAACCCCACCCCTTTAGAATAATAACAGAAGCTACAGTGGTCTTCAAGGACGAGAACAATTCTAATTTATAAACAATGCACCCGATGACATTCCAACTATGACACTTCCAAAATGGCGGTGACAAGGCCTTGATCCAAAGTATGGAGAAATATGGACATATATGAGACCCTTTCTAAGGGGAAAAATATTAATTCTAAAAAAAATGTCAGCTATTATGCACTAAATTAAATGTACTATGGATATTATAATTACTTTCTACAAAATCTGCTAGGAAATAAAAACCAAAATTCTACACACTGCAGGTTTAACACAGTTACACAACATAAAAGGCTAAAATAATGTCTACAGAAAAACACATAAACAGCTGATGTAAATTTATTTTTTAATTCTTTAGCATTTAAAGTTTTTCATTCGTTTATACATTTGCAGGATTTTCCAACAGTTGTATGATCTTGATCTTGGAATTATTATAAAAAGTTGAAACAGTTGATCAAGATGATTCTTAAATATAATAGTTGAGTAACACATCGTCATTCATGCCATTTCTTTGTGAAAACAAAGGGCACATGGCAGGAGGGACTGTGTTGATTCAAGCTACACAACTCTGCTGAGTGACACAGAACGTAACACTGCTTTCAAAATAAAAGCACAAAGTAAAATCATAACCAGGCTCAGGTTGGGTACAGCAGATGTGCTCATTTTCATAGTTGAGTAGAGTAAAGGCCTTTGCACACCGGGCGCGACGCGTATAAACGCAACGTAAAAGCGAATGTTTGGAAATGTGAATTGTGTCGCGTCTCACTTTAAGAAGCGACGTCCCAGAAAAATCAAACTCAGTTCGAAAAAATAAAAAACACAAATTCGCGATGCGAAATGACGGCGCTGGTGTGGAAGCTTGTATTGACTCTGTATACGTTCGTTAATTAACGGATTAATCGCACGAAATGAAACGCGCCTAGTGTGCAAAGTCCTTAAAAAGTACAAATAGAAAGACATAACTTTAAATATCACCATAACTAGCTACGGTGATTATGAAAGATGCTCATGTGATTTCTGAACATTGTAATTACTAGAAAATGTTTGATCAAAGACTTTGGTAACATTATTGAATCCGTTATAATTTGCACATTCTACATGATTTAATTTAATTCTGTTTTTAAAAGGTGCAGTGTGTAATATGACATCATCAACAAAGTTCAACAAAGTTCTAGAATGCAACGCTCCCTGGGTAACCCCACCCCTTTAGAATAATAACAGAAGCTACAGTGGCCTTCAAGGACAAGAACAATTCTACATTTTAAACAATGCACCTGATGACATTCCAACTATGACACTTTCAAGATGGCGGCACTCGGCCTTGGTCCAAAATATGGAGAAATATGGACATATATGAGAGCCTTTCTAAGGAAAAAAATTATAATTCTAACAAAAAAAAAATCAGCTATTATGCGCTAAATTAAACGTACTTATGGATATTATAATTATTTTCTACAAAATCTGCTAGGAAATAAAACCCAAAATTCTACACACTGCAGGTTTAAAGATTAAAAAGCACAAATGAAAGACAGACCAACTAGCTACGGTGATTATAACAAGATCCTTGTGTAATTTCTAAACAGTGTAATTACTAGAACATTTTGTGTTCACCGACTTTGGTAACTTTATTTAATCCGTTTCAATTTGCACATTCTACATTCAGGGCAGGCAATGCTGTGTTGTTGTCAATTAGTTTGTATCTCTTTCAACATGATTTAATTTAATTCTGTTTTAATGTGTGAAAGTGTGTATGCTGCTCCTGGATGTCAGAACTTCCCTAAGGATAAGTAAAGTATCATACCATCTGTGCAGACAGAAAAAAAGACAACGCAAATCCCATGAACGTGTAAACCTACTTGGCCATAAAAAAAAATACTCACAAAAAAAAATTAATAAACACTAAACAGCTGCTGTTTACAAGGTCAAGAGCAATATTTTTAGTCCTAGTAGATAGAAAGTATTTATTTTTTTCGTTTTGTATGTTGTGATGGTGAAGGTGTTTGTATTTAAAAAAAAAAAAAAAAAGGGGGGGGTAAAGGGGGAAAAACTTCAATAAATATATTGTGGGGGGGGGGAAATGGGTTTATTTATTTTTTTAAACCAGGAACCGGAAACCACCACTGCTCGCATGTTTTAACTTGACAGCGGCCATGCCATGTGTTCGGAACCAAAACAAAGCAGCTTCTTCCCCGCACTTACCGGCGTCCCGTCGGCCAGACGAACAGCAGAGTACACGGTGCCAAACCCTCCACTTCCAAGCACCGAATCCAATCGGTACAGCTTCTCAAACGAAGGCTTATCCGACTTGGCTGAAAAAATGCGAAAAAACCGACACAATTAGGACTTTTTTAGCCATTTTGTCCTGTGTTGCGCCAAAATCTGTGACCTCCCCCCTAACAAATAAATAATCTTTCGTTTCCTCATGTTTGTTTTGAAGCTTAAATTTTATAATTCACTTTTAATATCATGGTTTTGAATAAAAACAGTGCCTAAATGGACGTAAACATAGCCTATTCAAAACAAAACTGATTTTTTAAACGAGCACATATTCAAACGCCCTCAGTGACCCCTGTTGTTCTAGTGCCAGCCGTTTAAAAATGGTGGACCCTTGATAGCAACATCACGTCCACCAAAAACTATACACACTATTTGAACGATTTTAAGCGACTACAGCTGAAATAAACAAATACAAATGTTTCAACTGAATATATAGACATTTAATTAGGGAAATACTACATGTTTTGGCTTTTAAAATGGCCCCAGACGATGTCATTTAAAAAGGTCATGCAGCCGTTGCCATCCACTACCAAAATAAAATATATTAAAAAATAAATACAAATTCAAATAATAATTATATTCGGCTGAAGTTTAAAAATCAACATATTTCGCCTTCCACGTGAAGCTACCGGTTGTGAAACTATGACGACATTTGTTTTGGTTTGATTTCATATGCTTTTTTAAATAAAAAGTTGACGTTATAAAAGGCTGGACAATAACCGTTGGTGTCTCTAGTCTAATTTTCGAAATCTAACGGATCACATAATTCGGCGTAACACCTGTACACGTTTAACACGATATTATGTGATCAGTTCGATTATGTGACCTGATAATACATGTTATTTCTGGTATATTACGGTTTTTAAGATAGTTTTTAGATGTCCCGTTGTGTTAAGGTAAAGAGAAAATAGGCAGAAATCATCAGTTTACGCCACGGGTCACACAGTTTACATGGCAACGCTGGGATGTAGCCGTTACCTTGCTGAAGTTTCGCCGGTAGGTCCACGCCGGGCGACATGTGGGGGAGCGAGTCCAGCTTAGAAAGCAGCATGGTGTCCCACAACAACAATAAAAACGACAAGACACTGGCGAAATACCCTCGTAATAAATCCCAAATGACTACAGTATCCTCGGCCCTCGTGTCACGGACGAAATAAAGCCGAAACACGGTGAAAATTCATCTCGAGTCCGTTCATTTACGTTGAAGAAAAAATCAGTGTGATCACTAGTGAATCCGGCCGAGCCACTTTCTGCCTCCCGCTTCGACCGCCGCAGCCAATATTTACGACGGTCAGATAGATCCCTCCGCTTGGACATTAAATAACACGACAGACAAATGCCCCTTAGTACGCAAGCTTACACACTTTGATAAACAGTGTTATGTGCCGAGTAATATCGATTCACTGTGAATTTTAAATGAGTGAAAACAATAGCCATAAACCAATGAGAAATCATGCGGACTAGTTTAACGTAGTAGGACAGGCGCAGTCATCTGGGAGTACTGCGGCTCATCACAGGGAAAGGTAAAATAAGCCTATTCATAATTTTCTTTTTAAATGGCGGTAGGCTTAAAAAGGTAATTATACTCATACGATATGGCATTTTTAATTAAAGTTCATTTATGATAATTCATGTAACAATGTATATTTATTTTCTATTCCATTTTATGTATTTTATTGCTTATTAACTTTACCTTGCTGTCCTATAGTCCTCTGTCTATTTATTCATCTGTGCGTTTTGACATGTGACATTTTGGATGTTGTAAGCTGCAAATTAATTGAACAGTTCTTCCTTTCAGTAAAGTTGTCCAATCTAACACACACACACACACACACACACACACACACAATTGAATAAATAAAAACAATAAATATAGCAATAAAATAAAGTTTTAAAAGATACACCTACTCATAATAGTAAATAGAAAAATCTGTGTGTTTTCTTCTGTTTTAATATGATTAAGTGAAGCGGGACCTGAACATCACTCAACATGATTATTATAATAAATGCTGATTCTTCAGTCCATCCATCAGTCTGACTCAGGCTGAAATCACATTAATTGAAGCAGTTCATCTCTTCTTGAATGGCCTTGTGTCTGAATTCTGCTATTTAGATAAACTTGCCTTTCCTTCAGCAGTTATTTCTAGTCATTGTGTGCAATGCAAGGGGAATATGCAGATATTTACGTTTAAAGGTGCTACAAGGAACTTTTTTAATATTTCTGAAACAGTCTAATTTTTACTTGAATAAAAAAGAGAGAAAAAATAAATAGGCTACGAGAAAAAAAATAAAAATAAAAGATAATAAAAAATCTTCTATTATTGTTCTATAGCCGAGTACATGAGCGTATAGCAACACCTGCCGTGGTGTTGACAAATCAAAACAGCAGCAGTGGCAGCGATGTCACATGATCGGCTGTGTTACTGCCCCACTGAGCCCAGATCTAGGTCAGCCTTCACACACACACACACACACACACACACACACACACACACACTGTAACTTAATGTAAAGAGACAGAGCGACAGAGAAAAACAGGTTTAAAAAGACACAAACAACCAGCTGTTGTTCTGTGGAGACAAAACATCTTCGAGCCGACCCGTGTGACATCACATGGACTCACACAGATTCATATGACAGAAAAATCAGTGAGAAAAACATACAACAGCATTAATTAAAGGTGAAGTCAGTGATTCTGGAGAACGCATGTTGTTTAAATCAATGTTTTCGAAATCAGTGAATGTCTCCTCATCTGCTATAGTGTGTGTGTGTGTGTGTGTGTGTGTGTGTGTGTGTGTGTGCAATGAAAAATAATCCAGTGTTGATTCACATGCTAGGCTCTTTAAACAGGCATGTTGCTAGCTACAGTGGCCCCCCTTTGTTTGAATAGCATTTGTTTACATCCCAGTTTACAGAGCCTTATCGACACTTCTTTTCTCAGCGCACAGGTAGCGAATTATGAGGAGATATTCACTGATTATTATTTTTTTAATATATAGGCTATATTTTTTTGGCATTTTTTATGCTTTATTGATAGTGTAGAGACAGAGTTGAAATGGGGCAGAGAGGGGAGTGACATGCAGAGAACGACCGCGGGCTGGAATCGAACCCGGGTCTGCTGCTGGCCGAGGCCCATGGGGGGACCGGACGCCCTACCAACTGAGCTAAGGGCGCCCCCTATATTCACTGATTTTGACAAAAAGTGATTTTAATTGATAAAAAAAACGCACAGCAGTTCAATTTGTCCATTCTGTGCTGAGAAACATGGCGGTTCAACATGGCGGCCTCAGCGCCCCGCTCCTGTGTGGTAGGGGTGGTAGGATGGCCTAGAGGTAAGGTGGCCGACCAGTAACCATGAGGTTGCTGGTTCGATCCCCGGCACCGGACAGGGGGGTGTTAGTTGTAAAATTAGCAGAGGCTGGTATTGCGTCTACGGTGCCCACCATCTCCACCATTGTGTCCTTGAGCAAGACACTTAACCCCAAAACTGCTCCAGGGGCGCTGTACTATGGCTGACCCTGCGCTCTGACCCCCTCCGAAGTGTGGTAACTTGAGAGGGGATATACGAAAAGACGAATTTCAATGTGCCTCGTGTACAACTGACAATAAAGATAACTTAACTTAACTTATGTAGAAAGATACAACTTTGACTTACAAGCCATTATACAGAAAACGAAACATATACTTATGAATATTAAATTCAATTTCTACCAAGTCTTATCTGAAAAAAACGCCAAGTCCTTTTGCACCTTATCAAAATGTGTCTCAGCACAGAAAACTCACTATTTTGCTTATTGGTCCTTCAAAGGTGCACCAAGGAACGTTCAGTTTGTGTTAATTCTAGCGCCCCCCTTTGGACAAAAGCGGTAGTGTTTTTACCACGCCAGCTGTTGTTCCTGGGTGAGCGTATACCCATGACAAAGGCCTTCAAAAAGTATATATAAAAATAGCATTCTTCTTTGCACTGATGGTCTCGTTTGCTATTGCATGTTATTCATGATCATCAGAGGAAAAAATTAGACTGTTTATGAAATATAAAAAGTTCCTCGTCAACAGGAAAGGGACAAAAATCTGTGTTTGTGTGTATGGTTGAACCGATCATTTACGATTGCAGCAGCAGCAGAGTTGACCTAATGTCCACATGTTGCCTCACATCATTTGTTCTCGACTATGTTTAGCCGCGTCTATTTTAAAACCTGTGAAACAACTGATCCTTCTTGAGAGAGCTGAAACTAACCTCGTGTCAGTGTCCCCCTCTCTCAAGCCATACACACTTCAGGGACTATTGGAAACTGTTCAACGCTCTCTCTCTCTGTCTCTCTCTCTCTCTCTCACTCCTTCACTCATTCACTCACTTACACACTCACTCACTCACTTACATACACACTCACTCACTCACTCACTCACTCACTCTCTCTTTCTCTCCCTCTCTGTCTGTCTTTCTCTCTCTCTCACTCCTTCACTCACTCACTCACTCACTCACTCACTCACTCTCTCTCCCTCTCTGTCTCTCTCTCTCTCCCACTCTCTCGTGCCTTTTTTCATTGAGGACACCTGTCAAAGGAGAATAGTAATGTCATCGCACAGCAGCAGTGAATCGGAGGACGGCAGCATAAACAGTGTCGACGGTGCGGACGAAAACTTTCCGCCATTTTGTGCCAATGGTGATCTGGTTTCAGCTAGATTAACCATCGTGGTGGGGGGCACACACTTCACCGAGGACAAGATGTTACTGGTTCGAAACAGTGACTATTTCCGGGCGTTGTATTGCTCTGGCATGAGGGAATGTTCGCAGGAGAAAATCCACCTCAAATCTCTGGGTCCCAAAGGTTTCATTATCGCGTTGGCCGTCTTACGAGGCGAGATGCCGATTCTGGACGCCGACGAAATTGTGGAAGCGATCGAATGTGCCGCTTTCCTGCAAGTGGGACAACTCACCAAGCATCTCATCAAACTCATCGACTCGGATAACTGTTTTCTGATGTACCACACCGCTGCAAACTTCGGCTTAATGGACCTGTACCATGCTACGGCGATGTTTATCCGAAATATGTACGTCGAATTGGAGTCGGAAGTCAGAAAAACCTTACCAATGGAGCTTGTAACCTACGTAGAGTCTTTGAAACCTAGTGTTTTGGTGGCAGTCGGAGCCCATGTTACCTGCGGTGCGAATGATACAATACACACGGACTCCAGGACTGTTTGCTATCTGGACGAAACTGAAAATATCTGGAAGGTTTTGACCGATCTCCCGCTACAAGCTAGCACAGCCATGGCCGGGGTGACTGTCTTGGACAACAAGCTGTACGTCATCGGAGGGGTTCACGGACTTCACAAACAAGTGGTGTGTAGTGATAAATACAGCTCTGGATAAAAATTAAAGCTGCAGTGTGGAGAATTTGGGTTTTTATTTCCTAGCAGATTTTGTAGAAAGTAATTATAATATCCATAAGTACATTTAATTTATTGCATAATAGCTGAAAAACATTTTTTTAATTATTTTTTTTCCCTTTAGAAACGGTCTCATATATGTCCATATTTCTGCATAATTGGACCAAGGCCTAGTGCCGCCATCTTGAAAGTGTCATAGTTGGAATGTCATCAGGTGCATTGTTTAAAATTTAGAATTGTTCTTGTCCTTGAAGGCCACTTCAAATGTTCAATGTCTCTCGTTTCACTATTTATAGGCATATGTTTGAGTAGAATGAACATTTTAGTTTTATACTATAAACTACTGAAAACATTTTTCTACCAAATTCCAATACATTTTTTTTGTCATTGAGCGTATTTTCAGTAAGTAATGTAGAGAGGAAGATTGAAGAAAAATCCAGACTGGTCTCTTCATTTTTTCCGGAGCTGTATTACATATTGTATGTCTCCTGAATGTTAGATTCCTCAAATGCTTATTCCACTACCTCTAAGACAGGTTACACCTCTTTTAGACCCCTCTTGCTGTGTTGATCAGACTGCCTGCCTGTCTGTCTGTCTGTCTGTCTGTCTGTCTGTCTGTCCGTCTGTCCGTCCGTCTATCCATCCTTCTAAATATCTCATTCTCCTCCTTACAGGTGGAAGCTTGTCTATGTTTATCTATCTATCTATCTATCTATCTATCTATCTATCTATCTATCTATCTATCTATCTATCTATCTATCTATCTATCTATCTATCTATCTATCTATCTATCTATCTATCTATCTATCTATCTATCTATCTATCTATCTATCTGTCTGTCTGTCTGTATGTCTGTCTGTCTGTCTGTCTAAGATTGAAGAAAAATCCAGACTGGTGTCTTAATTTGTCCAGGTCTTACTATCACCGTTACTGTGAAGAAAAATCGAGCTGTGCAAACACAGACAGTATTTTCTTTTTTATACTGAAAATACATAAGCTGTCATTTAATTAGTTGCACTTTTATTTGATAATTGTTGTATTTATAAGAGCACTTCAGAGCTGCAGTAATATTTTATTTTTTTAAAGTCAAAAATACCTTAAAGAAGACATACCCTTTTTTTACAGAGCCTGCTGAGTTTATGCTGCACATTCACTAGTATTTAATAAGTATTTTATTTATTGGTGAATTGCAGCAGTATTCTTTTTAGATTTGTTAGGCCTATGCATTTTATTTGTATGTTACATAATGTCAGCTAGTTAAAACTGTTCATTCTCCCTTAACTATGAACCGTACCGTACTGTACCGTACCGTGACTTCAAAACCGAGATACGTACCGAACCGTGACTTTAGTGTACCGTTACACCCCTACTATCTATCTATCTATCTATCTATCTATCTATCTATCTATCTATCTATCTATCTATCTATCTATCTATCTATCTATCTATCTATCTATCTATCTATCTAAATATCTCCTTCTTCTTCTCCTTTCAGGTGGAAGCTTGTTTTGTCTACTGCGTGGATAGCAACACTTGGAGTCGGATCTCAAGCCCCAAACAGCTCAGATACAACTTCAGCCTTGTCGGTTTAGACGGCCGACTTTTCGCCGTCGGAGGAGAATGCGACAGAACCCTGATGTCATCCGTTGAGATATACGACGTAACGACCGACACTTGGGAGTTCGCCGCGCATTTACCGCGTCCGGTTGCCGGGGCGGCGTGCACCAAAGCAATGGGCAGGATATTCGTGTGTCTGTGGAGGCCAATGGAGACCACGGAAATCTACGAATATATCGCGAGAGAAGAAGAATGGCGGCTGGTTACAGCGTTGATTAAACAGCAAAGCTACGGCCACTGCATGGTAGGACACAAAGACAATCTCTACGTCATGAGAAACGGGCCGTCGGGCGATTTTCTCAGATGCCTCATGGATTGTTATAACCTGACTACGGGTGAGTGGTCGTCCTTACCGGGGCATTTCACCAATAGCAAAGGAGCGCTGTTCACGGCGGTGGTCAGGAGCGATTTGGTGCTAACGCTCAATCGTAGCATGACTCTGGAGTATGCAGTGGAGGGGAAAACATGGAAGCCACGACGCCAGATGAAAGGATTCCCCAGAAGTGGAACTGTGTGGACGTTTCTGATGCAGTTACCGGATGAGCCAATGAGCCAACTGCAGTGATGGTTTCAAATGCTCCTTAACCTTTATTTCTACAGATAAATCCCATTGAGACCGGAGACTCTTTTTCAAGGGAGACCTGTTTTCCTTTCCCACGTTACCATTCACACACCGATAGCAGGCTAACTATCGACATTCACACGAGGCAAGGTGGGTGAAGTGTCTTGCCCAAGGACACAACAACCATGACACAAATGGTAGGGCGGGGATCGAACCGCCAACCCTTCGATCATTGGGCCGACCCGCTCTACCACCTGAGCCACAGTCGCTTCCTTGATCTATTGGACAAGTTTTTACTCTTGGAATGGACATGGACACTATGTAAAAAATTAAATAAAGATTTGAACTCTGGCTCTATCCAATATCTAGATTTTTTTTTTTTTTTAGAAGTACGCTTATTTAGTTATTATTGCCAAATTTGTGTATTTATTCAAACATTTCTGAAAACTTTTTTATGCAAGAAATTATTATTTTTTTAAGGATAATTTTTTTGGGCATTTTCAAGCTTTACTAGACAGTACAGAGTTGAAATGGGGAGACAGAGAGAGAGAGACAGAGACAGAGAGAGAGAGAGAGAGGGGGATGACCTGCAGTAAAGGTCCACGGGTCAGACCTGCGACCACTGCAACGAAGGCCGGAGCCAATATGGTACGCGCTCTATCCACTACGCCACCGGAGCGCCCAGAACTATACTTTTTAATCTGAAACTAAAATCTATGAATGGATGTCTGATGAAAGCCCTGATTTATACAACAGAAATCAATCGGGCATTTCCAGAGAGTTTCAGAGAAACCCCAGAGTGACCTCATTGGGATGTTTGTTATAAAAGTGAATCTGATTCATTCATTCTCTCTGTGTGAGCAGTGTTTGTCCTCACACACACACACACACACACACACACACACACCGATGCACACACACGCACACACATGCACGCACGCACGCACACACACACACACACCCGCACACACGCACACACACATACACGGACGCACGCGCAAGCACGAACACACACACACACACGGATGCACGCGCAAGCACGAACACACAAACACACCCGCACACACACACACAGAGCTTGTTTTTCCTGCCTCTGTTTCCTCTTGAGTGAGTGTCAGTCCGGACCAGGCACCCTGACATAGAAAGAGAGAGAGAGAGAGAGATAGGGAGAGAGAGAGACAGAGAGAGAGGGAGAGAGAGAGGGAGAGAGATGGAGAGAGAGAGAGAGTGAGAGAGACAGAGAGAAAGAGAGGAGAGAGAGAGAGAGAGAGAGAGAGAGAGAGAGAGAGAGAGAGGTGAGGCAGGGACACAACACACTCCCCAGCCTCCTGTAGTGAAGCCATTGGCCTCAGTGATGGATGGACGTCTGTGTGTCGACAGTAATCAGGTTAAACACACACACACACACACACACACACACACACACACACACTGGTTATAAGAGTCTGAACATTATGTGAGAGTTTCAGTCTGTTCTGCTGATAAAATTCACTTTGTAATGAGTCGCATTTGTCAAGCAGCACACACACACACACACACACACACACACACACACACACACACACACACACACACACACACACACACACTTGTCTGGCACTTGAGATGAAACTTAATTTGGGACTTGACTGCTGACTTCTCTGTCCTCGCTCAAGACTCAACAGCAGACTGAGATATTAGATATCCAACCAGCAAATCTCTTCTACTGGTTTATCTCATTAAACCTGCAGTGTGTACAATTTGGGGTTTTATTTTCTAGCAGATTTTGTAGAAAGTAATTATAATATCTATAAGTACATTTAATTTAGTGCATAATAGCTGATTTTTTTTTTAGAATTTTTTTTTTTTTTCCTTAGAAAGGGTCTCATATATGTCTATATTTCTCCATACTTTGGACCAAGGCCTAGTGCCGCCATTTTGAAAGTGTCATAGTTGGAATGTCATCAGGTGCATTGTTTAAAATTTAGAATTGTTCTTGTCCTTGAAGGCCACTGTAGCTTCTGTTATTATTCTAAAGGGTTGGGGTTACCCAGGGAGTGTTGCATTCTAGAACTTTGTAGAACTTTCTTGATGATGTCATATTACACACTGCACCTTTAAAGGTGCAGTGTGTAATATGCACCTGATGACATTCCAAAAACATGGATGCCTCCATAAGACTTGCCTGCTCAATGTACAAAATGTAATATTAATATTTGTAATTCTCCGCTCAGGAGGATAATTCAGATTATTGGCAGAGGTGATTTTACACCAATGAGGACATATTTATGAATGAGGATATTGATTTTAGCTAATAACTTACTTAAAATATTACACAGTGTCCCTTTAACTACTTCATCAGGTGGAGGATATACTGTGAGGAATCAGATCTATAGCTCTATATCTAGAAGAGTAATATTTTAATAAAGAAGTTTTTAACTTTATAGTACTAACCTTTTATTTCTACAGGTAAATCCCATTGAGACAGGAGACTCTTTCACAAGGGAGACCTGTTTTGCTTTACCACGTTACCATTCACACACACTCATACACCGATAGCAGGCTAACTATAGACATTCACACCAGGCAAGTTGGGTGAAGTGTCTTGCCCAAGGACACAACAACCATGGCACATGGTGGCAGGGTGGGGATCGAACCTCCAACCCTTTGATCATCAGCCGACCTGCTCTACCAACTGAGCCACAGTCGCCCCTAGGTGTGTGCTACACATTCTTGTGTTGTGCTAATATATTTTTTGACTTGCTATCAATGTGAAAAAATATAAGCGTGCAGTCCAAAAAAAAAGTATTTCCCCTTGTTGCAACAGAAATTCAATCTCTATTCAATCTCTCTCTATTTTTTTTGTTCTCTTCGTTCATTCTAAACCAGAAACACACACACACACACACACACACACACACACACACACACACACACACACACACACACACACACACACACACACACACACACACACACAGATAAATGTGTCTCTCTCTCTAGATCGTCTTGATTTATTCGAGTAATTTTGATATGAAAACAAAAACGCTGCAGTGATGAATGACCCTCAGCTAGCCACCAGCAGCTACTACAATACTATTATGCTAATCATGCTAATAACAATAACACACACACACACACACACACACACACACACACACACACACACACACACACACACACACACACACACACACACACACAATAACAACTCAATGTGCAAAAACATATTGAGACGAGTTAAAAGGTCAGAGGCCTATAGTGAGAAATGACATGAGCCACGCCCCCTCCCCGCCTCTCCTGCTGTCACACACACACACACACACACACACACACACACACACACACACACACACACCTAAACCTGAACCTTAAAACCTAGTGTTAACCCTCAAACAACCCTTTAAAGGCCTGTCCTTAAAACCTAGTGTTAACCCTCAAACAGCCCTTTAAAGGCCTGTCCTTAAAACCTAGTGTTAACCCTCAAACAGCCCTTTAAAGGCCTGTCCTTAAAACCTAGTGTTAACCCTCAAACAGCCCTTTAAAGGCCTGTCCTTAAAACCTAGTGTTAACCCTCAAACAGCCCTTTAAAGGCCTGTCCCAAAGAGAGAACCGGACAAAATGTCCTCAATCTTAAGGTCTAAAACTCAAATAAAGAGTTGTTCAAGTACACACACACACACACACACACACACACACACACACACACACACTGCGCAAGGAAAGCAGACGTAAATGTTCAGCTGCTTTGAAATCCACTCATGCATTAACTATTCATAGGAGTCAGTGATCATTGTCTGTTCATTTCTGACAAGAGCAGGAGGAGGGCAGGGTCGAAGAGGGCGTGTGTGTGTGTGTGTGTGTGTGTGTGTGTGTGTGTGTGGTGAGAGAGAGAAAGAGAGAGAGGGAGTTTGTGTGTATGTGTGTGTGTGTGTGTGTGTGTGTGTGTGTGTGTGTGTGTGTGAGAGAGAAAGAGAGAGAGGGAGTTTGTGTGTGTATATGTGTGTGTGTGCATGTGTGTGTGTGTGTGTGAGAAAGAGAGAGAGGGAGTTGGTGTGTATATGTGAGTGTGTGTGTGTGTGTGAGAGAGAGACAGTTTGTTGTTGTGTGTGTGTGTGTGTGTGTGTGTGTGTGAGTGAGAGAGGGGGGGGTGGTCATTCATAACAAAGAAACACAAAGGGACCTGTTTGTTAAGGTTTGGTACTGGACCCAAGAGCAGACAGAGGCAGTTGTTGGATATAATAAAAAGGTTTATTTAACGAGTTGGGGAAGCAGGTGGTGAGTGAGGAAGCCGGGGTGGAGAAGCCGGTGGGTATGCTGGAGAGTGAGGTCCGGGTAACTGCAGGCAGAGGAAACATAAATTAGAATGAGCACAGAACAACAGGAGGCTAGAGAGCAAGGTAGCGAGTAACACTGGAGCCAGGCACGTATAATTACCACTGTAGAGAGTAGTACGCTCTGGCAATCGTTGCAGGGGAAACAGGAGTAGATGTAGGTGTGTTGATTGCAGATGCAGACCAGGTGTGGAACGGAGACGGACAGGGGGCGTGGCAGTAGGAGGAGGAGACACACACACAGCAGCCAGCTGCGATCACCACACTGTTACCATATGGACTGAGGCTGCCTGTGTGTCTTTAGACTGATAAATGTTGTCTTGTTCTGACCACTGAAATTCTAATTAAGTGTGCACAAGGCAACATTTCTAACTTATAGATATTATTGTGAAACTTTGCCAGTTGGTAAGTTACATTAAAACTAGGATTTCTTATAATAATAATAATAATAATAATAATAATAATAATAATAATAATAATAATAATAATAATAATAATAATAATAATAATAATAATAACAACACCACCACCACCACCAATAATAATAATAATAATAATAATAATAATAATAATAATAATAACAACAACAACAACAACAACAACACCAATAATAATAATAATAATAATAATAATAATAATAATAATAATAATAATATAAGTAATAATAATAATAATAATAATAATAATAATAATAATAATAATAATAATAATAATAATAATAATAATAATACATTTAATTTATAGGCACCTTTCAAGACACCCAAGGTCACCTTACAAAGCATAAAATCAATAAAACATTGTGGAAAAACAAAACAAGACAAACAACCAATCAAAACAGAGACCAGGGGCCTATTTCAGGTAGCTGGTTTTACATACTCTGGGTTTAATCCTGCGCTCTGAGTTGGTCAACTCAGAGCGCAGGGTTGACGAGAAACTCTGGGTTTTCGGTTTCAGAACAGTGGATCAGCGTTGGGTTAATCAACTCTGAGCGTGTTCACTCTGGGTGGAGCGTGTGCATAAAAGCCATCGTCAATGGATCGCTGAAAACATGATTCACCATGGAAACAGAAGAAACAAATGCTTGATCCTCCCACTTCTCCACTTCTCAAAAAAGAAAAAAAAACTTCTCCGCTCCTCCCACTAGAGTAAGAAATATTAACTTATGAGCTTATGGAGAAGAATGAACGGGGATAGTCTCATAACTCTGATCTAATCACTTCGGCAATTCAGAAAAAAACGGTGCAAACGTTTTTTGTCAAGAGCATCATTGCTTCCGTATGAGAAGCAAGTCTATTTTAAGAATTTTTAAGAATTAAGTTACGCATATCAGCAGCAACAAAATTATCAAGCTGCCGCTGCACAGCACTGCAGACAGTGTTTTGTATTCGCTGTAGCCTATTATGTAGGCAAGCTATAAT
>CM049400.1:34910000-34915000 GCA_026929865.2 Hyperoplus lanceolatus | reverse complement strand
ACATGGGTGGATGGACAGACAGACAGACAGACAGACAGACAGACAGACAGACAGACAGCTTTGGGATACAATATGTAGAGGAAACCCTGACATTTGTTTTCAATCAAATGTAAATCCCAAAGTTTAAGGAACACAAATATTGCACTTGTATGGTTGTGTCCCTTGTAAACTCTGTCTGTCTGTCTGTCTGTCTGTCTGTCTGTCTGTCTGTCTGTCTGTCTGTCTCTCAGGCCTGGGCCCGTTCCCCGGCCTGCTGGACCTGTGGGGGGGCGGGGGGAAGCTGGTGGAGTATCGAGCGGCGCTGCTGGCGTCTCACGGCATCGCCTCATTGGCTCTCGATTACCTCACTCCTAAAGTCACCATGGAGACGGGGAAGAAGGTCGACAACGAGTACTTTGAGGTAAACCTGTCGATTGTCTACATTTCCAAATATCAAATTAATATACATCTCCGGAGAAAAATGAAGACCCCTCTCCAAATGTTCAGTGTCTCTTGTTCTACTATTTAGAGAAATATGTTTGAGTAGAATGAACATTTTGGTTTTATAATATAAACTACTGAAAGCATTTCCACCAAATTCACAGTAAAAATATTGGCATTTAGAGCATTTTCAATAAGTAATGTAGAGATGAAGATTTAAGAAAAATCCAGACTGGTCTCTTAATGTTTTTCTGGGGCTGTATATTCAAGATGTTGTCATGAACAACTACAGAGCAGCCTTCTGTCATTTTATAGAGCAATACATATTATGTACAGGTCTTTAAAGGTGCAGTGTGTAATATCAAGAAAGTTCTAGAACGTTCTAGAATGCAACGCTCCCTGGGTAACCCCACCCCTTTAGAATAATAACAGAAGCTACAGTGGCCTTCAAGGACAAGAACAATTCTAAATTCTAAACAATGCACCTGATGACATTCCAAAAACATGGATTCCTCCATAAGACTTGCCTGCTCAATGTAGAAAATGTAATATTAATATTTGTTTTTCTCCGCTCAGGAGGATAATTCAGATAATTGGCAGAGGTGATTTTACACCAATGAGGACATATTTATGAATGAGGATATTGAGTTTAGCTAATAAATTACTTAAAATGTTACACAGTGTCCCTTTAATGATGCATTTCCGGCTTGTTTTTGGGAGGATGTCTTTTAGATCAAACAATGAACACACTTGTTGTTTGGTTGGTTCCTACAAAAAACAACGAGTACTTTGAGGTAAACCTATTGATTGTTTAAACTGTCCTTATAGATAGATAGATAGATAGATAGATAGATAGATAGATAGATAGATAGATAGATAGATAGATAGATAGATAGATAGATAGATAGATAGATAGATAGATAGATAGATAGATAGATAGATAGATAGATAGATAGATAGATATATGGATGGATAGAAAGATAGAGATATATGGATGGATAGAAAGATAGATAGATAGATAGATAGATAGATAGATGGATAGAAAGATAGAGATATATGGATATGGATGGATAGAAAGATAGAGATATATGGATGGATAGAAAGATAGATAGATAGATGGACAGACAGATACTTTTTTACTTTTAGTGACAGTTTTCAGGAGGTGCATTCCGGTCACAGTTGAACACTTGAAACTTTAAAGCTGAAAAAAAACCTCTAATAAGAATATCAAAGATCTACTATGTCTGACTTTGAATAATAACACATGGATTGTACTTTAGATGACAAAATTGCCAGGAAGAAATAAAGTGGAAATGTGCCGCTCTGCGTACGGGTAATCATTTATTTTGGGTGTGAGACAGATACAATCACATTGTCTCAGGATTAATGTTAAGGTGTGTGTGTGTGTGTGTGTGTGTGTGTGTGTGTGTGTGTGTGTGTGTGTGGGGGGGGTGTGTGTGTGTTTATGTGTCAATAAACCCATAAAAGACTGGTCTAGAGGTTATGCTACTGCTATCTCGTTTAGCATCAGCTATTCAGCATTCACTCTGGAGCCTAGGCTGTGTATTAACACTGGATGAAAGCTGGGGTGGAGGATTTGCGGAGAAAATGGCAGTTGGGATAGAGATTCAAATCCAAATACCTCAACCGCTCCACTTGTTCTATTTGGTCCCTCCCCTATATGGTCCCTCCCTGACACGCTCTACACCAACAAAGTCGTGCCAAAGTGAATGGACAGTCCCAACAGCCAATAAGAACAGAGAATCGGAGCCTCGCTCTGATTGGTCAAAGTGTACAGCTCATGTTAACTTTGACCAATCAGAAATCACATACCCCAGCTTCAACTTTCTTTTCTTTGTGTACCTAATCATATTCAAACAGTGTTCTGTGTGTTTCCTCAGAGGGCCTATAGAGTCCTGGTGGACCATCCTCAGATCATCGGCAGCAGCATCGCCATGTTGGGTCTGTCCTTCGGCACAACCATCACCTTTAAAATGGCCGCCTACTCCAAAGTGGTAAAGGTGAGAAAACTGCAGCGAAAAGTTACTTCAATTAATTCTTTTTAAGCTTTATTTATACAAGTTAATCCCATCGAGACCGCAGACTCTCCCTGTGTTCCAATCCCCATACTATCAACTTTTTAGTATGGTAGAATTTTTTTTTTAGGATGTCCCAATTCTTGTGGCCAGATTTGGTATGATTAGAAATACCTGGATGTCCACTACATCTGGCCGAGATTTTAGAGTTAAAAAAAGCATCCTCTTTGGGCGATTCTGACCCACAATCCAGTGCGCACCGGAAGTGACGTCACATCGACGCAGCGTCTGTATGAAAACAAACGGGGATGCGACGGATATAAAAGCAAGAGGCAAGATCAAGGCGCAATGTTATGATGAAATAAATAAGTAAAAGTACGTCACAAGTGTAGCATACTGCATCCTAACTAGATTATTTCTATGGTCAGTTGTAGTACGTAGAAAAGAAAAATGAAAGAGGATGAGATTTGGAACGCAGGGTACAGCTTAAAGTTACTTCAATCGTCTGAATGTAGCCTAACGTAGCTCCACCTTGTTTTAATGTGTGTGTGTGTGTGTTGTGTGTGTGTGTGTGTGTGTGTGTGTGTGTGTGTGTGTGTGTGTGTGTGTGGTTTCCCTCAGCTCAAGTGTGCGGTGTGTATCAGTGGGAGTCATGTGCAGCCGATTGACGGATCTGTGGAACAGATATTGAGCTACATGAACGAGTAAGTTCATTTTTCTAACAATAACATAACCCCCCCTCGCCCCCCACCCTCCCTCCATAGAGTCTCAGTCCTCTTCACAGCAGACCCGGGTTAGAATCCAGCCCGGGTCGTTCTCTGCATGTCATTCCCCTCTCTGACACATTTCACCTCTGTCTCTCCAAATCAGTCTAGTAAAGTTTTTTTTTTAAATGCCAAAAAAATAAAAGGAAACCAAATCATGGCCTGAATTACCAATATTTCAAGTTTGAGTCAATTTAATAATTTAATTTAATTTAATTTAATTTCATTTAATTTAATTTAATTTTATTTTATTTCATTTCATTTTATTTTATTTCATTTTATTTTATTTCATTTCATTTCATTTCATTTTATTTTATTTAATTTTATTTTATTTTACAGTAATGGGGGAAAGACTCGCATCAACAAGGAGAACCAGGTGATATGGAGGGACCTGCTCCTGCCGATCCCCACAGACCCATCGCTCAAAGTGGACGTGAGTAACATCATTCTATTTGTGACTGCAGGAGTTAACACCTTACAAGCTTTATTGAGGAACCTTATGTACCGATTTATCTGTCGCTTGAATGACTCAAAGAATGAAATCATAACGCTGCTGTCGAACCCAAGTTATAGCGCAGTACGCTACCAGTCATACCTTTGGAGACATTGGCATAAGTGCCTTTTATAAATCAAATCAAATCAGTTTTATTTGTATAGCCCAAAATCACAAACACATTTGTCTCAGTGGGCTTTACATTCCATACAATATGATACAATATGACACCCTGCCCTGACACCCTTAGCTCGACTGAGAAAAAACTCCCAGGAAAAAACCCTTTACCGGGAATTAAAAAAAAATTGAAGAAATCTCAGGGAGAGTGGACAGAGTAAGGGATCCCTCTCCCAGGACGGACATGCTGCAATAGATGTCATAAGTAGAGAAAAATCACGAAGGAATTTGATCATTGACCAGGTCTAGTCTATTTCATGTATTGTATGTTTTTTAAATGGACCTTGAGTCTAATAATAAAAGATGAAGATGATGATGATGATGATGATGATGATGATGATGATGATGATGATTATGATTCATGCCCCTGTAAAGCACTTTGAAGACAAGATAAGGAACCACAAAGTGATACAAGACATAAAGAGACATAGATGGATGGATGGGCGGACAGACAGACAGACAGACAGACAGACAGACAAGAGATACATGTCAGATAATGCTTAGATATTCAATGCTGAACTTATTCTGCTGTTTGCATTGTTTCAGATGGGGCGTGTCCAGTGTCCTCTGATGCTGGTTGTAGGGGAAGACGATCAGAACTGGCCGTCACACGAGTCTGCACTGGACGTGAGTTACTGAGCTGACGACATGCTTTGTGAATAACTGTATTGTTTGAATGTCATCATAGAAAAAACTTAAAAAGAGGCGTGTGTGTGTGTGTGTGTGTGTGTGTGTGTGTGTGTGTGTGTGTGTGTGTGTGTGTGTGTGTGTGTGTGTGTGTGTGTGTGTGTGTTTAGAAAAATTATCTTAATCTTGAAAGTGCCACAAGGAACTTTTAATATTTCTGAAACTTTCCTCTGATGATCATAAATAATCAATTTTTTATAGTTTTTCTTAATGCCTTTGTCATGGATACGCTCACCCAGGAACAACAGCTGGCGTAGTAAAAACACTACCGCTTTTGTCCAAAGGGGGGCGCTAGAATTAACGCAAAATGAAATTTCCTCAGAGCACCTTATTAAACAGGAAATTCACAGAAACAAAAATTTTCATTCTACAGCAACATTAGTTTTTTGTGTCTCTCTTCCAGATTAAGGAGATGATGGAGCA
>CM049400.1:34895000-34905000 GCA_026929865.2 Hyperoplus lanceolatus | reverse complement strand
CCCATGGCCAAATTCGGACCAACCATAACAAAAAAATTGTTTAGTTTATTCGCCACGGTATTCATGTTTTCCAACTTAACGTTATTTTCATGGAAATACTCAGGATAATTATGTATTTTGCTGTCATTTCTCAATACTGTGTTCACTACATCCCACAGTTTTTTAGGGTAATTTGCATTTGTTTCTAAAAGCTTGCAAAAATATTTTTTTTTACAGTCTCTGAGAATGATATTTAGTTTGTTACGATAGGTTTTGTATTTTAACTCAGCCTGTGGTGTCCTTGCTGTTATGAATCGTTTGTACAATGTATTTTTTTTTTTACAAGCATTTTTCAAGGATTTAGTTAGCCACTGTTTATTCTGTCTTTGCTTAAAGGCCCTTTTTTTTAGTGGACAATTTTTCTCATACAGCCTTTGAAATCTATCTATCTATCTATCTATCTATCTATCTATCTATCTATCTATCTATCTTAAACAGTATGCACAGTTCACATAAACAGGTCTCCCAGTCATTCGGCTTTGCAGTAATTGCCATATACAATTTTGAGTATCCCGCTGGTTTTTATCCAATCAGGAAACAGAGCGCTATAAAGAGGCGGGGTCTCTGTACCCGTGAACGATGACTCGCTGCTCTCCATCGCAGCACTATCTGATGAAGACGGCTGTGTGTTCATGTGGTGGTGACGTAGGGACGAGGGAGGGGACTGCTAACTGCTGGTCACTGACAGGAAGTTAGCCAAAAGGACCAAATCACCTACTGAACCTTTTAATGCATGTACGCTCACATTTTACTGCTGGATATTTGTTGTCCAAGGCAAGGCGAGTTTATTTCTATAGCACAATTCAGACACCAGGCCATTCAAAGTGCTTTACAGGGGCAAGATTAAAATGCATAATACACATCTAATGAATAGAAATACAAATATAACAAATAAAAGTTGCCTCTACAACTAAATGAAATATTGACAAATTGAGTTATTTTATTCAGCAATTTTTTTTAAAGATTTTTTTCTTTCACTTTTCCACAAAATCAGGTCAACAGCTCTGATAAGGACTGTAAGGATCTCCAAAGAAAAAGCAAAGTGGCACAAAATCAATGCCAGCCTGTTGGCCACACACACACACACACACACACACACACACACACACACACACACACACACACACACACATAGAACAAGCAAAACACACACACACACACACACACACACACACACACACACACACACACACATAGAACAAACAAAAACACACACACACACACACACACACACACACACACACACACACACACACACACACACACACACACACAGAACAAGCAAAACACACACACACACACACACACACACACACATAGAACAAGCAAAACACACACACACACACACATAGAACAAGCAAAACACACACACACACACACACACACACACACACACACACACACACACACACACACACACACACTCACACACACACACATCGACCCATTCACACTTCAGTGGCTCTCTGAAACAAGATGAGAAAACTCAATAAGAACTTTGCTCACTGCACTGTGAACTCCACGGTGAGACATTCACAGTTTCCAGCTGGAATGAACTATGAAGGCTTTAAACATCTCATATGGGGCGACAGTGTCTCGGGCGGTAGAGCGGGTCGGCCAATGATCGAAGGGTCGGCGGTTCGATCCCCGCCCTGCCACCTGTGTCATGGTTGTTGTGTCCTTGGGCAAGACACTTCACCCACCTTGCCTCGTGTGAATGTGGATAGTTAGCCTGCTGCTATCGGTGTATGAATGTGTGTGTGAATGGTAACGTGGGAAAGGAAAACAGGTCTCAAGAGTCTCCGGTCTCAATGGGATAAATAAAGGTTAGAAAGAAGAAATAAATACTTAACCCAATTTTTTATCGAAACAGGCATTGAATGACAAAGTGCAATCTAATCTAAATACATTTATTTAAAAACAGAAACCCAACCACCACCGTCCTCCTTGTTTAAAGCTGCAGTGTGTAGAATTTTGGGTTTTATTTCCTAGCAGATTTTGTAGAAAGTAATTATAATATCCATAAGTACATTTAATTTAGTGCATAATAGCTGAATTTTTTTTTGATTTTTTTCCCCCCTTAGAAAGGGTCTCATATATGTTCATATTTCTGCATATTTTGGACCAAGGCCTAGTGCCGCCATCTTGAAAGTGTCATAGTTGGAATGTCATCAGGTGCATTGTTTAAAATTTAGAATTGTTCTTGTCCTTGAAGGCCACTGTAGCTTCTGTTATTATTCGAAAGGGGTGGGGTTACCCAGGGAGCGCTGCATTCTAGCCCTGCGTTCCATTAGTAGTTGCACTTCCCCTCGTTCATTTACCCTCAGCCCTTGGTATGACGTAACAGCATACGTTGCACGGAGGGAACTTGGAGTGTGGAGGGAGAGTGGGCGGGGGAGGAGCGGGGGATTTAAATGGAACCCACTTCCTCACTTGCCCTTGTAGTCGCAATGGACCGTCAGTTACATAGGTAGTTGAAGTTCTGAACACAAATAATACAGAATTATAACATTCTGCTAAGGTAGCCTATGTTGCAGAAAGCCATTTCCATAGCATAACAAACATTGAATTTCGACACGGTAACTCAGATTATGAAGATATTGTTACTTACACATGTAAATTGTTTGCTCCGACATATTTTCTTATTTATGTTAGTTTCAACCAAAAACATTTGTTTTAAATAGTCCTCTAATTGGCAGCCATCGGTGTTATAGCAGCAATGTGTAAACTGCAATACATTCACTGGATTGTTCCTTTGGAAATAGGATAGGCTAATTGAGGCGGCCATAGATATATTTAGTATATATATATATATGTATCATATATATGTATATATATGACCTATATATCTATATATATATATAAATTTACTATATCATAGTATATACATATATTTGTATATATTTATATTTGCCCTGTGGGTGGCGCGATGTCCCTAAAAGCATACAGTCTACCGGAAAATAAAAGGGGAAGAAGAAGAAGACGAACTGCAATGCACTGTGGGTGATATCCACCTCGAAGTGACCATGGATGTTCACTTGATCACTCAGCCCTCCGAGGGTCTATCTCACGAAGTTCACTTAGTTTAGTCTAGTTTAGTTTAGTTTATTTATTTAGCACACATTAACAATTAATGGTGCAAGGAGGGAACGAAGCCCAATGGGCTTGTACAGAGTTCCACCCCTATCAATAATCACAATGAAATCATATTCAGGCTAACAAATACACTCTAGAAATTAAGGAGACAAAGTACATAAATACTCAAAATAATCAGAAATAGATGGAAAAAAATGTGATAAATACATGTCAAAGATAATGAAAAAATTAGAAAGAAAAAGAAAAAAACAAAGGAGAAGACAGGAGGTTATTAGAAGATTCACAAAAAGATAAGATGTTTTTTAAGCTGCTTTTTAAAGAGTGAGTGGGATGATATGGATCTTAAAAGGGGAGGTAAGACATTCCATAATGCCGGGCCTCTATAATATATACTAAATTGATGATGTGATGTGCGGGAAAAGGGTAAAGATAAGTTGTTATTGGTGCTCTGTCTAGTGCGATGTGAATGTACGCTTCAGTTTCCAGACAATTGGAACGACACTTAAGATGGCAGCGGGGATTCCCCCGAGGGCAAGTGCCTAGGGCAAGTGAACGAGGGCATGTTGAACGGGTATTGGAACGCAGGGAAGAACTTTGTAAAACTTTCTTGATGATGTCATATTACACACTGCACCTTTAAAGGATGAAAAGGAGAAAACCCACAACGGCACAATCCACCCACAGCATGGTCTGCTGCAACATGGCACAAAGGGAGAATAGGGAGTCACGTTCTCCTGTCCTCAATTAGCTAATTGAACTCACCTGTGTGTGATTGAGTGAGCTCAGCACACCTGAGCTCACTCAATCAGTGGCATTTATGATCATCAGAGGAAAGATTAGACTGTTTCCAAAATATTTAAAAGTTCCTCGTAGCACCTTTAAGATAGATTTGAAGAAAAAAACATTAATTCATAATCAGAAGTATTGATTGCTTAAATTTCGGATTCAATAAATCATCCATGTGGTCATATCAATAAAGTGTTAAATCCACCGAGACGAGCGGCTGCTTCTGTGTGTGTAGTAGCGGTGTGTGTCCGCTGGGGGGCGGCCTGCCTCCACCTCTGCTCCTTCGACTCTCAGCGTCTTCTCTTTCCCTCTCTCTCTCCCTCCCTCTCTTCCTCGCTCTCTCTTTCTCCATCTCTCTTTTCATATCGCTCCCCCTCTCTCTCTCCCTCTCTCTCCCTATTTTTCTTCCTATCTCACCCCTTTCTCTCTCCCTCTCTCTCTTCCTTTCATCCTCTCTCCCTCCCTCCATCTCTTTCTCTCCCACTCCCCCTCTCTCTCCGTCTCTCACTCTCTCTCCCTCTCTCTCTTTCTATCTCCCCTTCTCTCTCTACCCCCTCTCTCTCTCTGTCTTTCTTTCTACCAAACTGCAATATGAAGCTCATTAACTTCAGCCGTTATTGCACGAGCCCGCCAAACACACACACACACACACACACACACACACACACACACACACACACACACACACACACACACACCCACCCTCCCTCCCTCCCTCTCATGCGTTCACGTGCATCTCATGTGTACACTCCACTCCATCCATCCGTCCATCAAGACCCACAATTTCCACCATGCTGAACCCGCTCAATGCACCTCATACCGCGGGTAACTTAGTGAGACCAACAGGCTCTTTCCACCACTAGTCTGGTTCTTCTTTACTGCTGCTACCGGTGTGATGATGAGTATACGAAAGAGCCTCTTGTGTTTGCCTGTGACATAGAACATTCGCACATCACCATCGCATAGCATCGCACACACACACACACACACACACACACACACACACACACACACACACACACACACACACACACACACACACACACACACACACACACACACACACACACACACACACACACACAGATTTGAGCGCGTTGCTACTGTTTCGACCAGCCCCTCACTCACCCATCTGAGATCAGTGCAGTGCGGTGGTGTATGTGAAGACGAGAGAGGGGACCCTGGATAATACCTGGAGCATACAGGCTTTATCCTATACCCCAGGCTTTTCCCTTAAGGGCTGAGTGGGTTGGAAATTGAACCAACAACCGCATTACGTTACATTATATTTAGCTGACGTTTTTTTTTATCCAACGAGACTTCTATTAAGTTCATTCAACCAGCATTCACCGGAGAATCAGGAAACGGCTTATTGACAGAGGATTTTACCGTTTCTCCATAGGGACCAAGGAGAGAGGGAAATAAAGAAGTGGATTTGGAATTAATTGATTTTTTTTTTTTTATGGATGCGCACGCGGAGCCAGATCGAGTCCACGCGCAGGAATGTATTATTAACGGAAAGTGATTTATTTGACATGTGACAGCTGGAGACAGAAGACAGCTGTCTGACCTGTGGCACTGACAGACAGAAAGACAGAAAAACACCTGCCCGAGCTATACCGCGAGGAGAAAAAAGTGAGTAAACCTGGACATCGATAGTTAGCCTGCTGCTATCGGTGTATGAATGTGTGTGAATGGTAACGTGGGAAAGGAAAACAGGTCTCCCTTTTCAAAAGAGTCTTCGGTCTCAATGGGAATTACCTGTATAAATAAAAAGGTTACAATACAGTATGATTTGTACAATTAGGTTATGATATTGTTATTGACTCGTCGACGTCATTACAAATGAGGGACACCCCTCAACTAAACCTTCGGGTAGCCTTTAAATACAGGTTACGTGAAATATAACAGCTTTGAAAAATTTGAATAAAAATCAATCAGTGGTCATTTAAAGAGCGTGTATCCCTCTGCGTTGGGGAGATATGCGCTCTATAGTAAATAGCCTTCAACCTGTAAGAATAAATCAGTTATTCAATCGATCGGTGAGCTTTCATATATTAAGTTTTATTGCAGACATAGGTCCATATAACAGTACAAACAGATCATACATACATCATACAGTACAAACAGGAGATACAAAAAAATACATAGAAAATTAATACCGGTAAATTACTTATTGGCGTATAGATAATAGAGCTACAGTCAATGAGGAGGCTCGCAATCTGCTTGATGCATCTCGGTAGAAGGGTTGATGTGTGTTTCAGTTGGATTTGATCAAATTCAGAGGATTCTGCTGGAATGCAACTTGAGCTCGTGCTGAGTCGATCGTGTGTGTGTGTGTGTGTGTGTGTGTGTGTGTGTGTGTGTGTGTGTGTGTGTGTGTGTGTGTGTGTGTGTGTGTGTTAACGAGGTTTGTAAAAGACAATAGACCTGCGTAGCTGTGTACGCACTTATGAGAGTCGATGCATGCTGTGTGTGTGTGTGTGTGTGTGTGTGTGTGTGTGTAAATGTGCGTGCGCGTGTTTGAGGTTGTAGTGTGCGTAATGTTCTGTTGCGCGTGTCTGGTTGATGCCTCCCCGTCGGTGTGAGGGCGCGAATTATTGAGTCCATTTGTTTTTGCCCAAGGATCTGTGTGTGTGTGTGTGTGTGTGTGTGTGTGTGTGTGTGTGTGTGTGTGTGTGTGTGTGTGTGTGTGTGTGTGTGTGTGTGTGTGTGTGTGTGTGTGAGCGCCTGTAGGAATCATATTTCAGATATATGAGAGAAATGTGCATAAATGGAGAAACAAAGTAAGAAAATGAGATGAAAGGAGGAGAGGGCTCGAGCGACACAAGGTGCGTTTTCCCCTCCCCCTGTTTTAATGAACATTTTCAATTTTCACAAAATAAATTAAAAACATTGAAAAAACGTTAAAAATATGATTAAAAGGCTGAATTGTGAGTGTGTGTGTGTGCGTGTGTGTGAGTGTGTGTGTGTGTGTGTGTGTGTGTGTGCGTGTGTGAGTGTGTGCGTGTGCGTGTGAGCGCCTGTAGGTGGAGAACTTGGTGTATCATTAAAGGGACTCACACCCATGTTGCAATTGAGAATTACAGCACTATCATACCATCCCGCCTCCCTCCAATGCCCCCACACCCTCGTTCCATGCTTGTATCACTGGTTTCACTTCAGAGGTGTCAGGCGTCAGACTATAAGCATGAGGCTAGGAGAGGAGGAGTAGGGTTTTATCCGCTCTTTATTTTCCTTCTTTCACAGGCACAGTCGCACATAGATCGCGGGAAAAGAACACAGGTTTAAACTCCGCTCGTGAGGAGACGTTACAACAGCTGTTGCGACCCGCGAATCGCATGCAAACTATATTATAACAGCGATCGGGACTGCATGTACATACTCACACACGGGTGATTCACATTTAAACTCAGATAAACACGTTTCCATGTGGAATGATCGCTTTCTGCGGCAATGCTCACACATCTGACCGAGGGAGAAGAGAAAGGAAACTTACTAAACAGGCTCTCTGTCCGACTGACGTCACGGCCCTAACTGACTGCTATCCACACTGAACAAAACACATCTTAACACACTGTAAGAAATAACAACACTGTAACTTATGAACTTTGAGGCCTTTTCTACAATGGTCGCTACTCGCTACTGTCTGCCGTGGAATCAAAACAAACCCTCTAGTTGAGAATGCAATACAGAAGCAGACCACAAACAACAGGTCTGTCGGCCAATCAAATCGTTCGGTCAGAACGATTTGATTGGTTGAATTTTATATATATTTTTCATAATATTATGAGATTGAAATGATTGTTTGTTTTTACTCCTAGTGGGTCTGTCTTATATTTTAGAGTGTAATTACCTTATTAATACCTTTTTAACCTAATCCAAAAAAAGTGTAAAAATGCACCAAAGGTAAGAGTCGCTTTAATGAAAAAAAAGAGAGAATGTGACAAAGTGTGATGGAAAAAGATTATACAAATAATTCCATGACACATAAAAAACTTACTTTGTAAATATTACTGTGACATCACAGTAATATTTACAAAGTACGTTTTTTAACCCTATATTTCTCTTTCTGTGATGTCACGAGAAAGAGAAAAATATAGGGTTAAAAAAAACACTCTTTCTGCCTTTTCTCAGGCTAGGATGAACCGATTTTTTTTTTTTTGGGTAACACTTTATAATAACTATCCGTTGTAACTCGTTAATAGATCATTAGTAAACTCTTAATTAATGATTATTAATGATTTGTTAAGTGTTTGTTAGCAGTTTGTTAAGGATTTATAACAATGGTAGATAGTTAATAGCTTAATAATTGGATCAGTTTCATCTGGGAGGTAATCCGAGATTAACTGATCACGTCACGTTCAAGTCCATGGCATGCACAGTGTGTATTGAGTTTATTTAAAAATATTTGAAAATGGGTCTATAGCCTATTTCAGCCTCGTCCCAGATGAACTGATTCAATTATTAAGCTATTAACTATCTACCATTGTTATAAATCCTTAACAAACTGCTAACAAACACTTAACAAATCATTAATAATCATTAATTAAGAGTTTACTAATGATCTATTAACGAGTTACAACGGATAGTTATTATAAAGTGTTACCTTTATTTTTTTGCACATTTATACTACATAGGATCTCAGAATTCAATACACCTTCATATTCAAAGCGGGGAAGTAGGTCTTTACGTTAACGATAACGTCTTCGGTTTTGTGGTCAATTCACTCCTGTAAGATTCCATCTATCATTACCAACCTCTGTGGTGTCATATACTGTAGATTTAATAAAACGTTTACTGTGTGTGTGTGTGTGTGTGTGTGTGTGTGTGTGTGTGTGTGTGTGTGTGTGTTTGTTTGCTAATGTGTGAAATCGCTGACAGCAGCCCTGTGTTACTTTGTGTGCTCAGAACCTCTGACATACGTATCGATCATGTATTGATTTTTCTTTCCCTGTGTCTGAATCTCAATCAGGTCTTCCAGGAGAATGTGAGACTGGAGCTAGTTGGACCGTGAAGCTACTAGCATCCGCCTCTCCCTGAGCTATGTCTGACCGAGGGGCCTCTAAAGCAGTGACACCCCGGGGTTAGTGCTCTCTGGTGGGACCGTCCCGCTGTGGATCGACCCTGAAGGGGGGGAATCCATGGTCTGGCTCACCCCGCGCTCACGACCCCCACCACGGGACTGTTGATTCTGACATCACACCCAGGGTTCGTACACAGTGTTTAAATTTTGGAAAATGCTTGAAAATTATATTATTATTTTTTCTCAGCCAAGCTAAGGGTCTAAGGGCAGAAGGTGTTATAGATGGATGGATGGATGGATAGATGAAGTGTGAATGGGTCGATGTGTGTGTGTGTGTGTGTGTGTGTGTGTGTGTGTGTGTGTGTGTGTGTGTGTGTGTGGCCAACAGGCTGTCATTGATTTTGTGCCACTTTGCTTTTTCTTTGGAGATCCTTACAGTCCTTATCAGAGCTGTTGACCTGATTTTGTGGAAAAATTCTGCTGGAATGCAACTTGAGCTCGTGCTGAGTCGATCGTGTGTGTGTGTGTGTGTGTGTGTGTGTGTGTGTGTGTGTGTGTGTGTGTGTGTGTGTGTGTGTGTGTGTGTGTGCGTGTGTGTGTGTGTTAAAATCTTCAGTAAAATCTGAGTGTTAATTCACCTTTTAGCTAACTTCCTGAAAGTGACTGCAGTTAGCAGTCCCCTCCCTCGTCAAAATCACTTTTTGGCCAAATCAGTTAATAACACCTCCAAATACTACCTGTCCGTACTGTGTGCGTGCTGAAAAAAAAAATCTGGTGTTAATACACAGCCTAGGCGCTGTAAACTGGTATGTAAACAAAATGGCCCCGCTTTGTTTTTCGGCAAAACTTTATTTTACAGGTACATACTGCAATCCTTTTATGATACAGTTTGTCCTGTTTCACAATCTTTATTAATTAATACATGATATGAAAATACATTTAAGATCGATGTACAGTGATGAACAGATATATTCCTAAACAGTTTTAATCTTCTGTACAAATAAATCCTTCAGGGAAAGATCAGTTGGTAGGGCGTCCCCCCCCCCCATGGGC
>CM049400.1:34887500-34892500 GCA_026929865.2 Hyperoplus lanceolatus | reverse complement strand
CTCTTCCCCCCTTCTTAACCCTGGACATTCCATCTCTCTTCCCCCCTTCCTACCCCTGGACATTCCATCTCTCTTCCCCCCTTCTTACCCCTGGACATTCCATCTCTCTTCCCCCCCTTCCTACCCCTGGACATTCCATCTCTCTTCCCCCCTTCTTACCCCTGGACATTCCATCTCTCTTCCCCCCTTCGCAGCTCTCCTTTCCGCAACATGGCGTCGAGTCGGAATCCCCTGCGCGTCACCACCGGCTGCCGCTGCTTCCTCTCTCTCCTCCTCATCATGAAATCCTTCTGCCTCTCTGGTTCCTCCGCCGAAAAACCAACCGTGTTACTATCGCCATCACCACCGGACTCCCAGCATCCTTTGCAAACGGAATACGCCCATTCCATCCGTCTGGACGGTGACATCATACTCGGCGGACTGTTCCCCGTTCACGCCCGCGGAGATCGTGGAATTCCGTGCGGCGAATTGAAAAAAGAAAAGGGAATCCACAGACTCGAGGCCATGCTATTCGCTATCGACCTCATAAACAAGGACCCGGATTTGCTGCCCAATGTCACGCTGGGGGCGAGAATTTTGGATACGTGTTCGCGGGACACCTATGCACTGGAGCAGTCGCTGACGTTCGTACAGGCGCTGATAGAGAGGGACGGGTCGGATGTGAGGTGCGCAAACGGAGACCCGCCCATCTTCGCCAAGCCGGATAAAGTGGTGGGAGTGATAGGGGCGTCGGCTAGCTCGGTGTCTATCATGGTGGCCAACATACTGAGACTGTTCAAGGTAAGGTTATTCAAATGTTCTATTTCTATTCAGTCGCTTTTCTAATGTGTTTTATGTATTTTAATCTTGCCCACTGCAAAGCACTTTGAATGGCC
The DNA here is from genome assembly GCA_026929865.2 of Hyperoplus lanceolatus. Taxonomy (NCBI): domain Eukaryota; kingdom Metazoa; phylum Chordata; class Actinopteri; order Uranoscopiformes; family Ammodytidae; genus Hyperoplus; species Hyperoplus lanceolatus. Next base: position 34,891,625 of record CM049400.1, on the reverse strand, counting down.
TTGTGTCTGAATTGTGCTATAGAAATAGACTTGCCTTGCCTTGCCTTGCCTTGCCTTGCCGAAGACAAAGTTGTAAGGTGATTCTAGATTCAGAAAATTCGATATGAGATGTCAGGGAAAGCAGAGAAGTTTAAACAGATATGTCATCCTTTCCTTGACTATATAACAATGCTGAGGGGACAGACATGACACCTTGTTGACTTTTGTTTTCAGTTTGACATTTTTGCCTTAATTGATAGTGTGATTGGAAAGCTGTATATCGTTAGCCTGGTGGCATAATTCCCATTTAGAGTACTCTACTTTTATTCTATTCTACATCTACTCTATTCTACATCTACTTTACCCTGCTCTATAACCCTTAAAATATGACTTCGGCAATTATGCTATTAGGCTAACGAGAAGTAGATGTAGAGTAGAGTAGAGTAGATGTAGATGTAGAATAGATGTAGAGTAGACTAGATGTAGAATAGAGTAGATGTAGAGTAGAGTAGATGTAGAATAGAGTAGATGTAGAGTAGATGTAGAATAGACTAGATGTAGAATAGAGTAGATGTAGAATAGAGTAGATGTAGAGTAGAGTAGATGTAGAGTAGACTAGATGTAGAATAGAGTAGATGTAGAATAGATGTAGAATAGAGTAGATGTAGAGTAGATGTAGAATAGAGTAGATGTAGAGTAGATGTAGAATAGACTAGATGTAGAATAGACTAGATGTAGAGTAGAGTAGATGTAGAGTAGATGTAGAATAGAGTAGATGTAGAGTAGACTAGATGTAGAATAGAGTAGATGTAGAGTAGAGTAGATGTAGAGTAGATGTAGAATAGACTAGATGTAGAATAGACTAGATGTAGAGTAGATGTAGAATAGAGTAGATGTAGAATAGACTAGATGTAGAGTAGAGTAGATGTAGAGTAGAGTAGATGTAGAATAGAGTAGATGTAGAATAGACTAGATGTAGAGTAGAGTAAATATGATTTAGGCAATTATGCTATGAGGCTAACGATATTGGAGTTATTGTTTTGTCTCATGTTTCCGTCCAACAGAATCATTGGATGTGTGTGGATAATGTTGGTCTGTGTTTCCTCTGTGCTGAATGGGGCTTCAGAACACATTTTCAGACCGTTGTTTTTCTCACATCGCGTTGACATAATAAGTTGATCCCAGCTGTTGCCGTGGCCCTGCATGGCGCGTGCAGTCAAACGTAACCGGGAGCTGTGTGTGTGTTGCTCTGTGTGTGTTGCTGTGTGTGTGTGTGTGTGTGTTTGTGTGTGTGTGTGTGTGTGTGTGTGTGTGTGTGTGTGTGTGTGTGTGTGTGTGTGTGTGTGTGTGTGTGTGTGTGTGTGTGTGTGTGTGTGTTTGTGTGTGTGTGTGTGTGTGTGTATGTGTGTGTGTTAATTTGCTGATGGCCCGTGTGTGATTCATGCATTAGTGTGTGGAGCCCGGGCCCTTTAATGACGATGGAAAGGCCCAACCACATCACTTATCTAAAATTAGCCGCAGATGCCTCTAGGGGGGTAATAGGAAGGAAGGGGGAGAGTGTGTGTGTGTGTGTGTGTGTGTGTGTATGTGTGTGTGTGTGTGAGTGTGTGAGAGAGTGTGTGTGTGTGTGTTTGCGTGTGTGCGTGAGAGAGTGTGTATTTGTGTGTGTGTGTGTGTGTGTGTGTGTTTTTGCGACTGTGCGCGTGTGTGTGTCGGTGTGTGAGAGAGAGTGTGTGTGCGTGTGTAGCGTTGTGTGTGTGTGTGTGTTGCTGTGTGTTGCTGTGTGTGTGTGTGAGTGTTGCTATGTGTGTGTGTGTGTGTGTGTGTGTGAGTGTTGCTATGTGTGTGTGTGTGTGTGTGTGTGTGTGTGTGTGTGTGTGAGAGATAGATTTAGCTGATGCAGAGGTTTTATACACCAGCTCTGTCTCACTGCAGGAGGTGGATATTTAAGGCGGCAGCAAGTTCAAGTTCTCACTTTAAGGAACATAATACGTATATCTGCTTAAGCCCTGTCTGTTTATGGACGCACCATTTCATCAGCTTTAAATAACCTAAATCTGGTGTGCTTATGGTGTAGTGGTTAGAGACCCCCCCCCACACCCCCCCCCTCCGCCCGCCCCTGTCAATAAAGCATGAAAAATGCCCCAAAAAAATCTTAGCAGGGTCGGTGGTTTTATCCCCCATCTCCCCGCCACATGTCCAAGTGTCCCTGGGCAAAGAGACACTGAACCCTAAATGTCTCCTGATAGTTAGCTTGCACCCTGCGTGGTAGCTGCTGCTGCTATCGGTGTATGAATGTGTGTGTGAATGGGTGAATGTGTACAAAACAATGTAAAGCGCTTTGGGTCTGTGAAAAACCAGAGAAAAGAGCTTTATAAGTGGAGTCCATTTACCGTTTATATATAGACATATTTGAGTTGTGTGCTGAACCAGGCCCCCAGGATGCTGCCTTCTCCGAGCAGCCAGCATGGACTAGTGGCCAACCCATTGGTACTGCATGCTGTGAATGGGAGCTTATTTTCCATGGAGCCCTGAGGCAGATTTCCCCGTCCACACAATACAAGCGGCGAACAAGATTGTGTCTCCGCAAATTTTTTCTGGATATCAATCATAGGCTCATACTTATCTCTAGACCATGTACTAATAAAACTGAAGTTTTCTCATTTAAAAACGCCACCTCAAGCGTTTTATTAGCCCAACGGCTTTCAACGTCTTTCAGTTTGTTTTCGCGGGAGAAGGAGGGGTGGGCAGCCGTAGGCAGCTGAATAGAGTCGTAGTGAAACAAATGTTTCGGTTTTCTGCTCCGGCCTCCGAGAGGGCTCAGTGTTTCTTTATAGGTCCATGACTCTTTCAGTGCGAGGCTCCATTAACTTCTCGTGTCTGAGGTTTTTCCTTTTACTTAACATGAAGGACGTTGATGATTTTTAGGCATGTGACTTTTTAACATTACAGTCGCCGAGGGATTTGTAGACTGGTTCAGCTGTTAGTCGCGTGAGCTCAACTCTCACGTTCCTCTGCTTGCGATCATTGCGATTCACTATATTGATCCATTTATTGAAAAGATCCATAGGCAAAGGATGGGTGCATTACGGGATCATGTACAAAAACTAGTTGCTCATCCAGCGGCAGCTTCACCATCACCTCCAGCTGTGCTGATGAGCTCTAATAATCTCTAATGGGTACTATGCCATTTGCGCTACCCATGGTGTGGAAAACACCAAAACACACATCATTGAAATGCCTGTAACAGGCACGGATGTATTGATAACTTGAATGATTATGGGAGACCTACGTAATTTTTATAATATTGTTAGTGTAATATAACCATTTCAGTTACGTTGGTTTTTAATTTTGCAGTTGCTTGTTAAGTTATGTATGACAGTTAACAATGTTGGTGTATTATAATTGATTATGCTGTTATAGGCTACTCCAACTTCGTTGCTGTTCAATATGTAACCATTTATTTTTTATATCATATCTGTCTGATTTATTGCACACACACGTTCAAAAGAATCAGGTCAACCAGTGGCTGCGTTTAACAACTCTACAGTGGCTGCACTAACATTTTGCCACTTTTATTTTGGAACTGCTCATCCCAGAGTTTTAAATCACATTGAAGATTAACTAATTCTGCAATTGCTTTAATCCATGATTATTATTTTATAATCAGGTTATTTAATTTAAAACGTGTTGCTTGCTGGTTTCCATGTCTTTTTATAGTTGTTATAGTTCCATGTGAGTCATTTCAGACTCTTTCGCTTCTTAACAACTTGAATGAATCAGTGAGTTCCCTGAATGAAAATGTAAATAGCCTACAAGGTGTTTTTCTTTATCTGGTGTTATGGAAATATATTTATATATAATCTATATACATGTTAAGCCTGTTGTGGACTTGCAAATGTTTGTGTTTCATGCAACAGGTACAGCAACAGGTACAGTTTACTATATATTTTTGAAAAATTGCTGACATTCTTGATTCTTATTGATTATTGTGCCTTGACTCTTGCTTGAAAGCAATAAACATCTTAATTACTTAACTTGAATGTTGTTTCAACTGGTATTTCGTTGCCAACTCTCATCTGAACCAGACAGCCTGATTTTCAGTTCCAAAACAATAGGTCAAAAAGGGACAAACTAATATTCTTT
>CM049400.1:34875000-34877500 GCA_026929865.2 Hyperoplus lanceolatus | reverse complement strand
TTGCTGGAGAATCTTAATGAACTGCGTGATCACGCTTTGTCTGCTGCCCTTCTCCAAAGTCAAGAAGCCTCTGCAGCTCATTCATCAACCGCCAACCAATTCATCTATAAGGCCGTCTGCATAGATCGACTGTGTGTGTGTGTGTGTGTGTGTGTGTGTGTGTGTGTGTGTGTGTGTGTGTGTGTGTGTGTGTGTGTCTGTATTTGACCCTGGTATTTAGAGACATTGCTTCGCTGTAAAAGTTTATCCTAACATTGCGCCTTGATCTTGCCTCTTGCTTTCATATCCGTCGCATCCCCGTTTCTTTTCACATGGAGGCTCCGTAAATATATTTTTCCCTTAGAAAGGGTCTCATATATGTCCATATTTCTGCATATTTTGGACCAAGGCCTAGTGCCGCCATCTTGAAAGTGTCATAGTTGGAATGTCATCAGGTGCATTGTTTAAAATTTAGAATTGTTCTTGTCCTTGAAGGCCACTGTAGCTTCTGTTATTATTCTAAAGGGGTTGGGGTTAGGGAGCGTTGCATTCTAGAACTTTGTAGAACTTTCTTGATGATGTCATATTACACTCTGCACCTTTAAGAGCTGATCGTATTCCACTAATGACAAATTGATTTAATCACTGTGTCTTTAAAACGTCAGAGTGTAGTGATACATGTCTGAAGATCTAACGCTATCCAATACACACAGATATAAAACAGAGAGAAGGCGACAGATTGTGTGTGTGTGTGTGTGTGTGTGTGTGTGTGTGTGTGTGTGTGTGTGTGTGTGTGTGTGTGTGTGTGTTACAGATTGTAACCTTGGAGACGCAGTAACTGGAGAATAAATTGGGTAATTAGTCAACTTTTATTAGATATTTATTGTCAGCAAAGAGGCAGAAAGATCTCACGCACGTTGGACTGGATTTCCGAATCAGAAAGTGGAATGTTCAAATCATTATTTCGAATATATCATTAAAGGTGCAGTGTGTAATATGACATCATCAAGAAAGTTCTACAAAGTTCTAGAATGCAACACTCCCTGGGTAACCCCACCCCTTTTGAATAATAACAGAAGCTACAGTGGCCTTCAAGGACAAGAACAATTCTAAATGTTAAACAATGCACCTGATGACATTCCAACTATGACACTTTCAAGATGGCGGCACTAGGCCTTGGTCCAAAATATGCAGAAATATGGACATATATGAGACCCTTTCTAAGGGGAAAAATATAATTCAAAACATTTTTTTCAGCTATTATGCACTAAATTAAATGTACTTATGGATATTATAATTACTTTCTACAAAATCTGCTAGGAAATAAAACCCAAAATTCTACACACTGCAGGTTTAATATAAATGTTAAATGCTCTTTATTCATACAGTGATCACTTACATAATGTGCACGTTTCATAAAGCCGATCTCTCAGTCAGCTGCTCTGCATGTAATCGGCAAATAAACTTATTGTAGTATCCCGAAATTAATATCCAATCACAAGAGAGAACGCAACAAACCGACACCCGTCTCACTGCCGGTGCACGCCAGAGCAACAGATGGGTGAATGTGTATGCGCCTCCAATGGCGGAGCAGGTAAAAATCCTTCCCAATGTCTGTTTTGATAGTTTTTATCATGTTTTATCACACTTATGGATCTGAGATGATGCTAGATAACTCGCTGCTTGAAGACCGCAGTGCATTAATGTGGTGACGTAGGGATGAGGGAGGGGACCGCTAACTGCAGTAACTGACGGGAAGTTAGCTAAAAGAACCATTCCGCTTACTGAACCTTTAACATACCCGTTTACAATACTTGTTTAAAGGTGCTCCGAGGAACTTTCAGCTTTTGTTCATTCTAGCGCCCCCCTTTGGACAAAAGCGGTAGGGTTTTTACTACGCCAGCTGTTGTTCCTGGGTGAGCGTATACCCATGACAAAGGCATTAATTATTGTGTTTTGAGAAAATACTACATCCGACGATAAAAAGAATCTAGTTAGGATGCAGTAGGCATACTATTGGGACATACTTTACTCTTTTATTTCATCATAACATTGCGCATTGATCTTGCCTCTTGCTTTTATATCCGTCGCATCCCCGTTTTTTTTCATATGGAGGCTTTGTCGATGTGACGTCACTTCACGTGCGCACCGGATTGTGGGTCAGAATTGCCCAAATAGGATGCAGTTTTCAACACTAACAATCTTGGCCGGATGAAGTAGGACATGCGGGTACTTCTAACCATCCTAAATCTGGCCACAAGAATCGGGACATCCTAAATCTTTTTTCTACCATACTATATAGTAGAAAGTATGCGATTCGGGACGCAGGGTTTGTCTACTGTGCCGCGTTCTTCCTCTTCACAAAATGTAACTACGGGCAAAGTAAATGTCCGTAGTGGAAACACAAGCTAGGATCTTTTTTTTTTCTTTATTTTTCTTTTTCTCTTTTTTTTTAACCTTTATTTATACAGGTAAATCCCATTGAGACCGAAGACTCTTTTGCAAGGGAGACCTGTTTTCC
>CM049400.1:34845000-34852500 GCA_026929865.2 Hyperoplus lanceolatus | reverse complement strand
TGTAAATAGGTTTAATAAGACTTTGAAAACGGCCTGTCTAACAAGTGAGTCAAAGAAAAATGGCTCAGTCTTGGTACCACCCCCCCTAGTGGCACTTCCGGTTACGACAGTTTTGGTCACTTCCTTATTGGATGCTGGAACAAATCGCTGAGGTTGGGGCTTGGCTTTAACGAGCACAGCCTGATTGGATGATGTCTCCAAACTATCAATCATTCACATATAGCCGACACTGACTAAGCTACACACGCTCCACTTCACGACAAAGAGAAGTGTGGATCCCCTGGCAGCATCTGAAGTCTTCCTGCATCCACACTATTCACACTTTACTTTAGTATTACCATGTAATCACCTGGTCAATGATCAAACTCCTTCGTGATTTTTCTCTACTTATGACATCTATTGCAGCATGTCCGTCCTGGGAGAGGGATCCCTTACTCTGTCGACTCTCCCTGAGATTTCTTCAATTTTTTTTTTAATCCCGGTAAAAGGGTTTTTACTGGGAGTTTTTTCTCAGCCGAGCTAAGGGTGTAAGGGCAGATAGATAGATAGATAGATAGATAGATAGATAGATAGATAGATAGATAGATAGATAGATAGATAGATAGATAGATAGATAGATAGATAGATAGATAGATAGGGCAGGGTGTCAGGGTGCCACTGCACTGAACATTTGGACCGGTCTCTGTTTATATTTTTCCGGAGCTGTATACACACACACACACACACACACACACACACACACACACACACACACACACACACACACACACACACACACACACACACACACACACACACACACACACACACAGCCACTTAACTGTTGAAAGGCAGTTTTGAACTTAACGGGAGCGATTTTGCACATCAAACAGTGTTTACAGGGTGTGTGTGTGTGTGTGTGTGTGTGTGGTTGTGTGGTTGTATGTGTTTGTGTGTGTGTCTGTCTGTCTGTCTGTGTGTGTGTGTGTGTGTGTATACAGGTGTGTGGGGAGGGCCTCTGGGTATGTGAGTGAAGTTTAAAAGGCTTTGATGTTGCCCGGGGGAACAGTGTGTGTGAGGTCTGATACAATCGGCCTCCAGTACTGCTCGTGTTTCATGACTACAGGAGGGAATCTGTTGGTGTAAGGTTAAAAGTTTCTTTATAAGTCAATTTACACGAGGTAGGGGGCGCCCTTAGCTCAGTTGGTAGGGCGTCCCCCCCCCATGGGCCTCGGCCAGCGGCGGATCTGTGTTCGATTCCAGCCCGCGGTCGTTCTCTGCATGTCACTCCCCTCTCTGCCCCATTTCAACTCTGTCTCTACACTGTCAATAAAGCATAAAAAAATGCCAAAAAAAAAATCTTAAAAAAATTATATTTACACGAGGTGTATCCAAATGTACGTTTGCTTTAAGTGGTTTTTGACTCATGCGAAAGAGAGTAAAGGCACAAACACACACAAACACACACACACACACACACACACACACACACACACACACACACACACACATACAGAGAAACACACACACATACAGAGAAGCACACACACACACACACGCACATACAGAGAAACACACACACACACGTTTGGGTGTAAATTATGATGGATACAATACACTTGATATATTACTTTACGCAGATGATATCATTTTGTTAGCGGAAAATGAAAAAGACCTTCAGAAGATGCTACAGTGTGCTGAGAAGTGGTGTAAAAAGTGGAGACTTCGAGTTAACTACAATAAAACACAGATCATGCACTTTAGACAGACCAGGGACAAAATAAGCACCTTTCAGTTCTACTTTTGGGACCACAAGCTGGATTATGTTGAAACTTACAAATATTTGGGTTTTATGTTGGGTGATCATATGGATTTCCAGCATGGCACACAGGTACTGGCTGGTTCTGCGGGTAGGGCTCTTGGTGGAGTAATAGCTAAAACTAAACAGTTGGGAAATCTGGGATATGCTACGTACTCTAAATTGTTTCATACCTGTGTGTGTCCAGTCCTGGACTATATGGCGGGAATATGGGGTGCAAAAGTAAACGTGAAAGGAGAGACAGTGCAGAAAAGAGCGTACGATACTTTCTGGGAGTTCACAGGTTTGCCCGGTCCTTGCAATAGCGGGAGACATGGGATGGGAGCCAAGTGAAGTAAGGTGGAAGGGTTGCATGTTGGCTCTATGGAACCGTTTAATAAAAATCCCAGAGAGGAGGGTTGCCAAGAAGGTTTTCCAATGGGACGTGACTGTGAAGGGTGCATGGGCAAGTGAGGTGCAGGAAATATTCACAGATATTGGAGCCACTCACCTTTTCCAAAGTGTAAATATAGTGAATATAGTGTCCGCTAAGGAAACTCTTTCCAATACGTATCAAGATAAATGGGCACAGGACATTTTATTTAAACCAAAATTGAGGACTTATGCTTTGATTAAGAACTATTACAGGAAGGAGAAATATGTGTGTGCTCCTTTATCCAAAAAACAAAGATCACTGTGCGCCCAGCTACGCTCTGGAATCTTGCCCCTGCACCTGGAGACAGGACGTTACCGCGGGGTCCCAGAGGAGGAAAGACTCTGTGATTATTGTACCCTTGATGTGGAGAATGAGTTTCATTTTCTGTTTTATTGCCCTCTGTACCATGGGTTGCGTCAGAGATTGTTCGATCAGTGTGGTGATGTTGATTTCATGTGGATGAATGATGCAGACAGGCTGAAGTGGCTCTTTGACTTTAAGGTATTTGCCCTTGCTGGCTCTCTGGAGAAGGCCTGGGCCAAGAGAACAAAATATACTTATCAATGAGATCTTTATGTTTGCCTTTCTTTTCTTTTGTTTGCGTCTGGTTCCTTGTCGTCCTGCTGTGAAATGTGATCTTCATTTATTTACAGGAAGTGAATGTTATCATTTGAATTTGATACAGTTGTTGGTGTCTTATAATCCCGAAGGGGATGGGTCCTTGTTTGGACATGACACAAAAATAAAATTCATTCATTCATTCATTCATTCATTCATTCATTCATTCACACACACACACACACACACACACACACACATACACACACACACACATACGGAGAAACACACACACACACACACACACACACACACACACACACACACACACACACACACACACACACACACACACACACACACACACACATACATACACACACACACATACAGAGAAACACACACACATACAGAGAAGCACACACACACACACACATGTTACGTGCAGGTCTGTTCTATGTTGCAGAGCTCCTGAAGCCTCTCCTTCAGCCCCTCCCTCACCTCGTTAACAGTCACCTGCTGCAGCCTATTTAAGCCTGGAGGCTTAATTGGTTTCCTCTCTCCAGCCAGGGCCAGCAACATGGACACCAGTCAATCTCTGTGTTCACCTTTGTTACAATAAACCAGTCTTCTTGCATCTTTACCATTAGTCTGAGTACTTTATGTTGCTTCCTAGAGCCAGGTCGTAACATATTGGGGTCTCGCCGGGATAAATCCGGATGAGTTTTGTTGAGTTAATTTGTTTCTCTTTTTCCCCTAGACAATTTTATATGCTTTGGTGGTGTTTGGCAGTGTGGCTGTGAGCAGCTCTTCTCATGGTGAGTATGGTGAGTATAGTATCTGAGTGCTTTTGATTTTAAGTTGTGAGTGGTCTCCCTGGTTAGTTAGGGAGTGTGCCAGCTGGACAGAGCAATCCGTCCTTCCATCAGTGCACTGTTTGTTATTTTGCCTTTTTTATTTTTGAGGTATCCTGGGCGGAGACTTGTCTCTGGTGGGGCGAGCACATCAGGGCCTTGGCCTGAGGTTACCTGAGCTTTGCTTTAAAGAAGCCTCGAGCCCGGTAACCCTCAGAAGACAGGTAGGTTTAGTTTAAAGTTAGGCAGGTACCAGGGGGGCTTGCTTTTGTGATCTTTTGCACTCGGAGGCTTGCTCACTGTGCCCATCAGTGATTGATTGGTAATGTTAGCTGAGTTAGTGATTGCTTTATGGGGACAGTTATGGTAACGTGTCCTGGATCCTAACTTTGTTTTTTCTGCAGCTTGTGGATGTGTCAAGTGGTGGTGTGTAACTTGACTTTGTAGGCTAGTTCTCCTGAGGTTGTGTTGCCTTAGTTTGGATTACCAGCAGGTTCTGTTTTGGTAATAGTTTCTGTTTGGGTAATATGTTGTGCTACTTAGTAGTTGATGGGAGTTCTAGGCCTATTTTTGTGATTGTGGTTTAAAAAAAAAATAAAAATCAGTAGAGATGATTTGTGACTAGCTGTAGTATTGGATAAGGTGTACACTGTGCGTACTGGTTAAGTTGAAACCTGATGTAAAAGCATTGGGGTAGTCTGTTTGTTTGTTTGTTTAAAGGGTCAGTGACAAGAGAAACAAAACCATCCATGAGGAAAGCCGACGAGCCAGCCAGCTCATTCTTTGGAGCGGGTTGGTCCAGGTTTTGGGTGAGGGCACACTTTTTCACCGCTTTTAGTAAGGCAACAGGCTTAGGGTTAAACTCTTGTTTCTTACTCAATACAGGACAATCGGCAACAAAGTGGCCACTCTCCTTGCAATAAAAACAAGTCTTTTCCCAGGGAGTACTCACAGTAGCCGACCTTCTAGTGAAAGCTGTGGAAACCGGGGGAGGAGATTTTGAAAACCGAGGTCTATTAAAATCAGCCCTTCCTTTCCTCTCACCTTGGCCGTCATCAAAGTTTATCTTGTTGGTCAATACAAACTCGTCTGCTAAAACAGCAGCTTTATCAAGAGAGGCTACTTTTTGCTGATTGAGATAATTACACACAGCACTAGGCAGACAATTTTTAAAGTCCTCCAGCAGCACTAATTGTCTAAGATCCTCCCGAGTTTCCGCCCTCTGTGATTTGCACCAAGAACTAAAACTGATCTCCTTCTCCCTCGCAAACTCCACATAAGATTGGTCATCCTGTTTACTGAGGCCTCTAAACCGCTGGCGGTACGCCTCCGGAACAAGCTCATAAGTTCTTAGAATAGTGTGGTAGCCGAATCCCCCATGGCTTGACAAGACAAAGGTAGTAGACTGGACTTATCATCAGTGATCAGGTTTATTCAGAAGGAGATTCCATCAGACATACAGAGGATTTCATGGTAGCAGTAGCAGCAGGCTGAGGCCGCAATGGCACTACTCGTTAGTTACAGAACAGTGTCTTATATTCTCATGTGTGGGGGGTATCATGTGTTCTTAATATCTGCAAATAGACAGATCGTTTCATACCAAGTCAAACACACGTCCATCTAGGGAGGTTCTACTTCTTCCTCGTAACCTTAACCTTTAAGACTATCTGCTCAGTAACTCTGGTGAATAGAGGCTATTCAAATCTACAACACTCCTCCATTTAGAATTAACTAATTCTACCAAAACAAGATGTAACCAAACATATTTGAATAGCCTAACAGAAACCTCCAACAAAACACAGAAACACTCTTTATGAGTGAAGTAGAATACAATGCATAGATGAAAGCATTACTGCAGTAAACTACATGAGAAAGGGACCAACAAAGCAACTGCATAAACACAGAACGAAGATAAAAAGAGAATAGGGTGCGAGAGCCCTCTGCAGCCGAAACTCAAGAGTCTCAAGTTCAGATATTATTAGCCATGGTCAGCTTGCATGGGAAATGTAGTCCATCCAACTTTGGCACAGAAGAGGGTCCTCCATTACATAGTTGGCCGACTCCGCCAGACGTGGCCAGCCGCCCAGGAAAGTCCAAGATGGTATGCGGTTGGCATGCGTGTGGCCATCTCCGTTATCAGCCATGACCACGGAATGCACTTGCGACAGCGCGGGGGCAGTAACCCGAGCTTTCTGAGTTCTTGATGACAGACGTTGGTCTCCAATCTTTTCCCTCAGCGTACATAAAGCACAGAGCGTCTTAACAAGCTCGAATCCAGTCCAGCCTTTTTCCCAAAGTCTTAGTCAATAAAACGTGCACACGGTTCTTTGTTATAACAGTGGAACTACGTGGATACCTGGCCATAACGGAGCCTCTGTGAAGTCCCCAGACCGGACAATCATGCCGTGCCCTTGACCTTGACACAGAGCACTCTCATCCGAGTTCACATTATCTCCCGTAGCAGTTCTCAGTTATTTTTAGATACTGGAACAGACAAGCACTTTTCAACAGCAACAGTCCATCTGATCTCAATCCACCAGATGTGTCCCGAAGTGTACAGGTAGTCTCATCATCAATGTTCCTGTTATATCCTGTTCGTGACGCCAAATGTGGTAGCCGAATCCCCCATGGCTTGACAAGACAAAGGTAGTAGACTGGACTTATCATCAGTGATCAGGTTTATTCAGAAGGAGATTCCATCAGACATACAGAGGATTTCATGGTAGCAGTAGCAGCAGGCTGAGGCCGCAATGGCACTACTCGTTAGTTACAGAACAGTGTCTTATATTCTCATGTGTGGGGGGTATCATGTGTTCTTAATATCTGCAAATAGACAGATCGTTTCATACCAAGTCAAACACACGTCCATCTAGGGAGGTTCTACTTCTTCCTCGTAACCTTAACCTTTAAGACTATCTGCTCAGTAACTCTGGTGAATAGAGGCTATTCAAATCTACAACAATAGCGCTCTTAACTTTTTCATAGTCTTTGGTATCCTCAATGCTTAAAGCAGTGTAAGCATCTTGTGCTTTTCCCACCAAAACGCTTTGCAAAAGTGATGTCCAGGCATGCCTTGGCCACTCTGAAACGGTGGCCACCCGTTCAAAATGAGCGAAGTACTTCTCAACATTTTTCTCAGCAAATGGAGGTACTAGTCTAATGTGTCTTGCTACATTAAACTGAGACGAGGCAGCATTAGATGAGCTCAGAGTAGCATGCTTAAACTCAAGGTCTTTAAGGAAACGCTCGTGCTCTAAGTGCATCTGCGTTTCTTTGAGGATACGCTCTTTTTCATTATCAATACGCTCTCTTTCTTTATCCTCTAGTTCTTTTTCTTTGAGGACACAATCTTTCTCTTTATCCTCTAGCTCTTTTTCTAGTTGCCGTTCTCGAAAAGCCAACTCCTTCATCCTAAACTCAAACACAGCCTCTGAACACACACACATACAGAGAAACACACACACACACACATACAGAGAGACACACACACACACACACACACACACATACAGAGAAACACACACACACACACACACACACACACACACACACACACAGACAAACACACATACAGAGAGACACACACACACACACACACACACACACACTGGTTCCATATGATGTCACTCTGACTGCTGACGTCTGTCACCTGAAGAGGTAGTCTGCATCACTAGACACACTGCATCACCATGGCTACTGTTGATGTCACAATCTCCATGACAACAGCTGCTGACCTCACACTAACACACACACACATTTACACACACACACATACAAACACACATACACATTAACACTAATAAACACACACACACACATATACATTTATACGTACAAACAAACACACACACACACACACACACACACACACACAC
>CM049400.1:34825000-34830000 GCA_026929865.2 Hyperoplus lanceolatus | reverse complement strand
GGCTACAAAATCAAAACAACCCAGTGCATCCCAAACTAGACCAGTTGCCAAGGCTACAGTAAGTTATGTAGGCCTATTTGTCAACTCGACAATGCAATTAAATGTTCAAATTTAGTTCTACTTTCTTTCCTTCTTTTTATGATTATTCCCATTAAGATAACATTGTGACAAACAACCCCATAGTGTCCGTCCATAGTGCGAGTGTGTGTGTGTGTGTGTGTGTGTGTGTGTGTGTGTGAGTGCCCTTGATGGGGTTGTTTGTCACAATGTTACAATAGTGTGTGACACCCTTACACGTTGTGTAAGGGTGTCACACCCTTACACATTGTGACAACCAACCCCTTGATGGGGTCTTTGATGATTAATTTCTTCTTTATTACAATAAGATAGAAAAAGTGAGGGGTACACATTTCAAGCCAACACCTTAAAGCTACTACGAGTAAGTCGGCACGTTGGCGACACCTTTGAACAAAAGCGGTAGTATTATTACGACGCCAGCTGTCGTGAAGCTGTTTTGTAGCTCGTCCAGGGAGTGCAAGAGTCAAATAATCAGGAAGCAATATGGTGCGTGGCGTGTCCGTGTGTTGAAAGTGTGAGGGCACCGGACTCTTTTTGGCTCCGTGAGTCTATGGGTGACACAGCATCAACTAATGGCAGTAAGTGCTAAACACACCTGATTGCAATGAGTTGATGCATTGTCACCTCTCACGGAGCTGAACGAGTCCCCGTGTCCTCACACAAAGCGAATGAACAAGAGATGGCAGTTAGTTAGTATGGATCATGATGAGGTAATGTGTTGTTGTAAATAATGACTATTTCAGATGAATAATGGTCATCTGATGATGCTGGTGAGGCAAAGTAAACTTTGTTTTAGTGGGCTACCGCTCATTCATTTAGGAGTAAACACTGCAGTCTAGTTTCGCTGCGTAAAATTGTGTATACGTTGCTTGGCAACGCCCTCCCGCCCGACTATCACTCTCCCTTTTAGCTTTTCTTCATTGCATTTTCTTTTCTTTCTTTGATGGTTCAGCCCCGTTATCAGTCATTATGACGACAAATAACTGTCTCAAACAAGGCTCCCGCTCCCCTTCCCTCACCTGGAGGGATAGGCTTCTCAATTCACGTTCCTGCGCCACACTGAAATCTGCGACCAATACGGATATGTGACCATAGAGCATGCACGCGTGAACCGAAAATCGGACTGGGTGTACGACCAGATCAAATGCAGTAATAAAAACTATATAAAAACGTCTTTCTTTGCACTGATGGTCTCGTTTGCTGTTAAAGGTAATTTATGATTATGAGAGGAAACATGAGGCTGTTTAAAAGATATTTAAATGTTACTCGTAGCCGCTTTAAGCTTCAATCTAATGTAGGAATGACTATCGATAGATGTTTAGGTGATGAGCAATTCTCAGTAGAGTAAAAAGTGTGCCTACTTACCCCGTTCTCCCCTACTATAGAATAAATAACTAAACACATCTTCACCTCATCACTTGATATTGTGGAAAGATTTGAGGCAGTGTTGGATGATGCCATCCTTAGTAATAACAAACTAAATACACACACAATACTTTTAACAATACACACACACACACACACACACACACACACACACACACACACACACACACACACACACACACACACACACACACACACAATAGTTAGACTCACAAAGACAAATCCAGAGAGCCGGCTACATACTGGGGTCTCAGCTGGTAAACTAGGGCAGGTGTGAGCTCTGTGACTAAGTGAGTCACAGTCACGACTCAGAACAGCTGATGCAGCCAGAAGCTCCGGACACAAATAACCTCGCCCGGCTGGTTCCAATGAATAAATGTTCATGATGTTGACATTTTAAATGTATAAGTGTGTGTGTGTGTGTGTGTGTGTGAGAGTGTGTGTGTGTGTGAGTGTGTGTGTGTGTGTGTGTGTGTGAGTGTGTGTGCGTGTGCGTGAGCGCGAGCGCGAGTGCGAGTGCGTGTGCGTGTGCGTGTGCGAGTGCGAGTGCGAGTGCGAGTGCGTGTGCGTGTGCGTGAGCGTGCGAGTGCGTGTGCGTGTGCGTGTGCGTGTGTGTGTGTGTGTGGTATGGCTCTGTAATCCAGGGATTAAAAAAAGACGATTTAAGGAATTTTCAGCCACCCTAGCAGTGAGTCATAATGTAAAAAGACTATCCCTGCGTTCCAAATCGCATACTTTCTACTATATAGTATGTAGAAAAAAGATTTAGGATGTCCCGATTCTTGTGGCCGGATTTAGGATGGTTACAAGTACCCGGATGTCCTACTTCATGCGGCCAAGATTGTTAGTGTTGAAAACTGCATCCTATTTGGGCGATTCTGACCCACAATCCGGTGCGCACGTGAAGTGACGTAACATCGACGAAGCCTCCATATGAAAACAAACGGGGATGCGACCGATATAAAAGCAAGAGGCAAGATCAAGGCGCAATGTTATGATGAAATAAGAGAGTAAAGTATGTCCCAATAGTATGCCTACTGCATACTAACTAGATTCTTTTTATCGTCGGATGTAGTATGTAGAATAGAAAAGAGAAAGAGTATGCGATTCGGAACGCAACCATACTCTTTCTTTTTTCTATTCTACATACTACATCCGACCATACAAAGAATCTAGTTAGGATGCAGTAGGCATACTATTGGGACATACTTTTACTTATTTATTTCATCTCCCTCCCTCTCTCTCTCTCTCTCTGTCTCTCTCTCTCCCTCTCTTTCTCCCTCTCTTTCTCCCTCTCTCTCTCTCTCTTTATCTCTGTCCGTCTCCCTCTCTCTCTCTCTCTCTTTCTCTCTGTCCCTCTCCCTGTCTCTCTCTCTCTCCATCTGTCTCCCTCTCTCTCTCTCCCTCCATTTCTCTCTCCCCTCTCTCTCTCCCTCTCTCCCTCTCTCTCTTTCTCCCTCTCCCTCTTTCTCCCTCTCTCCCTCTCCCTCTCTCTCTCTCTCTCCCTCTCAGTTCATGATGTTTGCACTTGTTTTTAAAAGATACTTTATTTTTAAATCAAGAGACTCACATTATTTGAACTTTATTTCTTAATGTTCATGTAAGATAAGGCATATGTGAAGAAATCATTTTTGTAAAATCTCCAAAAATCTCTCTCTCTCTCTCTCTCTCTCTCTCTCTCTCTCTCCCTCCCTCCCTGTCTGTCTGTCTGTCTCTCAGGCGGTGTGTGTATCGCTCAGTCTCTGAAGATTCCCCGGGAGCCTCGACCAGGAGAGTTTGATAAGATCATCCAGCGTTTACTGGAGACGCCCAACGCCAGAGCGGTTATTATGTTCACTAACGAGGACGATATCAGGTAACACACACACACACACACTAATCCTGACGCATACACACACACACACACACACAGAAACTCACTCACACGCACACACACACACACACACACTCTTGCAGGCACGCAAGAATGCACACACTCACTCACACTCACACACAAAGACGCATACACACACACACACTCTTGCACGCACGCAAGAACGCACGCACTCAATCACTCACACATGCACAAATGCACACAAGAACACATGCACTCACTCACTCAGTTGACAGTAAAATATTCCTTATATATTAGTCTTCTTATAGATTAAGAGTTACAGAGAGTGACATCATAAATTGGTTAGACTCACTCACTGTTACAACCCGGCTTGGGGAAGCAACATAAAGTACACAAAAGCAAGTTAAAGGTGTAAGAAAACTGCATTTATTGTAACAAAGGTTAAACCAAAAGGTGACAGGGAGCCATGCTGCTGGCCCTGGCTGGAGAGAGACAGTCAATTAAGCCTCCAGGCTTAAATAGGCAGCACAGGTGGCGGTCAACGAGGTGAGGGAGGGGCTGAAGGAGCACTGCAAAACAAGGCACAGATCTGGCACATAACACCTCCCCCCTTAAAATGGTTGCTATGCAACCTAACAATCACTGAAATAGACTATAAATGAAATGGTGCTGCTACATGTAACATTTACAACCTTGAGAATGGAGTCAGCAGGCACATTGACATTAATCCAGATGATGGTAAAAGAGGCAGGGATGTCTCCCACTGGAGACCGAAGGCACCGGGATGTCTCCCACTGGAGACCGAAGGCACCGGGATGTCCCCCACTGGAGACCGAAGGCACCGGGATGTCCCCCACTGGAGACCGAAGGCACCGGGATGTCCCCCACTGGAGACCGAAGGCACCGGGATGTCCCCCACTGGAGACCGAAGGCACCGGGATGTCCCCCACTGGAGACCGGAGAAGGCAACCGGGATGTCTCCCACTGGAGACCGAAGGCACCGGGATGTCCCCACTGGAGACCGAAGGCACCGGAGCCCCACTGGAGACAAAGGACCGGGATGTCCCCCACTGGAGACCGAAGGCACCGGACGTCCCCCACCGGAGACCGAAGACACAGGATGTAAATGAGCTAGGGGAATCTTCTGCTTGGGCTTACCAATAGCCTGGGATGCGTCACGCTTTTGTTTCCTGCTCAAGACAGGGCAAACAGCAATAAGGTGACCAACCTTCCTGCAATAGAAACAAGCACGTTCTAGGGGAGCCCTGGACCTTCTAGCTCTAAAGGCCTTGGGAGGAGGCTTTGAAACCCTTTTAACCACAGCCTTTCCCTTCTGCCCCCCATGGTCACTCTCAAAGCTTCTCTTGTGCAACACAACCTCAGGAGCTGCAAGTACCCTACCACCGGCTAAGTCGTTTCCCAAGATGAAGGACACCCCTTCAATTGGATGGCTTGGACACAGCTACCTCCCCAGACACAAGACCTGTTTCCAGTCTAAGGTTATGCGTAGGCAGGGACAAATACCCACCCCCAACCCCTTGGACGAGGACATTAGAGCCCAACTCAGACTGGTCAGTAAACGGTAAGAAGTCCTGTAGAATCAACGACTGAAAAGCACCGGAATCTCTCCAAATCTTAATCGGTTTCTTGTTTAAAGGGTCAGTGACAAGAGAAACAAAGCCATCCATGAGGAAAGACGAAG
>CM049400.1:34807500-34812500 GCA_026929865.2 Hyperoplus lanceolatus | reverse complement strand
AAGTAGCTGTTAAAGGTGCAGTGTGTAATATGACATCATCAAGAAAGTTCTACAAAGTTCTAGAATGCAACGCTCCCTGGGCAACCCCAACCCCTTTAGAATAATAACAGAAGCTACAGTGGCCTTCAAGGACAAGAACAATTCTAAATTTTAAACAATGCACCTGATGACATTCCAACTATGACACTTTCAAGATGGCGGCACTAGGCCTTGGTCCAAAATATGCAGAAATATGGACATATATGAGACCCTTTCTAAGGGAAAAAAATAATAATTAAAAACATTTGTTTCAGCTATTATGCACTAAATTAAATGTACTTATGGATATTATAATTATTTTCTACAAAATCTGCTAGGAAATAAAACCCTGTGTGTGTGTGTGTGTGTGTGTGTGTGTGTGTGTGTGTGTGTGTGTGTGTGTGTGTGTGTGTGTGTGTGTGTGTGTGTGTGTGTGTGTGTGTGTGTGTGTGTGTGTGTGTGTGTGTGTGTGTGTGTCTGTTTGTGTGAGTATGTATAATTTGTTGACCTTCGTTTGAACACAAATTATCTTGCTCAAATATAAGCATGCAGTTTGTTGCTCGATCGGTCTGCATAGATTAACACTGATTGGCATCCTTGCTGCTGTAATATTTAGTCGAACGGGAATGTTTAATGTTTACTTTTTAATTGGTTGATGTTTACATATGTGTGAGGGTGGGTGTGTGGTGTGGTGTTGTTGTGGTGTGTGGTGTGTGTGTGTGTGTGTGTGTGTGTGTGTGTGTGTGTGTGTGTGTGTGTGTGTGTGTGTGTGTGTGTGTGTGCGTGTGTGTGTGTGTGTGTGTGCGTGTGTGTGTGTGGTTGTGTGTGTAAAACTCGTCTGAAATCAGGAGTTTAATGACGTCTATGGTCATATTGATTCACACACCCACACACACACACACACACACACACACACACACACACACACACACACACACACAAAAGCTCACACACACATCCCCCTCTCTCTCTCTCTCACACACACACACATAGTTAATTTAGATTAATTACGATAATTAAGATATCAATGAAACACGATGGTCTAACATTTCATCACCCTGTGGGCTGATCTCTCCCCTATCAACCACCATGTTCACCGCAGCAACCGTGTCTAAGCAACTCATCTGCTGCTAGATAGATATAGTGATTGCGTTCCGAATCGCATACTTTCTACTATATAGTATGGTAGAAAAAAGATTTAGGATGTCCCGATTCTTGTGGCCAGATTTAGGATGGTTACAAGTACCCGGATGTCCTACTTCATGCGGCCAAGATTGTTAGTGTTGAAAAGTGCATCCTATTTGGGCGATTCTGACCCACAATCCAGTGCGCACGTGAAGTGACGTAACATTGACGAAGCCTCCATATGAAAACAAACGGGGATGCGACGGATATAAAAGCAAGAGGCAAGATCAAGGCGCCATGTTATGATGAAATAAGAGAGTAAAGTATGTCCCAATAGTATGCCTACTGCATCCTAACTGGATTATTTTTATGGTCAGATGTAGTATGTAGAATAGAAAAAAGAAAGAGGAGGAGATTCGGAACGCAACCAGTGTCTCTCTCTCAAAGGCCAATCCAATACTGTAATCACACCTCCACCTCTAACCCCTCCCCCCTCCCCCCTCCCCCAACTGACTCTCACATTTCTCCCTTATTTCACAAGTTAAAGCTACAGTGCGTAACTTCTGTTGCAATAAAAAAAAATAATAATAATCCTCATAACAAATAAAGCCATCTGGTATTTTTTATAGATGCATTAAAGTTAATGTGCGTAACTTCTGTCGCCCCCCCCCCCCCATGAGGAATTCTGAGTAATAACAACACTGTCGGTGCATCGCCACCTACATGAGGTAAAGCCTTCAGTGATGGCACATGGATTTTATACCTTCTGCTGTACGTCCAGGTTTTTTCTTCTTAGCAGTAGAATCAACAACTGAAACATTTCTTGGGCTATTCTTGGGTTTTTTTCTGAGCTCCTGCACCAGTGTCAGGTGGGGGGGGGGGGGGGGCACCAGTTTGTAAACGCTGCCATTCTGAGAAATACAGAGCGAGTTTTGTGGAGCTGATAATAGGCTTAATCAACTTTGTAATCAACTCATTTTGCTATGGCTTGAATGTAAACCGACATACATTTATATAAAAAAAAGTTACGCTCTATAGCTTTAACATCCTCATCTTATCTCTTTAATTAAACTATAAAACAGCCATTCCTATCCCCAAAAATAGCCTCAATTGATTCTTAATTTACCCTTTAAAGTTCAACACACACGTTAATCTAAATCAAGCTGAGTTCTAGAGATCGATTGATCTGTCTATTGATTTAAACATCTGACACCCTTAAACCTGCAGTGTGTAAAATGACATCATCAAGAAGGTTCTACAAAGTTCTAGAATGCTACGCTCCCTGGGTAACCCCAACCCTTTAGAATAATAATAGAAGCTACAGTGGGCCTTCAAGGACAAGAACAATTCTAAATTTTAAACAATGCACCTGATGACATTCCAACTATGACACTTTCAAGATGGCGGCACTAGGCCTTGGTCCAAAATATGCAGAAATATGGACATATATGAGACCCTTTCTAAGGGAAAAAAAATTATTCAACATTTTTTTTTCAGCTATTATGCACTAAATTAAATGTACACACACACACACACACACACACACACACAGATACTTGTTTACGGATGAGTGAACAAACAAACATTAACCGGGGGAAACAAACCCTTGTAAATGTCACATCTAACACTACACACTTTCCTGACAGTGACATGTTGCCTAGGCGCACACACACACACACACACACACACACACACACACACACACACACACACACACACACACACACACACACACACACACACACACACACACACACACACACACACACACACACACACACACACACACACACACACACACACACACACACACACACACACACACACACACACACACACAGACACAAACAAACACAAAAAACACACACACACACACACACCCACACACAGTCTGTTTACATCATGTCTTGTTGCCATGACGTTCTGGAAGGCTGCCGTCTGTTGTCAGTCAAACTCTGACAGGCCCCTGCGGTTGTCTGTCAAGCGAAATAATCTACATCGCACTTGAACAAACAATCCATGCGTTCCAATCCCCATACTTCCCTATTAAAGGGTCACTGTGTAGTTTCAGAGGAGGGGGATTTGTTTACATTCACAGAGCCTGCTGTTAGTTTACTAAACATATTGAACCTGCAGTGTGTAGAATTTTGGGTTTTATTTCCTAGCAGATTTTGTAGAAAGTAATTATAATATCCATAAGTACATTTAAAGGGTAACTGCACCCCCTGTTTGAGCTACTGCACGATTTTGAAAAATGCTTTCAGACCATGGATTCTGAATTCCGTTTGAGAACCTTTGTTTTTAAACATTTCGACATCAGCCGGCCGACTTTCGGGAGGGAGGGGGCGCGCGGTGTCTGTGAAGGAGGGGGCTAGCTGCTAGTTATCACTCAGGAAGATCTGAATGACATGACTTCATTGAAATATCGAGTGACACAAAGTGTAACGGCACTGTCGCTACACAGTGAGCTCATATGCCACACAGATAGGTCGTCTGTGGTGGAGGACTTTTCTTATTCTAAGTTGTTGGCGGGTGTTTCTATCGTAGTGTTAGGAGACCGAGTAGCGCAAGTGAACGAGCGGCAGTCTGTGTGTGTGTGTGTGTGTGTGTGTGTGTGTGTGTGTGTGTGTGTGTGTGTGTGTGTGTGTGTGTGTGTGCGAGCGAGCGAGCGGTAGCGTGTGTCAATCAAGTGAAGTAAAGAACAAGTCCGGGTCCGTGTGTGTGTTATACAGTGTGAGATAATGCAGACACACTGCCGATAGAAGTGAAGTGTGTTAACCCCCGAAATAACATCCTTGGAGGGACAGTATAACAGTAATAGCTCATGGATCAGCCATGGACCTATGAAGAGCGTGACCGGCTTTGCGGCGACGTGATGACGTACTACTGTACCAAAAGTACAGTAGTACGTAATTTTTCGAACCCGATGGAAAAAAGTTTTTTTCAAATCTTAGTAAAGTTCTAAAATGATTTACAATACAAAACATTTCTTGAATTGCCAATATTTAACATATTGCAATTTTTTTCAATATTAACACCAGCATATATGTGTTCCTTACCAACATAGTGATTTAATTCAGCTTCTATCTCAAAAAACAAGTAAAAGGGTTCAGTTACACTTTAATTTAGTGCATAATAGCTGAAAAAAAAATTTCGAATATTTTTTTTTTCTGCATATTTTGGACCAAGGCCTAGTACCGCCATCTTGAAAGTGTCAGTTGGAATGTCATCAGGTGCATTGTTTAACATTTAGAATTGTTCTTGTCCTTGAAGGCCACTGTAGCTTCTGTTATTATTCTAAAGGGTTGGGGTTACCCAGGGAGCGTTGCATTCTAGAACTTTGTAGAACTTTCTTGATGATGTCATATTACACACTGCACCTTTAAAGGAAGTCTTAGTATTGAATTATTCTATCATCATAATTCAAAACTAAATTATTTTGAGGAACCTGGAACCAAACGTTAAGTCTAGAATATGCTTGTAAACCAAACTGTGGGCCCTGCTGCTGTAAACAACAACAGTGAAACAGTAACTTTTCAGGAAGCTTTCTAACTTCAAACAGTGTTCCAGGGATCACATTTTCCCTGTGAGGAAAGTTTGTTTATTCAGTTATGAGAATATACCATAGAAAATGTTCACTTCTCGGACACACCCAAAGTTACATTGTGCAGCTTTAATGGTAGAAAAGATATTTAGGACGTCCAAATACATGTGGTCATATTTAGTATGCTTAAAAATACCCAGATGTCTACTAGATCCGGTGGGGATTTTTAGTGTTGAAATCAGCATGCTTTTTTAATAGATTCTGACCCACAATCCACCGCACATTGTAATTGACGTCACATGGACTGAGCCTC
>CM049400.1:34775000-34777500 GCA_026929865.2 Hyperoplus lanceolatus | reverse complement strand
TCCATGACAGCCCCATAAAAATAGTGTGTGGACAATTGGGCTGAAGGTATTTAGTTTCACAGTCTGGGGCAGAAATGTTCAAGTTACATCTGATACACTGATGGATTGGGAACCAGAACCT
Source organism: Hyperoplus lanceolatus (assembly GCA_026929865.2). Taxonomy (NCBI): domain Eukaryota; kingdom Metazoa; phylum Chordata; class Actinopteri; order Uranoscopiformes; family Ammodytidae; genus Hyperoplus; species Hyperoplus lanceolatus. Next base: position 34,777,379 of record CM049400.1, on the reverse strand, counting down.
GCAGACGACAGATTCAGTTTTTCTGGGGTTATTTTTACCCAGAGAAAGTTACTGATGAAGCAAATTCTCTTTCATACACACACACACACACACACACACAAACACGAGCGCGCAGACACACACAAGCGCACACACGCACGCACGCACACAGACAGACACACATACGCGCGCAGAGGCACACACACATACACACACAAACACACAAACACTCTCTCTCACACACACACAGACACTACCTCTCTCTCTCTCTCTCTCACACACACACACACACACACACACACACACACACACACACGACACACACACACACACACACACACACACACACACACTGAAATGGCGATTACATCACTGTCCCTAAATCCCACCTGCCCCCCTAAGGCATTCAGAGAACAGAAGCCTCTTCTTCCGCAAGAAATCTCAGAATTGCACCGAAGCAAAAAAATATATATATACGGTATATATTAAAGATGCTCCGAGGAACGTTCAGGTTGTGATCATTCTTGCAGCCCCCCTCCCCCCCCTCCCCCGGCTTTTTACCACGCCAGCTGTTGTTCCTGGGTGAGCGTATACCCATGACAAAGGCATTAAGAAAAACTATATAAAAATAGCATTCTTATTTGCACTGATGGTCTCGTTTGCTGTTACATGTCATTCTTGATCACCAGAGGGAAAATTTAGACTGTTTCAGAAATATTTAAAAAGTTCCTCATAGCACCTTTAAAAATGATTGTGTGGACATTGCTATAGTTTAAGTACATAAAACCAAACTATATACAGCTCCGGATAGAATTAAGAGACCAGTCTGGATTTTTCGTGTGTGTGTGTGTGTGTGTGTGTGTGTGTGTGTGTGTGTGTGTGTGTGTGTGTGTGTGTGTGTGTGTGTGTGTGTGTGTGTGTGTGTGTGTGTGTGTGTGTGTGTGTGAGTGAGTCAGTGGGACGTACAGTATTATATATGGATATTATATAAATATAGTATACAGCTCTGGAAAAAATTAAGAGACCAGTCTGGATTTTTCTTAAATCTTCATCTCTACATTACTTATTGGAAATGCTCTTAATGACAAAAAATGTATTGGGATTTGGTAGAAATGTTGTCAGTAGTTTATATTATAAAACCAAAATGTTCATTCTACTCAAACATATGCCTCTAAACAGTAAAACGAGAGACACTGAACATTTGGAGTGGGGTCTTTATGTTTTTCCAGAGCTGTATGTTTATGTTACTCACAGGTAGAGAATGCAGTGGTGTGTAAATTGGATGATACACAAAAAGTGAAACATGAAAGCCAATCATGTGTGACTTGAGCTGCGTGTGTGTGTGTGTGTGTGTGTGTGTGTGTGTGTGTGTGTGTGTGTGTGTGTGTGTGTGTGTGTGTGTGTGTGTTGAGCTCTGTGTGCTCTGTGTGTGTGTGTGTGTGTGTGTGTGTGTGTGTGTGTGTGTGTGTGTCTTGACCTTTGTGTGTGTGTGTGTGTGTGTGTGTGTGTGTGTGTGTGTGTGTGTGTTGAGCTCTGTGTGTGTGTGTGTGTGTGTGTGTGTGTGTGTGTGTGTGTGTGTGTGTTGAGCTCTGTGTGTGTGTGTGTGTGTGTGTGTGTGTGTGTGTGTGTGTGTGTGTGTGTGTGTGTGTGTGTGTGTGTGTGTGAGCAGAAATCATTGATTATGTCATGATTGAGTTGTCACATGACAGAAAGCAGGAAGTGGACTGTGTTCATATCTGTAAACAGACAAGCGGTCAGAGTAAAGCCTGTTCATATTTAGTGGAGGGTCAGTGATGTCGAATCCACGGTTGGTTTGTCCAGGCCGGCCCAGACAAATGACTGGGCCCCTGAAAAGGTCCAGTCTTGGTTCCCCTTTACTCATACCAAACTTGTATCAATGTGCATGATGCGCTTATTCCTACATAAACACATACCTGTGTGTGTGTGTGTGTGTGAACGCAGTCCATGATGAACGTTAGTAGAGCTTTTAGTATGAGTAGAACGTTAGTAGGGCTTTTAGTATGAGTAGGACGTTAGTAGGGCTTTTAGTATGAGTAGGACGTTAGTAGGGCTTTTAGTATGAGTAGGACGTTAGTAGGGCTTTTAGTATGAGTAGGACGTTAGTAGGGCTTTTAGTATGAGTAGGACGTTATGGCTTTTAGTATGAGTAGGACGTTAGTAGGGCATTGTGAACGCAGTCCATGACAGCCCCATAAAAATAGTGTGTGGACAATTGGGCTGAAGGTATTTAGTTTCACAGTCTGGGGCAGAAATGTTCAAGTTACATCTGATACACTGATGGATTGGGAACCAGAACCTGCAGACGACAGAGTCAGTTTTTCTGGGGTTATTTTTACCCAGAGAAAGTTACTGATGAAGCAAATTCTCTTTCATACACAC
>CM049400.1:34757500-34765000 GCA_026929865.2 Hyperoplus lanceolatus | reverse complement strand
ACACGGAGGGGTGGGAGGTCGGTCTAACGGGGTTCTTTATTCAAAGGTTGACATCAGGTTACAGCGTAGTAGACAACTTCTACTATTCAACACAGGTATTATCTTATACATTACAAGAGATCAGATCTTTCCTCAATTATCCTATCCTAGCCTATCCTGGACTTGGGTAAAGGGGGAAACCCCCACAGCAGCCGTCTCCTCGGGCACACGCGCAAAGGCCAAGGCCCTGATCTTAGTGAAGGCCTCGGCTTAAATACACTATCTGTCTGGGTGTGTGTGTGTGTCTGTGTACGTGTGCATGTGTGTGTGTCTGTGTGAATGTGTGTGTGTGTGCAAGTGTGTGTGTGTGTGATGGGGGTGTGTGTGTGTGAGTGTGTGTGTGTGTGTGTGTGTGTGTGTGTGTGTGTGTTCGTGTTGTGTGTGTGTGTCTGTGTGAATGTGTGTGTGTGTGCAAGTGTGTGTGTGTGTGATGGGGGTGTGTGTGTGTGAGTGAGTGTGTGAGTGTGTGGGTGTGTATGTGAGTGTGTGTGGGTGTTTGTGAGTGTGTGTGTGTATCTGGGACAGATCTCATATCAAGCCTTATTAGCAATAGTGTGCTTTTAAATAGAACAGATGATAGTCTATCCGTAGGCCGTCTTGCAATCATGTTCCTATATTTGCTGTGTCTGCAACAGTTGTTGTTGCAGTTTGTGGCCTAAAAGGTCATTCTGTTCTGAGTGCTGACCTGTATGTGCTGTGGGCAGTCAAGCAGCCAAACCCAAAGGTTGCTTGCTCTCATGGTCACTCGAGAGTCCTATTTCCTTAACTGCTTTCAAACTGATATCATAAATGTTGGAAAACACTACATATCCCTCCTTGCATCGCAAAAATGCGGTGCACAAACGAATTCCAACATTTAACCCTTACAGCATGAAAAATGCACAACCTTTAAACTCTTTAAAAATCACAAATCAAAAATGATAAACTTTGACAAAATATACACTACAGTGGCCACTGTTAACTATATAGTATGAACTTAATAAACCCTATTAGACCCTCTTAAATTCAACAACAATAACAATAATTGAACAGCATATTATGACTTTCACAATTGTCTTTCAGTCTTCGTTCTTCGGACCATTGTCCGGTCCCGCAAATACCCGCGCACTTGCGAGAAACGACACGAGCATACTTTTAGAATTGCTTAAACAGGCAATTCTTTCTGTGCAGAAAAGCACAACGCAACAGCCCCCCCCATTTCAACTATGGGGAGGCTGTGGGGAAGCCCAGCGGTGCACCCAGGCCTGGGTGCATGGCTGGCATTGATGACTGTGCAACTGGATCCGTTGTGAAGGGGAGACGAGAGCGAACCCCTCTCGAATTTCCAGATGACGACATTGACGACTGCATCTCGATTCTCTGTTGGAAGGCACTTCTCGTCGACCGGTGTCGAGTTGCTCCTCCAGGCCGACAGGTGGCACCCTCCTCGCTGGTTGTGAAGATGTCTGGACAGCTGGATGGGACGAGTTGACGACCCCTGGTTTCTGGCTGGGATTGGGTTGGGCTGTGTAGTTGCGAAAGCGACCCCCTCTCGGTTTCGGCTGTCAGTTGTCCTGTGACATCACGACTTGGACACGGCAGTGACATCACGCTGATAGCACGAGTTGAGAGCGTAGCTTAGCATCAGATTTCAGCACGATATTTCCCCAATCGTTCACAGCAGGATTCTGTACCTAGTTCTTTCATCGAGGCCATCAGAAAAGAGAGATATAGACAGAGAAAGAGAAAGATAGGGAAAGAATCCTACCTGACACAAACTTCTAAATAACTTCTGGGGAGTTTGTGTTTGTCTTACTTAATTTTGTAACCTAGGTTTACTGTATCAATACACATACGTGTAATCTAATCACACTTGATGTCAACTGTGCAGTAACACTTTTTGGAACAGCTATGGATTATGACATTAACAACAACACTACAAGTATGTTTTGTTCTTACTTTATTTTAATAGAGTATTGATCCTGAACCCTAAATAAATTACTTATAATTTACTTATTAACTTAAATGGATATTAAGTATTTTGATCATTCTCTCTTTTTAAACTTACTTTGTTTGTATAGTGCTTTCTGTATGTGGGCTTCTCATAATATTGTAATTATTACCTTTCTTTAACATTTACTTATATTATGTTTAATTAATGTGCTTTCTTAAACTCTTTAACATGTACTTCTATTATTTTTAATCAATATGCTTCCTTAACCCTCTCCCTCCTTTTTCAAATTCCTATTTGAAACACAAAAGAAGGAGCATATTAAGTTAAAAATTCAGCTAAAAATAAGATTCTCACTTTGTGTGAGCAATTGTATTTCAACAGGAACAAACAAACATGTGGCTTTCTCCCAGCCCTCTTATCAACAAAACCCCAAAACGGTTTATAAATTTAGAATGCTAACCCTTTTTCAAAAAATCCAATTTCTTGAATCGGTAAAATGTACAAAGCAACCCCTTCAAAAAAGTCAGGTATCCCTGAAAGTGTGAGAATAAGATTGGTTCAAAATTCTACTAAATCAACAATTATTTCTCAATGTTATTAACACCTCTTCACTTGGGAATATCTACTCTTTTATTAACTTTGTTATCTTTAAACTTCCTTTCTTGGGAATATTTAATTTTAAAATTAAAGTGATAATCTCTGGTCATGCTTTCTTTCTTTTTGGCTGAGAAAGCAACAACACAATCTTTTATTGATTTGAAAACGGTAAACACTAGTTGTATTTTTTATTTGGAAATAACCCTCACCCTGCTTTTCTTCAATGCATAAAAGGGGAAAACTATTAGTTATCAAAATAGTCCTTTAACCTTTTAAATCCTACATCTCTTTTCTTTACAAAATCTTATGTTGTCTTAAAGGCATAACTAGATTAGTTTATGTCCAAAACAGACATATCCAATTGCTTGCACAAATCTAAATTTAGGGGAAACACCATTAATCAGAAAATTTTCACAATTTAAGTACTTGCACTTTTTTAAGTGGACAGTTGATTCCACCCTCCTTTTACAGATGGAATGTCCACTTTTTCAGTTCAGAAGCAAAGGAAACCATCTCATCGGCTCCTTCAATGTCTCTTTCTTTCCTATAACACAAGGCAGAGTCAGCAATGTCATTATGGCACATGTTACTTGCCATCCTTGTATTCCTTTCATCCTGTAGTCCCCACACAGGGCATTGAATGTCACTTTTGGCACGGTGTTACTTAGCCACGTGCATACACGCCTCCATCTTTGTAGTTCAGTCCGGCATTGGCAGAGCGTTCTCTGTCGGTATGCGTTGGCTCCAGTCAGACTGTTGGCTCCAGGACCAAAACTGAAACTGGAAACTGCTCTGAGCTGAGCAGACCCTCAGGCTAAGTGTCTTCTTTGTATCTCCGTCCATTCGTTTTTTTTTTATTTTTTTGTAAATTGTCTTTTCCAGGCAACTCCGTTTTCTTCTCTTTATACTTTTTTTCTTTTTTTTCTTGTTATTATATAAATTTTTATTTTATTTTCTTTCTGGTCAGAGACAAAGTACTGTGACCTGTGACAACCTTCGAATTTTAGTGCCCCAAAACCAATTGCAAGCATAATAATTTCTCTTAGTATAGACTTTAGATAATCTTTAGATAGTCCTTATCACTAGTAAATCTCACTATCCAGAAAGGGGATTTATTTGTTTATCTACCTCTTCAACCCAAATGCTAAACCTTTACATTGCAGTGCACTGTAATCGTTTCTTCCAGTGCACTCTCAGTTAAACAGCTTCTAGAAGAGAAAAAAGAAATGTTACACATTTATCATAGAACCAAGGGATTCTCAAACCTTCAAAAATGTTGCTCACAAAAATCTTTAATTTAATCACGATATTATCCAAAAGATTTTATTACTTACCCCAAAAACCACAGGATTTACTGTTGTTTACTGTAATTTAGAGCATGCTTTTTAGCCTACTCAGATGTAAAACTTAATTAAAATCACTTATTAACTTAATTCTTTTTAGTTAATCTCAACAGGTCTAACCCTTTTCTAACAACATCAATGATTCTGTTCTGGTTTTTTTTTGGAAATAAATGTGGCCAATCACACTTCAATGATTCTTACTAAATTTAAGAGATCATTTTTACTTAAACTTCAACACTGAACATTCTTCACAAACAAAACAGACATTTTCATCCTCTTTCAATCACATGAACAACGTACACTCACGTCACTCACACATGTTTCAGAGAACTATGTTTCAAATATCAGGTGACAATGCAATTTAACGCTTTTAACAGCTTTCAAATCCCAATTGAGAAACAAATGGTTACATATCAGTGGAAAGAACTCCACTGTCTCTATTTTCCGTATATCACTGAAACTCCTGTAAGGTAATTTTCACAGTTTAAATTATACTTATACTAACTTAGTTCACTGAACACCTGTACTCACACAGTTTAACAAAGCCATATCCTTACTTAGTTTTATCTTTACTAAACACATGTCACCGCTTAATTTTCATTATATCAAAACTCCAGTGTCTTAAGGGCACAGGCAATATAACTTAGATGTTTTATTTTACCATATTTCCAGTGTCTTAAAAACACAGGCAATTTAACTAAGATTATTATATTATATTTTTAGTACAACCCAATTCTTATGTTAAGCCAAATCAAAGAATGTACCATTAGATTTCATTTCCTAATCAATTTATTTACTCTAATGCTTTCTTACAGATTTTAAAATGAAAGTCAGAGCAAACTGTACACTCTCTCCCCCTAGGCCGCTATAAATAGCCCTGCCTGCACTGTGTGGCACTCCACCAATTTCAGCTTGGCAGGCGAGAGGGGGGGGGGGGGGGGTTCTTTAACGAGGAGACAACACTGCCAGGGGGCTCAGTTCCCCCTTCCCAACACGATGAAATCAACACTTTTGACTGCTCTGTCCTTTAATCTGGCAACCATGCCACAGAAATTTTCAGGCTCAACACACAAATTCAGAAGCCACTCTTTGCTTCAACAATAAGCAACACAACCAACTGTATCATAATACAAAATCAACGCAACAAACAGCATTACATTAGTTTTTCTTGTTATTCCTTTCTCAAATTAAATTACTCTCTTTAATTTTCAACTCTTAATATTTTATTTTTAATCACATTTAAAGCGCAACATCCTCATCTGTCGGTATTCTACGTCCTAGACTCTGTGTAAATGTCTATATGGAGAGAAGACCTCGATCAATTGAAATCTCGATAGACAATAACCAGATTTATGCTGCATACACGTTAAAACTAGCCCAGACTAACTGGAACGTTTTTGACGCAGTAACAACTGTCCTTTAGAACAGCATATGTCTCTTTCCCGAATCGTTTTATGTTTTTATTTTTAAAGGTCATTACGGGTGTAATAATGCCTTTCTTGACGTAAATATCCACCGTGGGAACGACCTCTGTGTACCAGCCAAAGGTTCGTGTGCTCATGGACCGGGCCCAAAACTCATCAACAGGTATCTCTTGCTAGTATACTCTTATTTTTTTTTTTCTTTTCCTCAACGGGAAAGCTCATCACGCTGCAGCGATATTCATTACAAAATGGAATGTCAAAAACACGGAACAAGACAGCAAGAGTGGCCTAACCAACCAAAATAACACAACCATTTCTTTTTCAACAAACCAAGTTTCTTAACAATCCACAGAAAAGCCAAGATTCAGTTATAGCGACTAGCAGGTATTTTATACTGACAGTCTATGATTCTGCTTTACAAGCACGCAAGTTTAACAGACTTTCAAAGAAAAACAACAGATGACAGGTAGTGACAAAGGGCAACAATACATTACCCAGATGCCGCCGTTGTCTGTCTGCTGCAACTTCTGAAGGCCTTCCGTTACGACAACGCCATTTATGTAGTAAAACAAGGAGGTGTTGACCGTGGCCGAGTGGGCCATTGTGTTTTACTACATTTGATATTACTTGAGGGAGAGGAGACATCTGAACAGGCTTCAAGATAGACACGGAGGGGTGGGAGGTCGGTCTAACGGGGTTCTTTATTCAAAGGTTGACATCAGGTTACAGCGTAGTAGACAACTTCTACTATTCAACACAGGTATTATCTTATACATTACAAGAGATCAGATCTTTCCTCAATTATCCTATCCTAGCCTATCCTGGACTTGGGTAAAGGGGGAAACCCCCACAGCAGCCGTCTCCTCGGGCACACGCGCAAAGGCCAAGGCCCTGATCTTAGTGAAGGCCTCGGCTTAAATACACTATCTGTCTGGGTGTGTGTGTGTGTCTGTGTACGTGTGCATGTGTGTGTGTCTGTGTGAATGTGTGTGTGTGTGCAAGTGTGTGTGTGTGTGATGGGGGTGTGTGTGTGAGTGTGTGTGTGTGTGTGTGTGTGTGTGTGTGTGTGTGTGTGTACGTGTGCATGTGTGTGTGTGTCTGTGTGAATGTGTGTGTGTGTGCAAGTGTGTGTGTGTGTGATGGGGGTGTGTGTGTGTGAGTGAGTGTGTGAGTGTGTGGGTGTGTATGTGAGTGTGTGTGGGTGTTTGTGAGTGTGTGTGTGTATCTGGGACAGATCTCATATCAAGCCTTATTAGCAATAGTGTGCTTTTAAATAGAACAGATGATAGTCTATCCGTAGGCCGTCTTGCAATCATGTTCCTATATTTGCTGTGTCTGCAACAGTTGTTGTTGCAGTTTGTGGCCTAAAAGGTCATTCTGTTCTGAGTGCTGACCTGTATGTGCTGTGGGCAGTCAAGCAGCCAAACCCAAAGGTTGCTTGCTCTCATGGTCACTCGAGAGTCCTATTTCCTTAACTGCTTTCAAACTGATATCATAAATGTTGGAAAACACTACACTGTACACTCCTGTTAACTTTAAAGCTGCTACGACACACACACACACACACACACACACACGCGCACGCACGCACACACACGCACGCACGCACACACACACACACACACACACACACACACACACACACACACACACACACATGCACAGCAGCACCTGTAAGCCCAAGATACACTTCACTGATTCCCCCTAAAACCCCTAGATGTAGCCGCCCCTGTTTTACATTCTCTCCACTGCTTAGAAAAGACCGCTGCCCAGAACATACTAAAGGAGCTACGAGGAACTTTTAAATATTTCTGAAACAGTCTCATGTTTCCTCTAATGATCATAAATTACATGTAACAGCAAACGAGACCATCAGTGCAAAGAAGAATGCTATTTTTCTATGGTTTTTCTTAATGCCTTTGTCATGGGTATACGCTCACCCAGGAACAACAGCTTGCGTATTAAAAACATTACCGCTTTAGTCCAAAGGGGGGCGCTAGTTTACAAAGTTCCTCGTAGCACCTTTAAGCCTTCCAGCGTTTCTTATACTCTCTCCAAAAACACGTCACCACCATCGCCTGTCCTTCACACACACACACACACACACACACACACACACACACACACACACACACACACACACACAGGAAAACACACACACACA
>CM049400.1:34745000-34752500 GCA_026929865.2 Hyperoplus lanceolatus | reverse complement strand
TCCCTCAGCCTGTCTGCCTCCGTCTCTCTGGGGATGCTCTACATGCCCAAGGTAATACTCTAACTTTATGTGTGTGTGTGTGTGTGTGTGTGTGTGTGTGTGTGTGTGTGTGTGTGTGTGTGTGTGTGTGTGTGTGTGTGTGTGTGTGTGTGTGTGTGTGTGTGCGTGCGTGCGTGTGTGTTGGTGGGAGGGGGGGGATTGTATTAAGCAGTTTGTGTTACATTTGCTTGCATGAAAAGTGCATAATAAATTAAGTTGGATTGATAGATAGATAGATAGATAGATAGATAGATAGATAGATAGATAGATAGATAGATAGATAGACAGACAGACAGACAGACAGACAGACAGACAGACAGACAGACACACACACACACACACAGACAGACAGACAGATTAATTAATGTCTTGCTTGCAGGTGTACGTCATCATACTTCACCCTGAGCAGAACGTTCCCAAACGCAAACGCAGCTTCAAGGCGATCGTCACCGCGGCAACCATGACCAGCAAACTGTCACACCTGGCAGCGGCCAATCAGGAGAGGCCAAACGGAGAAGTGAAGACTGAGCTCTGTGAGGGAGGGGTGGAGGCCAATGGTGAGTGAGTGAGAGAGTGAGTGAGTGAGTGAGTGAGTGAGTGAGTGAGTGATTTTTGATATACACTCAACAAAAATATAAACGCAACACTTTTGTTTTTGCTCCCATTTTTCATGAGATGGACTTAAAGATCTAAAATTCATTCCAGATACACAATTGTACCATTTCTCTCAAACATTGTTCACAAATCTGTCTAAATGTGTGATAGTGAGCACTTCTGCTTTGCTGAGATAATCCATCCCACCTCACAGGTGTGCCACATCAAGATGCTGATCTGACATCATGATTAGTGCACAGGTGTGCCTTAGACTGTCCACAATAAAAGGCCACCCTGAAATGTGCAGTTGTTTGCTTTATTGGGGGTCTGGGGACTCAGAACCAGTCAGTATCTGGTGTGACCACCATTAGCCTCATGCAGTGCAACACATCTTCTTCGCATAGAGTTTATCAGATTGTCAATTGTGGCCTGTGGAATGTTGGTCCACTCCTCTTCAATGGCTGTGCGAAGTTGCTGGAGACGGCTTATGGTGGAGAAATGAACATTCAATGCACGAGCAACAGATCTGGTTGACATTCCTGCTGTCAGCATGCCAATTGCATGCTCCCTCAATGCTTGTGGCATCTGTGGCATTTTGCTGTGAGACAAAACTGCACATTTCAGGGTGGCCTTTTATTGTGGACAGTCTAAGGCACATATGTGCACTAATCATGATGTCAGATCAGCATCTTGATGTGGCACACCTGTGAGGTGGGATGGATTATCTCAGCAAAGCAGAAGTGCTCACTATCACACATTTAGACAGATTTGTGAACAGTGTTTGAGAGAAATGGTAATATTGTGTATCTGGAATGAATTTTAGATCTTTAAGTCCATCTCATGAAAAATGGGAGCAAAAACAAAAGTGTTGCGTTTATATTTTTGTTGAGTGTAGATAGATATATGGATGGATATATAGACTGATTTTGACAAAAAGTGAAATTTGAAAACAGGCGTTCTCCAAAATAGCTGACTCCGACTTTAAGATACCTTGGAAGGAGCAGCAACACACACACACACACACACACACACACACACACACACACACACACACACACACACACACACACACACACACACACACACACACACACACACACACACACACACACACACACACAGACACACACATACCAACTTTAAGTTCTAAGCAAAGCTGTAGGAAGAAGATTGTCAGTTTCTCTGTGCTCCAGTAATGAGGATTTAACAAAGAGTTGACTGGAGTTTGTTTGGGATGTCACCTGAGAACAAAGAGTTTATAGCTCACACACACACACACACACACATACACACACACAGACACACACACACACACACACAGACACTTACTTCAAAGCGTCAGCAGAAAAGTCAGATTGTTTACTCACCAGAGACGCGCTGACTGAACCAATCTTCTTAATATATCAAGTACACACACACACACACACACACACACTCACACACACACACACACACACACACACACACACACACACACACACACACACACACACACACACATAAGCCTAAACTTCCACTGTTATCCCACATAGTGTGTTAGGTGAGAGGGGAAAATGCTTGTGAGGCTAATTGAGTCAACTTTCTAATTGGCTGTTTGCCTTCTCTCTCCTCAGTGCCTCCACCAAAGAACACATATGTCAGCTACACCAACCACGCCATGTGAACGCAACATACAAGGACGTCCTGCGACATTTCAACATGGAGGCTTCTTAAATTTTAATTTTCTTTTAAGATAATTTTTTGGGCATTTTTTTTTGACAGATTTTGGAAGGATAGAGATTAAATGTGTCAGAGAGGGGAATGACATGCAGAGAACGACCCGGGCTGGATTCTAACCCGGGTCTGCTGTGAAGAGGACTGAGACTCTATGGAGGGAAGGGGGGGGGGGATCTAACCACTACACCACAATCACCCCCCCCCCCCCCTTAAACAAGGAAGTTTCTGTCCGATTCAACGGAGAATTCACAAGATTTTAAGACGGACTAAATGAGTTGCTCTGAACAATCTGGACGAACCAAAACGTGTGTGGCGTGTGTGTTTTTTTCAAGATAATTTTTTGGCATTTTCAAGCTTTATTAGACAGTACAGAGTTGAAATGGGGAGACAGAGAGAGAGAGAGAGAGAGAGGGGGATGACCTGCAGTAAAGGTCCACGGGTCGGATTTGAACCCGCGACCTCTGCAACGAAGGCCGGAGCCAAATATGGTACGCGATTTATCCACTACGCCACCGGAGCGCCCCGTGTGTGGTGTGTTTTTATGTTTACAGACAAAAGGGAACGGGCTTAACCAAAAAAACTGGATGGATTTTCAAATAAGAAGAAATAATATCGGTGACACCTCGAGGAATATTGTGATCAAAGGGACGAAAAAAAATACAAAAACAATTATTAAAGCAACCCAAAAAATTGAGAAAAAAATCGCCTACTGTGGGGACCAACCGATCTCTGTTGTTATTCTAATCGTTTGTTTGAAAAAAAAAATGAAAAAAAAATTGTGGTTGTGATAAATTTGCTGATTCTTGTCTCTCGTTTCGTCTGTCCGTCGACCTGCATTATGAGACGTGAGTGACTCGCTGTTTACGGCTAACGGGACGGTGGTTAACGGGACGGTGGCTAACGGGACGGTGGCTAGCCAAACCAAGAATGTCTAGTTGCAGACCCATGGGGGAGTGGAGCTAGCCTGCCCACCTACCTACGTACTTCCGCTCAATTTTCATCAGTCAGTCTGGGTCTATTTGCGGTATATTTGCAGGTTTTCTCCCTGGCAGATTTTTACCGGTCCAATCAGCGAACAGAGGGAGTGGCTGAGAACAATCACGTTGAGGTTGTGCGCCAGTTTCAGTTGTAGTCAGAAGCCGGCGCATGACATATACGTCACGACCAAACGTTATGCGATTGGTTGGCAGATCCAGAGTGGCACTTGGCAGATCCAATAGTTTTAAACTTCAACAGACACCCGCCTCCAAGTGAGTGAACGTTTGCCAATTTAGGGTTGGAGGGTTAGGGTAAGGGGACAGGGAGAGGTTACTTCCTTATTCAAGTGAAGGTGACGTATTTCCGTTCTAGAGTGGAGCTCCATTCCCCCATGTGTCTGCAAATAGACCCTCCTCAAATGAACTGTGGCTAGCTAACCGAACGGTAGCCAACTGAACGGTAGCTTGTTGGTTGTGATAATGTCTAAATGCCATGGTGGAATTGAAGCATGCTTGTGTTTTTGATACAAATGATCTAATTTATAATAAAGGAATCTTTCACAAGTGGGTGCGATGTGCTTCGGTCTGTGTGAGGGGAACGTTGTACAGCTCTTGAAGAAATTAGGAGACCACTCCAAATGTTCAGTGTCTCTCGTTTTACTATTTATAGGCATATGTTTGAGTAGAATGAACATTTTGGTTTTAAAATATAAACTACTGACAACATTTCTACCAAATTCCAATAAATGTTTTGTCATTAAGAGCATTTTCATTAAAGGTGCAGTGTGTAATATGACATCATCAAGTAAGTTCTTGAAAGTTTTAGAATGCAACGCTCCCTGGGTAACCCCACCCCTTTAGAATAATAACAGAAGCTACAGTGGCCTTCAAGGACAAGAACAATTCTAAATTTTAAACAATGCACCTGATGTCATTCCAACTATGACACTTCCAAAATGGCGGTGACAAGGCCTTGGTCCAAAGTATGGAGAAATATGGACATATATGTGTAGGGCTGTGTCAAAAAATCAAAATATCGATATATCGCAATACTTAGTTTCCCGATATCAGTATCGATTTCTATATCAAAATATCGTTTTTTTTTTATTAATTTTTTTATGATTTGTTTTTGTTTTTTTTTGCTTTTCAAGGCTTTATTGACAGTGCAGAGATACAGATATGAAGTGGGGCAGAGAGGGAATGAAACAACCATGGGTCAGATTCAAACCCATGTCTGCTGTCAGGCCTGAGCCTCTAGGATACTGACTATTGAAGTTAGATCAGTTTTGTTTATAAAAATACTTAAGATTCACTGTGTCAAAAAAGCACACTGATGTGTTTTCATTTTCATTGTGTCCCGTACAGTTAGTACAAGAGTGAATTGGATTTGTTATTTTGATGTTAAGCAGCTGCAGCAGTGTTTGATCATTTGCCAAAACCAAAAAAAAGGAAGAAGAAAAATAGTAAAGGAAGTTGTGAATGAAATAGTTTTGACTTCATTTGTCTGTGCAACTATCATTATATTGTGCTGTTATGTTTGACAAGGCAACTTGTTTATGGAATATCGCAATATATCGTGATATATCAAGATATGCAATATATCGTGATATATCGTGATATATCGTATCGTGACCAGTGTATCGTGATACGTATCGTATCGCGAAGTCCTTGACGATACCCAGCCCTATATATGAGACCCTTTCTAAGGAAAAAAATAATAATTCTAAAAAAAAAATCAGCTATTATGCACTAAATTAAACATACTTATGGATATTATAATTATTTTCTACAAAATCTGCTAGGAAATAAAACCCAAAATTCTACACACTGCAGGTTTAAGTTATGTAGAGATGAAGATTTAAGAAAAACCTAGACTGGTCTCTTCATTTTTTCCGCAGCTGTATACAGAAAAAAAGTTAAAATTCTGTTGTGGAATTCTTGCTGTTTTGAACATTTTCAGTCAAATTCTCAGTGGAAACAAGAACGATGCATTGATGCTGCAAAGACTCTTCGTCAGACCAGGTACGTGTAATTTCAAAATAAAAGTATTAACAATATATATTTTATTTTGTTGCTGTTTTACTGTATTTATAGTCAAATACTTAGTATTTAGGGTTCAGTGTCTCTTTGCCCAGGGACACTTGGACATGTGGCGGGGAGACGGGGGATCGAACCACCGACCCTGTAACCCAGTGGACGACCAACCCTACACACTTCGCCACAGCCGCGAATCTCAACATTGTCTCAATTTTTTTTTTAAACGCTCCGGTTTTAATGTCCGGTTGTGCTATTTGCATGTGGACAAAAGGACAAACTGAACAGAAAAATACATACAGTTATGCAACATTAAAAGATCACTCCAAATGTTCAGTGTCTCTCATTTTACTATTTATAGGCATATGTTTGAGTAGAAGGAACATTTTGATTTTATATTATATATACTGACAACATTTCTACCAAATTCACAATACATTTTTTTGTGATTAAGAGTATTTTCAATAAGTAATGTAGAGATGAAGATTGAAGAAAAATCAAGAGTGGTCTCTTCAATTTTTTCCGGAGCTGAACATAGATATAAGCTCTATGGCTGGATATGAAAAGCAGATGAAAGGAAGTCAATCATTGTGTGTAGTGAAGCAAGAGAAAATCAGCTGACACATTTCATCATCTGAAACTCGACGGGAGCCGCGGTGCGTCATCTACAGCTGTTCAGTCATCCACACACACACACACACACACACACACACAAAGCACGCATGCACACACACACACACACACACACGAAAGAGAGAGAGAGAATGATTTCTGCTTCTGGCTTTTTCAGTGTGTGAAAAGAATATTTGACGGGAGAGAGATGTATCCTTCGACATCACCAATGCACTTCTTGAAGAATGGAATTCTTAGACCATGACAATCATTTGTTCTCAAAAAAAATGTTTGTCTCCTTCATTCCTCCTAATTTTTTATTTAAATTGTTTTTCGTCTATTTTTCCTTTTTTGTTTCTTTTTTCAAAATAAATATAATTTGCATTCGTGAAAATCAGGCTCATGAAATGAAATAAGAAAGGGTATTTTTTTTTTTTTTTTTTGGCATTTTTATGCTTTATTGATAGTGTAGAGACAGAGTTGAAATGGGGCAGAGAGGGGAGTGACATGCAGAGAACGACCGCGGGTGGGAATCGAACCCGGGTCTGCTGCTGGGCCCGGCCCGGGAGGGGGGGCGCCCTACCAACTGAGCTAAAGGCGCCCCACTTAAGAAAGCGTATTTGATACTGCCACCACCTCTCTGTACGTTTACGTTGAAACAAAAACAGAATGGAAATGAAAACATTTAAGAAATAAAGTATAATAAAACAATTGTAAAATCAATTATTATTATTTTCTTAAAGGGACAGTGTGTAACATTTTAAGTAATTCATTAGCTAAAATCAATATCCTCATTCATAAATATGTCCTCATTGGTATAACATCACCTCTGCCAATCAACTGAATTATCCTCCTGAGCGGAGAATTACACATATTAATATGACACATATGTACATTGAGCAGGTAAGTCTTACGGAGGCATCCATGTTGGTTGGAATGTCATCAGGTGCATTGTTTAAAATGTAGAATTGTTCTTGTCCTTGAAGGCCACTGTAGCTTCTGTTATTATTCGAAAGGGTTGGGGTTACCCAGGGAGCGTTGCATTCTAGAACTTTGTAGAACTTTCTTGATGATGTCATATGACACACTGCACCTTTTAAACTCCACTAGTGCCTCTGCCCTTTGGCTCCATACGGATGCAGAGTGCAGCAGGAAGCTCAGCCCAGCGTGAGCCTGTAGTTAGATCAGGCTTATGAAATGAAATAAGACAACGTATTTGAAACTGTTACCACCTCTTTGGATGTATGTAGAAAACAAAAAGGGAATGTAAAATGGAAAAAAATAATAATAAAATAATAATAATAATAATAATAATAATAATAATAATAATAATAATAATAATAATAATAATAATAAATAATAATAATAATAAATGATAATAATAATAATAATAATAATAATAATAATAATAAATAATAATAATAATAATAAATAATAATAATAATAATAATAATAATAATAATAATAATAATAATAATAATAATAATAATAATAATAAAATAAAGTATACAAATGTTGTATAATCAAT
>CM049400.1:34650000-34732500 GCA_026929865.2 Hyperoplus lanceolatus | reverse complement strand
ATTTTCTGACCGCCAGGTGTGAGATGTGTCAGGTTCACACCTGACCTTTGACCCTAAAGGTCCAGAGGTCACATTAGTCACTTCAATGTATTATTCACAGACTGGCCTTGAGTTTCTACATGATAGAGTGGCATAATCATAGTGCAAAACAAATCCCAACAACCTCTGTCTTTGCCTTTACTAAGAAATACATTTCTCAATGGAGAATTGAGACATGAAATGGACTATAATAAATGCAAATTGACAGGCAAGATTTTCTTTTAATCATCAGTACAAAAGCCAGGTAGTTAATAAGGACTTATGTGTTATTGGGAAATAACACAAATACTTTCAGCTTTCTCAGCATCTTCCTCCCCCAGAGCAGGTGGAGGCATCATGGTGGACTCTCTGCCGAGCCACCTGCTCGCTGACTTAGTCACAGACAATCGCTGATGTATTATTCCTGCATAAAGCCAGATTTGCAAATATGACCGCCATTAGAAGAAGAAGAAAAAAAGTTCAATAAAGGTAAAAGAAGGATGTGTGGTTCAGCTTTTGAGTTTTCCTTGTGCTTGGACCTGGATCAAATGTGACTGACTGAACGACCTCAGCTTTTAAGGGGTCATTTAGAAGCTCAAAGCCATCACCTTGGCCCGTTTTGGCATCTGTTGCTTTGGTTTTCAAAACAGATAACCAAAGATATAACATGTTATGAGCTGCACTAAGTATTTCATAAAACATTCCTACTTAAACGCATTGATGCATGTGCACTTGTCTGAGGCTTATCATTTTGGGCTCCTTCACCTCTCATTTTAGACTGCGGGGCTATACTGATGCAACCACTTCACATTCCCACAGTAGGCTCAGCACAGCTCACCTTTAATTTGCCTAGTCTGCTCCCCATTTACCCAGCTGCCACGCTAAATATCCTGTACGCTGCTGTATGAGGAAACCTGGGCAGATGCAGCAGGTATGGCCAGAACAAGTCTAGACATATAGGCCTGTACTTTCCGTATCTAGCAAATGTGCAGTGGGCTCAGGGAGCCAAGTACAAGGCAGTTTATTTCAGTAAGCTTTAGGCCTGATTGACCTGGCATGAATCATCTGTGAAATTGGTGGACACCTAGTTTTCTGGAAGTTAAGTGGGAAATGACCAGGAGGCATTTGAAGAGGTTAGGGGGGGGGAGGTGTTTAAAGAGGACCTATGATACTATTCGACTTGTATGACCTATAAACGTTGTTATAATGATTTATAGTCATGTTTAACCATACTAGAGTATCAAATAATTACGTACATGCATTTCGACGTATTCCCTGCTGACCGTCTGGGGTGGCTATGCAGAGCACTAAACACTATGGCAGCCGGTCGAGCCGAACTCGTTCAAATTTCCGGATTGTTTCTGTCACGCTCGGGTCGTTTCTGTCATGTATGGTAATGCTGCCGCTCAGGCAAGCTCCGGCTGCATGCCCCCAGCTTCCTGAAAATTTCCCGCTGCTGGAAGGAAGGTAACCAATCACAACGGAGTGGGGTTTGCAGCAGGGGGGGAGGGGCGGAGAAGCTCAAAGTAGTGTGTAGAGAGAGACTGCTGTGCTAGCTAGGTTAAGAGGAAGAGTGTCCCGAAAATCTACATAGTTTTTTGTGAAGTGATTCGTGTCAGGTTGCTCTATAACAGTTTTTAACAAGAAATGAAGACCAGAAAAGTAGTATAATAGGAGGATCTCTTTAAGGAATTGACAAATCCCTGACAAATCAAGTTCACTTCAACTAAAGACGAAATAGTCTGGATACACAAATGGGAGACGTGTGAGTCAGTGTGTTTTCTGGAAATGATTAAATAATTTGAAGGAATATTAGGGAAGTTAAGGTTGACATTCAAACCTGGCTTGTTCTATCCCACATGGCTTAGAAGGAAGTTGGTGACAACCGATGTGGCACAATCAGACAGAGAGATGCAATTTTCCATTTGAGAGAGCCTAACAATAAACTACAATTCTGCAACTAAGTCAAGTTGAGCAAATTCTTTGCACAAATAAACAGTTCTGGATAGGTTCAGCCTACCTGCACGTGAGGTGTAAATCATCATAACGAGCAGCAACAGCAGCCACGTCTCGCGCACTGGGCTCCATCGATCCATCATATTGCATTAGAAGCTATCGATACCGCAGCCAAATATTCCCTCCACGGGACACCTGCAGTCAGATGAACTTCGAACAATGTAGGGACGCTCACTCTACCGGCTGGAAATTGGGCGCGCGCACGAGTAGTGGCGGATTGAAAGGTGAGAAAAGATATTCAGCAGCCCATATACTCCTGTCTTCGGCTGCTTATCTTCTGGCTGGACGGATGGAGAAGGGAGACCGGCGGGGGGGGGGAAATAGTCCCTTAATCTCGGAAAGTCTTCAGCAGCAGAATACTTTCCTCACTTTCTCTTCCCTCCTCCCCTCCGCCTATCCCCCCTTTCCACTCCAGAGGGACCCCTCCCTCTCAGGAGACTCCTGGTTCGGGCTCGTGGGGTTGTACAATAACATAATTGCTGTGCACGTCATTATTAGCATAATTTATGGCTGAGTGATTTAAAGGACTGTGTGGTGACATCTCTATCATGGGTCTCTTGCGCGCGCACATTGGCACCTGTTTGGCACCCATGCAACGGCACACTGGCACATAGGCTATAAATACTTCTAACGTTGCACGCACAATCACAAATATGCAAGAACGAGTGTGCAACAAGTTTAGTGTTTCTCTATAGGAACGATTGCAAAACACGAACAATGAACACGTGTTCTGGTCTCTCGCTCTTTCTCTCTCCACACACACACGCACACACACACACACACACACACACACACACACACACACACACACGCACACACACACACACACACACACACACACACACACACACACACACACACACACACACACACACACACACACACACACACACACACACACACACAAAGCATGCTAGGACAGGACAACGGTGCTGCCCGACCAATAAAAATATGTTGCTGCAGATTCCAGATTCCAGTACCTGTCTGTCTTTGCCCACCTCACACACTCTTCAAACACACACACACAAAAACACATGTACCATAGGCTATGCCATATTCTTCCTATAGGCACAATAAAAGAAAAATGTTTTGAAATGTGCTTCGTTCCACTTTAACATCCTTTCTCTCTACATATGCCAGGTTAAGTACATTTTATTTATATTATATAGCCCAATATCAAAATAACAATTTGCTTCAGGGGGTTTTAACAAATATGTAGGACACTCTTTGTCTTAAGACCCTCGGTTCAGATAAGAAAAACTCCCCAGGAACCAGCAGCTCATTGGGAGGGATCTGAATTTGTTTTAGAGGCGTTGGTGGAAAAGGCTGACAGAATCTGAGCAGTACATGCACACACATGCATACATGACCTATATAAGCCTCAGATCTCCTGTCCTGCTTAAGCCTCCATTTAGTCTGCTGTGTTTTCCAGAAGATATGTACATACCCCTTATGTTTTTAAAATTTAGATCACGTGAAGGTTAACATATGACCCAAAACTTAAAGGTGGAGTCAGCAATTCTGGAGAATGCATTTGTAAATCTTTTTGTCAAAATCAGTGAATATCACCTCACGATCTGCTACCAGTACCTGTGTGTGCACTGGAGAAAAACAATCTGGTGTTAATAAACAGCATTGGCTCTGTAAATGGCCATGTTGCTTGCCACAGTGGGCCCTGTTTATTTATATTTGATTACATACCAGTTTATATCGCTGACTCCACCTTTAAATGTTTAGTATGAGCAGGTGTCTCAGGACCAAATATAATTATTTTATAAAATCAAATCTAAATGTATTTATATAGTAGGCTACAGCTGAATATTCTATACATTAAATATGTAGCAAAGTAATTGGCACAAGATCAAATTCAACTGTTATAAAGAATCGGTTTTATTGTAAATAAATGAAGGGAAATATATATAGGGCTTAAAAGTATTTTATAACTTAAAAGTCATTTTGAGAAATTACACAAACAAACAAAAAACAAATAACATTTAAAAGGTAAGACAAAATGCAACAGACACTGTTATCAATGAAGCGTTTTCAGAACATTTTACTGTGTATATTGGATCTGATCATTATGGAATGTGCAGTTAAAAGAGGGTGCCCCATTAAAGCGTAGATTTAAAGTAGCAATAGAGTTTCATGTGAGTTTTTTTTGGGGGGGCTATTTCCTCAATATTGTCTTTTTGTAAAGGTGAGAACCTGTAACTAACAAACATAAGCACACACTTTTTAGTGTTTCTGAGAATAAATTAAACGTTTGAAATATCCTTCAGGTGTGAACATTTTTAATTATATGTTTCAAGTTAAAGAGACTGTAAATGAATCATGAGAAGTTCATGTTTTGGTTACAGTGCTGTTTTGGTAACATAATGCATTCAGAACAAGGGAGAGATTCCAGGCACATGTCCAAATGCATTACCTTCACCTACTTCCAAGTAGGTTTCCTTAAATTCATGACTGGCAGCTATATTCATGTGTGCCCGTTTTTTGTGCTTGAGAGAGACAGGGAGAGGAGAAAGAGAGGAGAATAAAAGTGTTGTACTTATGGTTTGATCTCTCCTTCTGATATTAATTATAATTTTTCTGCTACTCACTCCACGCCTAAACTGTTTACACCCTCAGGCTTCATCTTGTGTAATGGAGCCAGCTTTTTGTTGTCTTTGGCTTGATAAAAGAAAACACTCACTCCATCGGTAGAATTACAGTGGACTGTTTTGAAGAATACTCACATTGACCACTGGGTGGCGCAACATCTTTCCCCTGAGCAAAAGCTGACTCTAAAATTATGACATGACTTCACAATTAGGACTTAAAAATGTTTCCTTATCAACCTGTTCTTCCAGACATTTACACACACTGTTAGTCGTGATACTGTTGATGGGAATGAAATGTTACTGGAGTTTATTACATTTAGACTTATGCTATGGGTATTGTCCCGTCATGTAATAAGAAATAGCTAGACATGACAGTTGCTGTGTCCTGGTTAGATAATCTGTGTTGTTGCAATCTGGCCATGTGACTCTGTGTGTGTGTGTGTGTGTGTGTGTGTGTGTGTGTGTGTGTGTGTGTGTGTGTGTGTGTGTGTGTGTGTGTGTGTGTGTGTATGTGTGTGTGTGTGTGTGTGTGTGTCTTATCCTCTTACAGTGGCTCTCATTTAAATCACCACTCATCCTGCAGAGCTGCTTGTCTGCTGCTATCTCAGTAGTTTGCTAACAGAGCAGGAGAGGCAGCGGAGCGCCATGGCGAGTCCCGGACAGAAAGTGGTGCTGATCACCGGCTGCTCCTCCGGTATCGGCCTGAGGATGGCCGTGATGCTGGCCAAGGATGAGCAGAAGCGCTATCACGGTAGGTGCACAATGTGTGTGTGTGTTTGTGTGTGTGAGAAATAATAATTATTTTCAATTAGCTTGGCATGACATGAAACAGGCTACATCTGTTTTGCCAAAGCATAGTAAATGCTTAATAATATCGTTTTTAAGGTTTAAAAAAAAAACATGCTAACAAAATAACATCTGTCACTCACATGACTGGAGGGTACTACATAAGAGTATTACAGTCCACATGATAGTGTAGATAAAAGCAAATGTCTCTGCGGAGTGATTTCCATCCAAAGCAGACTGGTGCTATTTGCAGCAGTTTAAATAGAAGGATACTTTTATTCATTTATATTCTTTTAAATCTGATCCACATGAGAAAGTGAATGAGGATCAATTTAGACATAACATTGGATAATCAATAACAGAAGAAAGAGACAATTCAATGTTGTGTGCTTGCTGCTGAGCCATGAAGAGAAAGTCTGTGGCCAACATTACAGTGTTTCCTCCCCCTCAGGGGGGTCAGAAGTCACAGTCAACTTTCTTAAGGACTCTACAGCAGCTTATGTGTTCCAGCTACATAAGAAATTATATAGGGAAGGAACTCATTGTTGATTTGTTTCTCAACATCATTGTAAATGAGGGTCACCCCTCAATTAAATATCGAGTATAAATAAAGGTAAAATAAAATCAATAACTGTAGAGGCCAGTTAAACAATAAGCCAATTAAAATACAATCAAAGACTTTTAACGCATGTTTCATCACTTTGCCCTGAGTATAACCCTAAGCTTCTCTGATGATGCATAACTTCTCTCAGCAATAATGCAAGAAGAGAACTGGCCTATATGCGGATGGAGTTAAACAAGATGTAGACTACTGCAATCAATTGAAGAGGTTATGTCACTGACACAAAATCATCTGAGGTCTTGAGAAAACAGATATCCAGTACTTAGACAATCCATGAAAGACATGTGCCAGGGCCAGGCAGACTGTAAGCAGCGTTCACAAGTACTCAATAGATTCAACATGGAAATGCAGTTTGCCAAGTTTTAAAACAGAGAAAGGAATAAGTGCAGCATCAGGCTACGTCTAATCCAAACGGAGGCTCAATGGGCTTCCTCCCAATGGACATATGTTGCAACCAGACCAAAATGTTCCTCCCAAGCGGATGGAAAAATCATATAGTTGTCTATCTTTATTATAAAAAGACTACACTGTGTTTGATGATTTTTTTTCGTATGAAGATTGTTTTAATCTTCTTTTTTTTTTACCATTTTTTTCCCCGTTGCTGGTGGTCCACTAAAAGGACCATGCCATTGTTTTGTTCCTACTTTTCAGCCCAGTAATAAACACTAAAAAGCACATATACTTTATATCACAGCTAACAAAACATGCTGCTGTTTTTGGGACAATTGAATGGATTCATTCTACTGTTCCAGGTATTCATTGGTTTCCCTTTTTATACTGTATGAATGTACTGTATCTATTCTTAGTCACATTATTATTAAGAGGTCAATCACTGCAGTCTTTAAGAACCGATCAACACTTATGATGTATTACCATGCAATGATGATGTAAAATGCAGGTTTACGAATCTCAATCAAGGAAATGAATGGGAAACAATGTATTCCTCCAAGCCATATACATAAAAAAATATGATTTGTTTTATCTTGGAAGCTAAAAAGGTTCAAATAAGGTTTCTAGCTTACTGACAAGCTCTCAGCTAACCCAGGACAGCATCCCACCTGCCAAACACACAGTCATGTCTCTGATCCCGACTTAACCTTCTGTGACTCTGACGACACATGTAACACCAGAACATAACTAAAGCCCCAGCACAAATTCACTTAGGTTAATTATGGATTGGCTGGATGAGCTCCATTGTGAAAGACAGGCTGTCGTGGGCTATTCAGGAAGGCTAATGCTGACATGTAAACTGGCTGCTATAACAGGGCTGTTCAGCAGCACAGAGTAACTATATTAAGGCTAATCGTTACTACAGTCACTATATTTAGCGCTAGCCTTTCAAATGTTGTGTAATGTCAGCCAGTTATTCAGAAAGTGAATTCAGGGGAAAGTAGCCCACAGCTGCAGCTCAAATCAACGAAAACGATGTGTATGAAAACAGGTTCCTTTGTTTGTGTGTTTGTGTGTGTGTGTGTGTGTGTGTGTGTGTGTGTGTGTGTGTGTGTGTGTGTGTGTGTGTGTGTGTGAGTGAGAGAGACAGAGAAAGAGAGACTGTACTTCATTCTTACCTATCATCCCAAGCCTCGACAATATTTTCGTTGCATCTCTCTCCTTTTTCTTCATGACCATTACTTGTTTTCTTTCCGTTCACTCCTGTGACAGGAAATTTACACAAAGATCACTCACGGAAATTCTACAAACACACATGTAGGGCCGTCGACAGGAAAAGTGTTGACACTGCACCATAACTGAAGAACACAATTTGCCCTTAACAGATAATTGTGTGTATGTGTGTTTATGTGTCTTGTGTGAGCTTAAGCCAATGAACTCAGTCTGACTCTGCAGTAGTAATATTGGCTTCTTGTAACCTCATTAGTTGGGAAGCTTGCCTAATCACATGCCTATTTACAGCACTAGCCTGAAGGCATAGTGCTGGAGTGCGGCAGGGAGTGTTACATCAATTCAAATACTCAGACTTGGAAACTGCCCATGGATTATAATTATACAAAGGACTATTGGCAAACAGCAATGATGAAAAGAGTAATGCCACAAAAGTCAAAATGACTTAATGAATATCTAATTGGGATTAAAACACTTCAACATATTTGTGGTCATCATGAAAATGCTAAAATGCCAATGTTGAGCAGGTATGTTTGAAAAGTCAGGGGATTGACAAAGTTAATGCATTTCATCCTGTAGCCAGTCCATCCAATCAATGGTTGTTGAGATATTTCAGTCTGTATCACTAGGGTAGCTAAACATATAGGGTATGAAAACCTTCTCAAGATGTACTGTATTGGACAGTCATATGGTTTCTTAATCCCAATATCTGCCCTTAGCACTCAGTGTATGCAATTTCTAAGGGGCACCCGGCTTATCAATGTTTTGGGTCTGAGCTGAACTGGTAAACATTGTTACAGTGTGATTCCCTTTTACATGCAAGTCATTTATTTACCCCATATCAGTTTACATCAGTTTGACAAAGATAGAAGAACAAAAGCCAAGACAACACAATACAGACCTAAGAAACAATGTCTCCTACGCTCCTCTCAATTCTTTCTTTTCATCTTTTCTTTTCCACCTTTTCACAGTAATTGCAACGATGCGTGATCTGAAACGTAAAGATAAGTTGGTGGAAGCGGCCGGGGATGCGTATGGAAAAACTCTTTCCTTGGCGGTGCTGGACGTCTGCACCGATGAGTCCGTCAAACAGTGCATTAATGGCATCAAGGATCGACACGTGGACGTCCTCAGTAAGTAATCCCTTATCGTGTTGGACTGTGCATTATAACACTGTGTCCCTTAGTGAGGATTACTCAATGTCTTTCTTTGCTTCCCTCTTCGTCTTCTGCTGACCAGTCAATAACGCAGGTATCGGCCTGGTGGGTCCGTTGGAGAGCATTCCCATCGAAGAGATGAAGAAAGTGTTTGAGACCAACTTCTTTGGGGTGATCCGCATGATCAAGGAGGTGATGCCCGATATGAAGAAAAGGAAAGGAGGACACATCCTGGTGGTCAGCAGTGTGATGGGGCTGCAAGGTGAGCTATGAGGAGTAACAGGATGAGGGAAAAGAGAGGAGGCGGGCCTGGGCGTTGAAGGTTATAAGGGAAATTACAGGTTTTCAGCTTGATGTATGCACGGGCCGACAACGGACAAATGAAAAAGTGGGTGGAGAACTGAAGGGAGACTAATGGAGTTTAAGTACTACTTGTTGTCTTTTGAAACAGATGTCTGTCTTCAAAACAAGCAAGAAGAACAAAAACTGATCTGTGTGAAGTGTCCTGTTGTCCTGTGAAAGGAAAGTAAACGTTGACTGTTTCTGTAGGTGTGGTGTTTAACGACGTGTACGCAGCCTCCAAGTTTGCCATGGAGGGCTTCTGTGAGTGTTTGGCGGTGCAGCTCTTGAAGTTTAATGTCACGTGAGTAACATGGGTGTAACATTCATCATTGAGAATCAATAACTTTGAGATTATAAGAGTCTCTAGCCATAGTTAGACAAATTAAAAATGTGTTCTGGTTGATGATGCTAATGTTAACGATATCTTTTCTCTAGCTGTGACTTTCAAAGTGTTATTTATTTATTATTTCATCTATAATCCCCACTATTTCTGCCTGCATTAATTCTATGAGGCACTGTTCACATGTCCAATTCATATCACTGTGTGCTTTGAGAAACTCTTCTCTTTCTATGTTACATTTTTTACAAACATTGAAACCGTCATATACGGTATGTATCTGACTATCTGTAGATTGCATTCAAGTATTTTGTTCATTGTGGTCTATTTAAAATAATAATAGCCTAAAGTCTAATAATAATTCAGGGTACAATGCACAGTATACAGCAAACATTTTAAGAATATTCTGCTTTAAAGCCGTCTAACAATCCAAGATTGTCATACATCCTTGAAAACTTTGCAAGAGTCTAACGAAAAAAACAGTATTTGCTTTTATTGAGGCAAACTACCTTGATTAATTAATCTAAGCAAGTGTTCCCAGTGTGTCCATAGGTCTCTTCCTCCATCCAACCATGCTCTGCTGTTGTGTTCCAGTCTTATAATCCCTGTGTGTTTCGTGGTGTCTCTTTCCTCAGGTTATCATTGATTGAGCCAGGCCCGGTGCACACAGAGTTTGAGGCGAAGATGATTGAGGATGTGAAGCAGAAGGAGTATCCCGGAACCGATCCTGATACGGTGAATTACTTCAAGAACGTCTATCTTCCCTCGTCTATTGACATCTTTGAGACACTGGGACAAACGCCTGATGACATCGCCAGAGTGAGTTCACAAGCAGAGTGTGACTCAGTCACTGTATGCAGGATCCTTGAATCTGATGTATATTGTGATTTTTATTTTCGTGATATATGTATCTTATTTTCAGCTCCAAAAATCGTTATTCTTATTTCTAAAACATTCAAATTTTAAAACAGGTTGTGATTTATAACCTGCGCTCAAATAAATTCCGCAATACGGCTAGTTGCCTCGAATTGCCCGGTTTTGAACTAAAGTTTTGAATAAAATTTTGGAATACCGTAATATATCGCAATATGCATGGTGTAGTGGCTTCCCATGGTATCGCAATGTATCGTGATATTTCGTATTGTGACCCATGGATGGTGATGTGTATTGTTTCAGGAAGTCCTTGGCCACTTCCTAGCCCTACAAAATATCTATTCTTCTTTTTTTGTCCATCCTCTCTGCAGTGTACGAAGAAAGTGATCGAAGCAAGAAACCCGCGTTTCCGTAATCTGACCAACAGCATGTACACGCCCATTGTCGCGTTGAAATACGCGGATGAAACTGGAGGCCTGTCTGTCCATGCCTTCTATCACATGCTCTTTAACCTGGGCCCTCTAATGCACGTCAGCATGACCGCCATGAAGTACCTGACCTGTGGATGTCTGAGGAGCAGGACTGTGTCACCAAACTAGAAACTTTTCCATGAACAACGCAAACACCCTGACTGTGTTGACCACAATAAAGACCAAACACTACCTCGGCTTGGCTTGTCAGAGGAAAAATCACACATGTAAACAGTTCATCTTTTGTGACCTGCCATATTTCTTGCTGTATATTGTAATGGCCATTCCATTCTAGTTGTAGCCTATGAATGCACAGGTACCAATCTTGAGAGTCCAGTTGAGCTTAAATGCTGCAAATGTTAAGGATGTGTTAGCCCAGAGTGCCAAATGAGTAGGGTTTGCCTGATTTCATCCCCAATCAGTCCCAAACAACCTTCTGTTTTAGACAGTTTTAAACACTTCATTGGTTCAGAAAGATATTCCTTCACCTTTTTGATCTCAAGTCTATGTATTTGCATGTATGTACATATTTTTCAAATTCCGTCAATGTATTGGATAAACTATTTTGGCATTAAAGATGTGTAACTTCCAGGTGTGGTTGTGTATATGACTCAGTGATTATCGTAAATTAGCCATATGCACAGTGCACTTAAATTCCATCACTGTGCAGAAAAAAACTCTTTCCTGGTGGCATAATTTCTCTACATCCACATTTCAGCAAAAAATTAAATGAATTAAATGTAACATGGCTTGGTAAAAATGACCACCTGCAAGTGTGTCACACTCTTTGTCACTCACATCTCATTTTACACACACTATCTGCATGGAATGTTGAAATTATGTCTCTCTTTTTTTCTTCAACATACTGTATGTCCCAATTCCTTATCCCTGTGATTTTAAGATACAAAAAAATAAATACTTATTTTCTTCTACATACATTTAAGTATTTGTCTGACCTTTTTAATCAATTTTGAATAATAAATAATACATACAAGTAACTATCATCTGTGTTTTCCAGACTTTTACTCCTTACTTTATGCCCTCCCTCTCTTAAGGACCATACTAGTTTTTGTACCTTTTTATTTGTTGGTTCATATGCTGGGTGTAAAAATGCTTTCACTAAAAGACAACTGTGTTCCAGAGTATAGCCTGTCACTTTAAATTTGTATCTTGTATTTATGTAACCTCCATGGTTTCATTAGATGGCCTGATGATATGCTTTGGAAAAAAGTTGCTACACATGTAGCAAATGTTATTTTGTAGTAGGCTAGCTGCTAGCTAGCTAGTAGTTAATTTCAGCTTGATATAGTTTAGCTCTAAATAGCCATTTTCACGTTTCTAGCATTCTAAACGCTGCCTGCAGGACATACGACCAGAGCTCAAAAACAAATCCCATACCTGCTCCATCTGTCTGTGTGATCGTATCATCGGAGATCCACTGCTCGGGCCTGTAAGAGGGGAGTCGCGGGAAATTGAAACTAAATCAATACCCGCGCAATCGAACATCAAAATAAACTTTTCATGGACTGACTGGCGTTGCCACTGTAAGTCTGACTCAAACATGTTAAAAACATTTATGAACACGGTGACATTTCAACGAACTAGTGTGTTAACAATTATGTTATTGTTTTGCGTGTTACAGTTCGCCTTATGGCTATGTTAAGCAACGTTTTTAGCCATTACATGTACATAACTTTACGCTAGCCAAGCCACATTAGCCGTGCCATAAATTTAGTCCACTGTCCGATGAATACGTGTTGACTGTATTGTCAGTGCGCGTGATGTTAAAACCGAGTTAGCGGGATGGAGAACAAAGTGGGAGACTGTGAAGATCAGCTGAGGACCACACTGCATTGTGATGACAAGGAGAAGGTGTGTACATTTGTCTTGTTACAGTTACATACAGCTCTGTAATGTGTAATATACGTTTAAATATGTGACTTTTCCTGCTTTTGACATATCAACATGTTTTATAATAACCCACTCAGCTTCGAAGGAAGTTGGCCTTGTTAAAACAGCAATACCTCAGGACAGCACAAAAACTACAGGTAAGAACTACACCTTTTACTCTGCATATATTACTGGCAGGCTTCCTACATATACTTCTAAAGTCTTAAAATGTATTGAATACGTTAATCTAAAATTCTTCTTCTTAGTTGTATATTTTGAATGATCTGAAATTAAATAATAGCACACCAAATATAAAAATTAAAAAACATCTGTTGCATATCTGTTTACGTTTTCTCTGGAAAAAAATAAGTCATGTTTTATGAAAACTTGTTCATAACCCAAAAAAATGTATGTCATTTTTTTCTAGTTTTGTTTTTTGTAAAATTGATGTTAATTTGAATTCTGAGTGGCTTTTAAAAAGTCTTAAATCTAACTTGCCTACTAGCTGTAGGAGCCCTCTTTTATCCCACTGTTGAAATCCTCTGTCTCACACACATACACATCTGCTCACAGCGTGCTGAGCGTTCAGATGTGGTACGGAGTCATGTGAAGAGCAGGATCACACAGCAGAACCAGAAACACCCAGAGGCGACGTCCAACCCTTGTCTCAACCCATCCCCACTGACATTGGACACTCACAATGGGAAAGCCTCCACAGATAACCCTCAGTGCCAGGGAAACACTGGAAGTGAGTCTATGCTATTCAGCTACCATAAACATGTAGTTAATCTTCTTCACCACAGTACCGCCGTGAGAATCAGATAAGAACCTTGAGACCTAAGCCAATTTTTTGGGGCCAAAAGTGAAGCTGAAATATGTGTATATATAAACTATATATAATAATTCAACCCTGTAGACAAAAGTGTTTTAATTATACTGTAAAGGCATCCATTGTTGATGCCAACATTCAATAACTCTCACTTCATATCCGAGATGGATGCTAAATCATTTTATACTTTTTTCCTGTTGTCATTCACTATTCCTCCTAATTATTGCCATTGTTATGCAAAGTGAAGTGATTACTATTTATCGTTTTTGTTAGTGGGCTTGTAAGCAGAATGGAAATATCAAAGAATTAGTGAAAAGAAAAAAATGGAGATCTTGCACATTTGACACACACATTTATTTCTTGCCTGTCCATACTGAAACAAAAAACATCTTACAATATGGTTTAGAATATTATGCTGTCAATACACAGACAAAGAAGCAGACAATTGAGAAATCACTTTATTTCCTGATGTTTTGCTGGATCCAGGAGATTCTGAGAACTCCAGGAAGAGCCAGGTGGTTCGGTTCCTGCTCCCCTCTGATGATGCTTGCCCCCAAACCCCAGACCCAAAGCACCATGCAGCCAGAGATCACAGACCCAGTCCGGCCCTGAGACTCAGGTCCAGACGCAGCCGACTGCGCTGGGAGAGGAGGAGCGCCAAAGCCGGACAGAGCACGGACAATAGTGAGGAAGGACCGGAGCAGGGTGAACAGATGGAGGCTACTGCTAGTACAGACGGAAGTGAAGAGAGAGTGACTATACAGGAAACGGAGACCGTGAATGAAAGTGAAGAGCTGTTTTCTGGTACAGAATCTGAGTCACCGTCTCTGCTGCTTTCACACTGGAACACTAGTGGACAAACTGACACGGGAGATAGGGAGGGAAATGGGATAGGACACCAGGAACAAAGGGAAAAAGAGACTGAGTTAAGAGCTGAAGGCGGGACAACATTAGAATTATCATCTTTGCAGCAAACATGTTTAGACCCTGATACACACACTGAAGGACAAGAAGATGTCAAAGAAAATGGAGGACGAAAGGAGATAGAAAGGGAAGGTGAGAATAGTGAAAAACAGAAGAATGAAAATCTGTGTGAAGATAACCGTATTAAAGATACTGAGCAAAAAACATCAGAGAAAATAGAAAGCAAAAGAAGTCATGATAATATTGATGAAAAGGAAGAAGAAAAAAGCCAGCTGGTCGGAGGAGAGCGTGACGTCAAAGGTGCTGCGGGTCTCCTTGACTCCTGTACCCTAGTAGAAGGACTCATTTTCCCGGCGGAGTACTACGTTCGAACCACCAGGCGTATGACGTTTTCGCAGAGCCAGCCCGACATGCAGGCCGTCATACTCTCCCAGCTGTGCGCAGGGCGACATCGCAGGGGCCGGGGAAGAGGATCGAAGAGGAGCGCACCAAACCGACCGTCTATCAGTCCTCGTGTAAAATCGCAGGTTGCCACTAGCGACGAATCTGCAGAGTTGATCAGTCAGAGCTCCAGTGAGATCTCAGGTCAGATCTCAGGTCAGATTTCAAGTCAAATCGACACAGACACTTGTTTTTCTCCTACAGTCATCATTGCTCGTCCGGGAAGAGGTAGGAAGACGAGAAGAGGCAGAGGGAGAGGGAGAGGGAGAGGAAGAGGGAGACCGCATACTCCTAGATGCTCTCCTAGTTCAGAAGCACTTCAATTAGGCTTAGAACAAACCCCAAACCATCTCCCACCCTCCGTCTCCCAGGTCTCCTCCTCCCAATCTCTAAGAGGAACCGATGGACCAAAGCGCTGCCTCAGTCCAGTAGAAGCCGTTCCTATGCAGGAGCTCCCCCAGCCTGCGTCCACCCACATCACATCCACACAGCGTTCTTCTTCTGCGGGAGTTTATGTGGTTGAGTCCAGCTCTGCCTCCGCGCGTCTGGAGAAGGTCTATCCCATGTTCCTGAAGAGCAGCGGCGGGACGGACGGATTTCACACAGGGAGTGGAGGTAAGACTGGAATGTGACTATGTTTCTCTGGAAATAGAGAATGAAGAAATAGGATTAATTTGGTGAAAAACATCAGTTACTGGTTTGGATACAGTCAGATGTTATTATATGAAGTTAGTGGAAGGCCTTGTAAGAGCAGATAATGTTACAATGAAGCATAATGTAATAATAAAAGGGTATAAAACTTGTAATTAAATAATTGTTACATTATGCGTCATTGTTACATTAGCAGGTCTTACACAACTGGCATCATCTTGTTGTTACTATTCCTCTGGACAAACTAAATGCAACGTTCTTTACATATTTAATTATCTACTATGAATATTGTTTTTTCAAGGAACACAGCTTGAGATAACCAAAAGATCTATCTATTGTGGTCAAAATCTCCTAAAAATGCATAGAAGATACTGTTGTGCAGACCAGCACATAACGTCATTGGGATCAACTCAGAGATGGTTTTTCTCTTTGTTCGCCAAATCAGTTCACCTGTATTGACATCGTTACTTGCCTCAAATTTAGTCATATCACTCTCCAAATGGCGAAACCTTCCCAGTGCTGCAACTTACTATTATTTTCATTTGTGATTAGACAGACCATTATTTTTTTCATTGATTTTTAAAATAATGACTGTTTGATGGGTAAAAATAAGTACTGTGCCTGAACACCTTACATAGGTGTACACAAGGCGTGGGAGTGTTTGACTGAACAGCAAAGATTAGAGACACCTCCCAAGTTCTCAATGTAAAGAGCTTGACTACCTGTTAAAAAAAATAAAGTCAAAATAAACTACACCAGCCATGATCATTGTAACAGATGAACATGGCATCCAATGTGATGGTGTTTTGACAATGAATGGAATTTCCTAGCACAAAAAGCTAAAACAGTATCTGGCCATACACAGACATTACTGGATACATTCATTGTTTGTTTTTGCTCCTTAGAGGGAATGGTTCAAATACGTCAAGTTATATACTCAGTAAGGACCATCTTTATGAAGATGTGCCTTACCTGTCTGTTATTGCTTTTATAACATACATAAATACAGTGTAGATGCAGCAAGGTGACTGCAATATTATATAACTACATGCATGTACATCAACTTGTGTGTGTGTGTGTGTGTGTGTGTGTGTGTGTGTGTGTGTGTGTGTGTGTGTGTGTGTGTGTGTGTGTGTGTGTGTGTGTGTGTGTGTGTGTGTGTGTGCCCTTAATTTTTCCAACTCGGGAAGGAACCCTGCTCTATAACTCCCAGATCACCAACAAATGACATAATGAATAGATAATCTAATGTATGAAAGGGAGCTATTTCCTCGTGACTAAATTCCCTGTCCCTTTTCATCCTTGCAGTTGCAGAAAGCCGGCGATCTCTCCTCTTACCGTCCTCTCCAGCGGCCCAACCTTCTCTGCTCCCGCTCCCCTCTCTGTCCCTTGGCCTGCTGCTCCACAACATTATGAACTTTGAAATCCCTCAAGACTTCCATCTCCCAGACGAGCAGTTTGCATCACTGAAGCTGCATAAGCTCCGCCAGGCCGCTCTGGAGTCAGGAGAGGTGGAGTGTTTCACATCGCCGTTTCTCAACACGCGCAGGAGCGTCCGCCGCTCGTACGACGGGGACAGCAGCAGCAGTAACCCAGTGATGCCGCTTCCTCTCAGCCTCGTGCCCACAATCTCCAATTCACCCCTCTCCACTGAGGCTATAGAGGCTCATACAAAGTCCGTAGACCTGCAAAACTTGTCGATGGAACAAGTGTTCACAGATGCACTGACAAGCCAGCCCTTAACGGAGGATTCATCTAACAGAGAAACGCCCAAAGAGAAACGAGAGACTGAAATACCTCACACAAGCTCTACAGAATCTGTGTCACTGGTTCACGACAATGTTGCTGCCGACTCCGTCGTTTCGTCCAATGAGAAAGATACTGTGATTGTTAATACTCATAGCCAGAGTGCTGTGTCAGGAGGCAACACACACAAATTGATTAACCACCCTGTCAAACCACATCCTTGCGATAACTTTACAGACAGACCTGATGGCAAAGTGAAGGATTGTTTCAACGGGCACTCAGACGAACTTCTAATAAAGGAGCCGTTTGTCGTTTTATCAGAAGAACAGACAGAGTCTCCTGTTGCCGTTCATCCTGTGAAGGATCAGAGGCCTACAAAGCACCATGCAGAAGACACAAGTATCATCAAAACTCTGTCCTTTGATTGCCCTCTACCAAAACCCCCCGAGGACAGCGAAGGTCCGGGGGAGTCTCCTGCACAGCATCTGATTGTGAAATCAGCTGCCGAATATTCAGAGGAACCGTCTGAAGCCACCACAAGATCGGTGGAAAATAAAAATCAGGACAGGTGTTTGCAAGTGAACCATAGTGTCCCCACCCAGCTCCTGTTGAGCCCCCCTCTAGCCTCAGCACCGTGCCTCTTCATAACCCCACACCTGGGGCAACCTGCTGTCCCCTCCAGCCTCATGCTACCTTCACTAGGACTCACCCCCCGACCCATCCACAATGCGCCCCCTATCACATCCTCTCCCTCTGTCCCAGCCCTCACCCTGCCTTCCCCTCCTAGCCAGAGCACCCCCCTCTCTCCCCCTCCGTCTCTCTCTCTCTGTCCATCCCTCGCTTCCCCCATCCACAGCGGTCGGATCCAGGCTTCATCTGAGCTGTCGCAGAGGGTTCAACCAGTCACCTCTCAGACTGTCCCCGGCATCCGGTCCCAAGGCTCAGGTGTGCAGCACCTGAGAACAGAGGAGACATCGGAGGGACTTACGATGATATGCACGCACACACTGAAGGTAACATTTTTTAATTTACTCGTCGTACAATTTGAAATAATTGTTTTTAGGAAATATTTGTTTATCTGTAGCACGCACCTCTGTAACATTGTGTGTGTGTGTGTGTGTGTGTGTATTCAGGCCCCAGCAGGAGGCTGTCTGCTGGACGCCTGTTGTCTGCCCGGGTCCTCAGGTGGTTTGTGCGTAGCAGCAGCTGGAAAGTGGGCAGTGTGTCTCTGGAGTCAGACCGCAGCGTGTGATTGGAGCCTAACACACACCTGGGCCTTCAATGAGGTGAGTGTGTGGGTGTGTATGTGTACATGGTTGCCTGCATTTGTTAGTTCAAGCTTTTCAAATAGCAAGATGTTTCTGTTTTATTTCAGTTTAAATGAAAGAGACTATGCAGAACTTTTAAATGTTTATGAAAGAGTGACATTTGAGTCACATTTCCAAAAATGAATCAGCTTGAGTTGATTTTGAAATGAATAGAGGGTTGAAACTAAAGTAGAACAAAAACAATTTTCGGCAGACTCAACATTTACTGTTTCACGGAATGTCCCATATACTAATATGGCACACTATGAATGATTAATGTCAGTGTTTGTGTTCTTTATTTTTTTTATCAACAGCCAGTGATCAATGTGTTTCCCGTGCCGGATGCTGCTGGATTGATTTGTGTGACTCTGGGTCAGTTAGAAATCAGAGAAGTGAGGTGACTACAGCAACACACTCAATCAGACTTTTTGACATCAGGATATTATTTTTCAATGGATGAATCTCTACATGTATTTCTCTATTGTGTATGGGGAAAGCATATATTTTTTCAGAGCTACAGTGTTAATCAGAAGTTAAACATAACTGTGTGTGTGTATGATGCACAGGATGCTGTCGTGCTCCAGCCCCTCTCAGGTTCTTCTCTGTGAGGGTGTGGTCCAGGCTGTGGTGGGCGTGTCCCAGTCCAGAGTGGTTACATCATCTCACTCGGCGCTGGGTTCCACTCTGCAGGTGTTTACGCTGTCAGACTGCGGCAGGTAACACAGAGCTGGTGTTGTGTATGTGCTGGATTGTCTATGAGTTACTTCCGCACTGCACAGACCATGCCTTAATCTCTTCTCTCTCTTTCTCTAACCCTTTCAGCACACTGAGCTCTGAGCCTCTTGTTTCTCCTGGGGTTTGCGTCGGGACTCTGGCTCCGGTGGACGGACTCTCAGACGCACTGGTCGGCACAGATGAGGGCGGATGCCTCTTTGTCTGGTAAGCCAGGTTGCAACAGAGAGATTGTAATGTCACTGCCACCTAAAGTATTATCTCATGGCTGAAATATTTTATCTATAGGAACTGTTGTAGTGGCTGTCAGAGCAAGC
The DNA here is from genome assembly GCA_026929865.2 of Hyperoplus lanceolatus. Taxonomy (NCBI): domain Eukaryota; kingdom Metazoa; phylum Chordata; class Actinopteri; order Uranoscopiformes; family Ammodytidae; genus Hyperoplus; species Hyperoplus lanceolatus. The sequence goes on along the minus strand of CM049400.1, from coordinate 34,712,822 downwards.
AAGTCCAAACCTGAACAAGTGCTGCTTACTCACAGTTAGCTGTCGATTTAGATTCATGACCACATTTCTTTTTAGAGTGAACTCCATATATGAGTATATTTTCAGGTTGAAATGTCTCGCTCTCTCAGGAGTATAATGAAATAATTGGTAAAGGTGGAGTCAGCGATTCTGGAGAAAGCTTGTTGTCAAAATCAGTGAATATCTCCTCACGATCCGCTACCTGCCTGTAAAATGTGTCCACTAAAGAAATCTGGTGTAAATACACACAGCCTAGGCTCTGTAAACAGGTGGGTTTACAAAGTAGTTCGGCCCGACCCACCGTGGCTAGCAGCAATGCTTTCGATATAGGCTAAGATGTATCCCTACAAAAATACAGGTAGCATGCGTTTTAGTAATACTGTATCAAGTGTGATAATAAGCTGGTCAATATTTAAATAGGTGTTGAAGCCAAAGTATTAGCCCATGAGTAGCTTAGCCCATATCAATAGCTTCATGTTCATAATATTTACTGATTTTGACAAAAAGGTTTCTCTAGGAAATGTTTCTCCCCCTTTAATATATTCATGAATTGAGATGAGAAATGCAGGTTGAAAAGTTTTGCTTTAAGTTTTAGTTTAATAGAAGAAGTCTGTGTTTCCTCTCTTTCAGATAAAAGAATGCTGATGTTCAAATTGAATGTATTTTCTATGTTTGTGTCATTCCAGGAATTTAAAAACCGGCCAGCTGCTACGGAGAATTCTCCTCGGAGATGGTTTATCTCACACGGCCTGCCTCAGAGGATATTCCTACTGTGTAAGTATATTTGCTTTGCTTGAAGTTGTCCTAACATTGGCCCGTTCCACCGAATCTATCCCATAAAGTAAAGTAAAGTAAAGTAACCCGTGTGTGTTTTTCTTGTTGCACAGGGCGTGCTGTTTGTCCTGCTGCAGCATCAGATGCTCAGCTCCCTGCAGGAGGAAGACAGAGGGGCCGCGGCAAGAGATCAAAGGTTTTTGGAGGAAGGAAAGGAAGAGGAAAAGAAGATGTCCGCCATGTTCTCCTTGGTCGCCGTTAACCCCATGAGTGAGAAATCCGTTGTGGCTACTCGGCTGTATCCGCCCAAAGCCTGGTCTGGCAGGTGAGATGAAGACTTATTAAACAGCGATCACGGCATTCTGCGGTCAATTACTTCTCGATAATGCCAGCTGTAAAGGATAATTCACTGCTGCTGTGGACCTATAGATATTGTTCTGATAGGTCACTCCCTGTCATATCAATTCACCGACAGATGCAATCAGTTACGTACTACTCCTTCAGAAAACAATTGAATACTTTTTCAACATGACTTTGGATGTCTCTGGAGAGCAGGGAACTCCGAAGTCATGGTTAATGTTTAAAAAAGACTTCAGTCAAGACGACATGAGTGACATTGGCCTCACAGTTACATAGTTGCCGTGTGGCCAAACCGTAGCGGGCAATAAAAAAAAAATAAGTATCAATAAAACCAAACTTAAAACATAATTTTGCTTCTATAAATTAATTGGTTTAGTAAGTAGCCGTGTTGTGGGATAGTGTATAGCGAACGGGTATCTCTCGAGAAATAAAGACCGACGAGGTGCTTGTTCAGCTATACATTATACCTTACTCATACACACTCATGTGATTAACACTCATATGTGCGTCTTGTGTTCAGCAGGCTGTGTGAAGCTGACGTGAGCGGCTCCGGCGTGGTGGGCCTGAGTCAGAGTGGCTGTGTGTGTGTGTGGGAGCTTGGGCGGCGTGGAGCCTCCAGGATGGTGTGGGCTCCCGAGAGCGAAGGCTGGCAGCTAGCCCGATGGGGGGGTGGGGGAGGTACGCTGGTGACTGGACATCACAACGGGGATGTTAGCTTACACCGCTACAGTCCCAGTCAGACTTCACCCTGCCAATAACATTAAAGACCCTTTTATTACTTTTATCAAATTAATAAGGTTTGTCTGTCTTAGCGTTTATATGAACATTTTAACAGACTTCAGCACCATATTTGGTTATTCTGCATGATCCAATGCGGTTCTGTGGATTTCCTCAGACATTTCAGCTGGAGAAAAACTTCAACTTTGAGGTACAGGAGTGTCTCCGCACTACGAAGATAAAGACATTTATATACTGTAAACTGAATGTATTCAACAAGTCACTGGCCTGCTGGTAAATCTTTATTTTGATAATAACATAACGTCAGCAAGACAAATTGTTCTTCTACATTGTATATCCATTCCTCCAGCCTGTTAAACAGTGTGTACACTTCTTAGTGCTAGTGTATCTAATACTGAACCCCTTTGTGTGAAAATGTCTACTTTATGGTGGATTTTCCCTTTTTAAGACCACTGTAACTCCACTTTGAAAACCACTTTGTGTTTTATTATTGCTGCTGTTTTGACTGTTCCTTACTTGAATATGTTGTTATATTTCTTATATTTAAAGAAAAAGAGGTGTTGCCAAAGTTTGTTTCAATACTTAACATTAAAGATTTGTGAATTATGTGTAAAGTACAACATAATTCACAAAATCTTAAGTGTGAAACAAACACAGCAACACCTCTTTTTCTAAATATAAAATATAACAACATATTCAAGTGGGGCTGAGTCAAAACGGCAGCGGTAACAAAGCACAAGGGAGTGGTTTTGGAGTGGAGTTACAGTGATTAAAGGAAGCCATAATTTTCACACAAAAGAAGGAGTTGTATTACACTAACGCAATAATAGAAGAACAATTTGTGCTACTGTGTTATATGTTATCAAAAATAAAGATTTACCAACATAAATATTGACTGATTGAGAACCACAGTATATAAATGTCTTTAGCGCTTCGTGAGTCTTGAGAGAATTTGCATCCTAATACCTCCAAAAGTTGAGACTCCAGCTTCAAGCCGTCGCAATCCCGCAGGGGCATGGATCATGCAGAAATAATAGATATGGTGCTTTGAAGTCTGTTAAAATGTTCATATAAAGCTAAAGTTAGACAAACCTTATTAGTTTGATAAAAGTAATAAAAGGAGTCTTTGTAATGGCAGGGTAGAAATCTGACTGGGACTATAAGCGGTGAGCACAACATCCCGTTGTGATGTCCGGTCTGCCCCACTCCCCCGCCCCCATGCTCGAGCTTGTACCGGCCATTGAGCCTTCGGTTCCCACTTCCTTCAAGCCCGCACACATCACGCCGACCAGGCGCCCTGTGCGCGGGCGATCAACGTCAACTCTGCCCGAACAAGGCGCATATGAGTGTTAATCACATGGTATTATGAGTAGTGTCTGTAGCTGAACAGAAGCACCTCGTCGTCTTTATTTCGTTACTGGCGTTAAGTGTGCCACACTTATCCCCTGGCTGCGATCTGCAAACCAATTAATTATAGAAGCAAAATTACGCTGTTTTGAGAGAGATTTATTTTTTTGTGCCATACCCGCGATATAGCAATGTCACTTCATGTCGTCTTAACGAAGTCTTTTTAAACATTAACCAACCGGAGTTCCACTGCTCTTCAAATCCAAAGTCATGTTGAAAAGTATTCAATTGTTTTCTGAACTATTAAAAATCTGTCGATTAATTGATAGCAGGGAATGACCTATCAAGAACAATATCTATAGGTCCACAGCAATATGAATTATCCTTTTACAGCTGGCATTATCGAGAAGTGTTGCAGAATCCCGTGATCGCTGTTTAATAAGTCTTCTCACCTGCCAGTTCCAGGCTTTTGAAGCGGGAGGGCAAGCTCAGCACTCATGGGATTGCTGGCGTTAAGCTCTTTTCCTCTTCCTTTCTTCACTCAAAACCTTTGATCTCTTGCCGGGCGCGTCTTCCTCCCTGCAGGGAGCTTGAGCATCCACCGCTTCAAGCTTGCGCCTGTGCAACACAAGAAAACACACACGGAGTTACTGCGCACTTTATGGGATAGATTCAGACAACCCAGGACAACTTCAAGCAATACTTACACAGTAGGAATATCACTCTCTGAGACGAGGCCACGTGAGATAAACCATCTCGGGGAGGAAATTCTCGTAGCAATACTGGCTTTACAGTGAACCCTGAATACATTCAATTTGAACATCAACATTCTTTATCTGAAGAGGAAGAGAACACAGACTCTTCTGGTAAACAAAACTAAAGCAAACAAAAAGAAGTAGAGAACGCTTTGTCAAATCAATATTATGAGCGTAAACCATGATATGGGCTAAACTACCTAAATAATTCTTCTTTGGCTTCAACACCTATTTAAATATTGACCAGCTTACTAATCACGCTGATACAGTAAAGCGCCTGCTACAAGGGATACATCTTAGCCTATATCAGAAACACCTGCGGTGATCGATGCCATTGTTCAGGCCCAATGTGTGCAGATTTCACAGTGGACATTTACGAGCCGGGTGGCGTTCGTGAAGTCTTATGATTTACTGTTTCTCCCGGGAATGCAATTATTTCATTATATCTGAGAGAAGCGGTATTAACCTGAGAACCAGCCAAAGCAGGTTCACTCAAAAAGAGATGTGGTCGTAGTCTAGTCGTCGTTTGTAGCTGTGAGTAAAGCGATTATTTGAGGATTTTGGTTCATGTTTAATATAACCAGTTCCTATAGATAAAAATATTTCAGCCATGGGGAAATATGCGGGTAATGATGTGTCACAATCTCTACAGTGCAGCCTAACCCACCGAACAAGGAGACGTAAATATAATAGATAGCCAGTGGGGTCTGAGTCGTCCGTGGTATCCCGGCCACGCCTTGAGCCCCCGGGAGGAGGCGGAGGGCTCAGGCTCGGTGTGCTGAAGAGACAGAGAAAGAGAGAAAAGGCGGTATAGACGGTAGCCAGCCTGCCACCTGCCGCCAGTCTGGCGTAAACGGGAACCCAGCGCAGTGAGACCACTCCAGACTGGTTCAAGCCTCTGTTTCCCAGAATCAAGGCACAGGCGCGACGTGAAATCATTCCATGAGTGAAAACCATATTTATAGGGTCAGAAACAGTAAATGTTGATCTGGATTTCAGCCCTCTATTCATATTTCAAAGTCAACTCAAGCACTGATTATTTTTAGATGTGACTCAAGTGTCACTCTTTTCATAAACAAAGTTCTTAAAGCAATTCTCACTATTCAGAGCAGGCAAGGCGGGGAGCGTCTTTGGCGAAAGCGGGGCTAACTCAGTGCAGGCGGCCGCCGCGCTCGCGCGAGGCGGGTGTAATGGTAGACTCAATCTGGTCAACTCGAGGAAGTACACTGCCCGCGCCAGCTGCTGCCACGCCGTATCACTGCCTGATCTGCGCGCACTGTGGTACGGAGATGTGCAAACAAATATTTACAAGCTGGTATTTCAGAGTATTGCGTGAAGCAGAGCCCGAAAATCGGCCCTTTCGGTGTCGTGTTTTTCATGTCGATCCTCGATTATTATACGGCTACTCGGGTGCTGCGCGAGCCTTGGGACGGTGCGGCGGGTTATTCTGAGCTGGTTGAACCTCTGCGTCAAGCCTGGATATCGACCCCGTCAGATTGAAGTAGAAGCGAGGTGAAAAGTGCGAACAGAGAGAAAGGATATGACCAGAGCAGTATGATGAACCGGGTAGTGAAGGCTGGAAGTGGGGTATGAAGAGACGCGCGTGAGCTCAACAGGAGCTGGAGCCCCACTATATTTCGCTATGACACTGTCCCATTTTCCGCGTCTTGTCCGACATTCCTCTGACGGCTGACAAAATCAACAGTGCGGTTTCCGAGGAAGCGGCAAGAGCAGTCAAAGGACAGATTTGATGATGCTGTGAATGCTGCATGGTGCTCTGATCCTTTCACAGGATAGTATGTTCTTCTGATAAAGCGACAAGCGTTTTCCACTTTAAAGTTGCGTCTGAAGTGCCCGCTAACTGAGCACTTGCCATCAGGTGTCTCACTAAGGGTGCGCAGGATGTGGACGTTTGGGGTGGTTGCCCTCTATTTGTATATGTAGTATTGGCAATCACAGTATCTTCTCATTTGAAAGCGTCAATGTGCAGTCCGTGACACAGGTCTGTGAAAGGAAAGCAGTTTTCTGCAATTTCTCACATTTAGTCCTCGATTCAAAAACTATTATTCGTCGCCATTTTGTTCCATCGACAAAACGAGGTCTCACGATGAGCCTCTACTAAAGTGAAGAAATTAGTGAGATTGTGAATTTTGAGCGCTGAAGAGCATCGCTGGAGTTGCAGAGATCCCGATGCTATGCGGCGGCGAGTTTCGTGTTGAAAGAAAGAAACGGCTCCACCTCTGCGACCAGGGCGCGACCCTGAGGGCTTATGCGGCTTCAGTGATATAAGCTGCTATCACAGGAGATGAGTCTTGAGTTTCAAAGTTCATAATGTTTGTGGAGGGCAATTGAGGCAGAGAGGAGCGAGAGGCGAACCGCAGAGAGAACAGTAGGAGAGATCGCCACCTCACCTAAACTCCTGGGATGAAAGGGACAAGGGAGAGGCTCAGCCCTTTCATACATTAGATTATCTATTCGATATGTCATTGGTGATCTGGGGATATAGAGCGAAGTTTCCAGTTGGAAATAGGGTACACACACACACACACACACACACACACACACACACACACACACACACACACACACACACACACACACACACACACACACAGTTGTTGCATGCGCCAACCAGTTACATTATGCGGTCACTGCTACGTCTACACTGTGATGTATGTTATAAAAGCAATAACAGACGAGGTAAGGCGCATCTTCATAAGATAGTCCTACGAGTATATAACGGCGTGTGAACCATTCCTACAAACAGGCATTAGTGTATCCAGTAATGTCTGTGTATGGCCAGATACATTTTAGCTTTTTGTGCTAAATTGCCACATGTTTAAATGTATTTTTAATAATGTACATGGCTGGTGTGAGACCGACACGAAACTTTTTAACAGGCGAAAACGACACATTGAACTTGGGAGAATTATCTCTATTGCAATCAGAGCTGCTCCCGAAAAACGCTGGCTCATGCCCTAATAGCCGGGCTTTCAGTACTTATTTTACCCGTCAAACAGTCATTATTTTAAAAAATCAACGAAAAATGTGGTCTGTCTAATCACAAATGAAAAATAATAGTAAGTTACAGCACTAGGGCCCGTGGAAGTGTATGACTAGATTTGAGGCGTGTGATGTCATTTTGTAATTATTTGTAATTTTTCAAAGAAAACCGATGCGGTTGATCCCCATGGCAGTCACCCTAACGTATCTTCTATGCATTTTAAGGAGATTGCGACCGGCTCGTTTGGTTATCTCAAGCTGTTCCTTGAAAAAACGATATTCATAGTAGATAATTAAACATGTGCGTTGCATTACATGTCGAAATTAGATACATTACCAGTTTAAGACCTGCTAATGTAACAATGGCGCATAATGTAACATTATTTATTTTTTGGTTTTTTTTTTTTGTGTACATTATGCTTCATTGTAACATTATCTGCAAAGGCCACTAACTCATATAATAGCATATGACTGTATCAAGTAACTGATGTTTTCATAACAATGTTCAATATTCAATCTTACCTCCACTCCCCTGTGAGCTAAAGTCCGTCCTTGCATGTATTAAGCGCTCTCCCGAAGCAGCAGCGGAAGACAGAGCTGGACTCAACCACGCTCCGGCAGAAAAACGCTATGTGGATGTGATGATGGGTGAGCCAGGCAGAGAAGCTACCTGCGCAAGGAGCTCTGGACTGAGGCAGGGCTGTCCATCGGTTCCTCACGAGATTGGGAGGGAGAGACCTGGGAGACGGTGGGAGATGGTTTGAGGCTGTTCTAAGCCTGGTGAGTGCTCTGAACTAGGAGGCGTCTGGGAGGTATCGTTTTCCACCTGTACCACCTCTGCCTGTACCGTCTTCTACTTTTCCGGGCATGGCGCAATGATGACTGGAAGCAAGTGTCTGTGTCGATTTGACGAAGTCTGACTACAGATCTGACCTGAGATCTCACTGGGCTCTGACTGATCAACTCTGCACAGATCGTCGCTGAATGCGATTTTGCGAGGACTGGCTCAGCCGTCCGATTTAGTGCGCTCCTCTTATCTCTCCCGGCCTGGCGATATTAAGCCCTGCGCAACTGGGAAGCGGCGCCTGCATGTCGAGCAATAACTGGCGAAAGATCATGCGCCTGGTGAGACGGTATAAAAGCCACGGGAAAATGAGTCTCTACTTTAGGGCGCAGTCAGACCGCGTACCGCTTTTTTTGGCGTCCGCGCTCTCTTTTTCTTCTTCGCGTCAATATTATCATACTGCTTTCTATTTTCTCTGATTGTTTTTTGCTCAGTATCTTTTTAATGCGTTGTCTTCACACGAGATTTTCGTTCTTCTGTTTTCACTTGTCACCTTCCCTTTCTGGCACTCCTTTAGATCCTCCATTTTCTTTGACAATCTTCTGTATCAGGGTCTAAACGTTGCTGCAAGATGATGAACTAGTGTCCTCGGCTCAACCCATCAACTCCCTGTTCCTGGTGTCTATCCCATTTCCCTCCCTCTCCCGTGTCAGTTTGTCCGCTGTGTTCCAGTGTGAAGCAACTACAGGGAGTCAGATTCTGTACCAGAAAACAACTCTTCACTTCATTCCGCCGATCTCAGGTTCCTTCATATAATTCACTCTTTCTTTCCGTCTGTACCACTGCAGCGTGGCGCCTCCGTCTCGCCTGCTCGATCCTTCACTAGCTGATCGTTAGCTCTGTCCGGCTGAAGAATACTCCTCACCCAGCGCGGTCAGCTAAGCGTCTGGCTGAGTCTCAGGAGGCGGACTGGGTCTACAATTAGCAGATGCGAAATTTGAAATTGCAAGCATCATCAGGCTACGATTCCCACCGGAGGTTCTCAGAATCCTGGATCCAACAAAAACATCAGGAAATCAAAGTGATTTCTCAATTGAATGCTGCTTCTTTTGTCATGTGACAGCATAATATTCTAAACCATATTGTAAGATGATTTGTTTCAGTATATGGTTAGTATAAATGTGTGTGTCAAATAATGCAAGATCTCCATTTTTTTCTTTTCACTAATTCAACGATATTTCCATTCTGCTTACAAGCCACTAACAAAAGCGATAAATAGTAATCCTTCACTTTATAACAATGGCAATGGAGGAATAGTGAATGACGAGGAAAAAGTATAAAATATTTAGCATCATCACCGAGCTATGAAAGTGAGGAAGTTATTAACAGCATCAACAATGGATACGCTACAGTATGTGCTTCTTTGTCTACAAGGAGTTAGTGTGTGTTACCAAGTTTATATACACACCTATAACGCCTTCTAAAAATTAATCAAAGGTGTATATTCTTTCAAGTGTGACATGGTAGCTAGATAGCATAGCTTCAGTGTTTCCACAACTTTGGGGTTATCTGTGGAGAACTCCCGATGTGGTGTCCAATAGTGAGATGAGATTGTAGGGTTGGACAACAAGTTGTTTCTTCTGCTGTGTACGTCCACCATAACATGACTCCGTGCACCACGGCCCTGAGCGCTCCAGCATAATGCCAGTGTGTGTGAACAGAGGATTTCAACAGTGGGAGTTAAAAGAGAACCAACTAGTAAGGCAAGTTCGTTTAGACTTTTTAAAAATACATCAAATTCAAATTATTATCAATTTTAGAAAAAGCAAAACTAGAAAAAAATGACATACATTTTTTGGGTTATGAACAAGTTTTCATAAAACATGACCGAAACGTAAAACAGATATGCAACAATGTTTTTTAATTTTTATATTTGGTCGGTGTTATTTGAATTTCAGATCATTCAAACCTTTACAACTAGAAGAAGAATTTTAGATTGACGTATTCAATACATTTTAAGACTTTAGAAAAGCGAAGCCTCTACATTGTCTAATAACAGAGTAAGGTGTACCTGTAGTTTTGTCCTGAGACCGTATTGCTGAACAATAAGACTAACTGAAGTGGTTATTGCGATATCTGTCAAAAGCGGAAGTCATATTTTGTTTATTGCTTATTACACATTACAGAGGCTTTCAGCGCCGTATAGCCCGGCAAGACTAGATGCCACACCTTTAAATAACTTGTCATCGCAATGCGGTTGTAGTCAGCTGATCTCGCAGTCTTTCCACTTATTCTCTCCATCCCGCTAACTCGAACAGCATCACGCTATATGCACATATTCATCGGACAGTGAGCTAAATTTATGGCACGGCTAATGTGGCCCAATACTAGCGCTAGGTGACCCTTTAACATAACAAGAGCGAACTGCTAACACACAAATATAACATAACACACTGGATTCGATTGAAGCCGTGTGATATAAATGTTTTAACATGTTTGAGTCGAGACCCCGCATTGTGGCAACGCCTCAATCCCATGGGTTTATTTGATGTTCCCAGTTTCAATTTCCGCGACCTCCTTGCAGGCGAGAAACAATGGATGCCGTGATACGATCGCGAACAGAGGTATGGGATTTTGATTTTGAATAATCATATGTCCTGCACGGAGCAGCGTTTAAATGCTAGAACGTGAAAATGAAAATATTCGGCTAAATCAAAAAAGCTGAAATTAACTACTAGCTAGCTGTAGCTAATACTATAAAAATAACATTTGCCCATGTGTAACTTTTTTCCAAATCAGACCGACTAATGATTGCTAAATACAAGATACAAATTTAAAGTGATTTCACGGAACACAGTTATCTTTTGAATGGCTTTATCCCCCCTTGTATATGAACCAACAAATAAGGTAACAAAAACTAGTATGGTCTAGAAGAAGAATCTCTGGAAAACACAGATGACTAGTTACTTGTATGTATTATTTATTATTCAAAATTGACCAAAAGGTCGGACAAATACTTAAATAACAATGTAGAAGAAAAATAAGTATTTATTTTTTGTATCTTGTTGGGACATACAATATATTGAAGAAAAAAAGTAATTTGGCATTCCATGCAGATGAACGACGGTGTAAATGAAGTTGTGGTGACAAAAGTGTGACACTGCGGAAGTGGTCATTTACCAATACGTGTTACATTTAATTCATTTAATTTTGCTGAAATAATAGTGTAGAGAAAATTGTGCCACTTGGGAAGGAGTTTCTGCACAGTGATGGAATTTAAGATTGCACTGTGCTATGTAACAATTCTGATAATACACAACCACACCTGGAAGTTACACACCAATATAACCATTGGCGGAATTTGAAAATATATTACGTATGCAAATACAAGACTTGAGACAAAAGATTGTGCGCTTTTGAACCAATGAAAGTGTTTAAAACTGTCTAAGAGGTTACAGGATTTTGATTGGGATGAAATCAGGTAGGCCCATTTGGCATATGAAGCTACATCCTTGCGGCTCAACTGGACTCTCCAAGATTGGTACCTGTCATTCATAAACAACAGAATAGATTGAAATATGCTCACGTAAAGAAATCGGCAAGTGCAAGATGAACTGCATTTACATATTGTGATTTACTCTGACAAGCCAAATAATTTGGTCTTTATTGTGGTCAACGTCAGAGATGTTTGCGTTGTTCAATGTAGTTTGGTGACAGTCTCAGACATCCACGAGTACTTCATGAAAAGCGGTCTACGTAGTGGTACATGCTGTTTACTCAGATGCGAGCCTTTAGGGTTTCTGCCCGATCACTGCCGATACACTACAGAGAGGATGGACAAAAAGAAGGATAAGTATTTTGTGGGGCGGAAATTATTTAGGAGCAAACTCCTGAGAAACAACCTCATATCCATGGGTCACGTCTGAAATATCTATTCTTGTTCTGGAAACTACACCAGCCGTATTGCGATATATTACGGTATTCAAATTTATTCAAAACTTTAGTTCAACGATCCATAGCAGTGTGCGGGAGTGGCATAGGTCAGCTATATTTTAAAAATTTGAAATGTTTTTTAAATAAAAAATAACGATTTTTGGAGCTGTATTTTCTCACGAAACTCAGATTCAGGATCCACACTGCAGTGACGTGCATCTCACTTGTCACTCACAGCGATGTCATCAGGCGTTTGTCTCCAGTGTCTCAAAATGAAGGAATAGACGTTCTTGAAGTAATTCACCCCGTGTCAGACCACGATTCCCGAGTTACTCCACTTTCTGCTTCACATCCTCAATCGTCTTAAGCCTCCAACGGTAGGACCCTGTGGCTACGAGGGTATAAACTACAGGATTAAATGGAGGAGACTATGGAATTTTTTTTTTTTTTATAGCTAAGATGGTGAGGCCAGTTTTCAATAAAACTAAAATACTGTTTTTCCAGATCTGCAAAGTTTTCGGGGTGTATGACAATCTTGGATTGTTAGACTGACTTTAAAGCAGAATATTCAAAATGTACATTAATACCCTGATATTATTAGATTTAGATATTTTAAATAGACGTGAACAAAACGAATACAGTATCTACGATAGTCAGATACATACGATATATGGCTGATTTCTCCATATGGTAAAAAATAAACCGGTAATAGAAAAGAGGAGAGTTTCTCCAAAGCACAGTGATGTGAATTGGACATTTGAGTGCCTCATAAAATTAATGCGGGCGAAGAATAATGAGGTGCATAGATGAGAATAATAAATAAACACTTTGAAAGTCACAGCTAGAAAGATATCGTTAACATTAGCATCATCCAACCAAACGATTTGTCTAGCGGCTAGAGATATAATCTCAAGGAGTTATTGATTCTCAATGATGAATATTACACCATGTTACTCGCGTGACGTAAACTTCAGAGCTGCGCCCTCCAGCCGCGAAGCCACTTCCATGGCAAACTTTACGAGGAGACTCGACGCATCGTTCAAACGCCCCTACAGAAACAGTCAACGTTTTTTCAGATTTTGGCAAGTACGAAGTCAGTTTTTGTTCAGACAGACATCTGTTTCAAGGAACAACAAGTAATAAATAAACTTCCATTGGTCTTACCGATTCTCCCGCCCCACTTTCATTTGTCGTTGTGAGGGATACCTCGCGCCACGCGCATCAATTGAAAGAACTACTAACCATATAGCCTTCCAGGCCGCTCTTTCCCTCGTCCTGTTACTCCTCATGAAGCTCACCTTGCAGCCCTATCGCTCACACTGCTGATTTTCCCAGGATGTGTCCTCACTCCTTTCTTCATATCGGCACTCTACAATCATGCGGATCACCCCAAAGAAAGTTGGTCTCAAACCCCTTTCTTCATCTCTTCGATGGGAATGCTCTCCACGGACCTGAGGCCCGTGCCTGCGTGTGAGTCAGCAGAGACAAACAAGAGGACATTGGTAATCCTCACTAAAGGTACAGTGTTATAATGCAGCACGATGGGATTACTTACTGAGGACGTCACGTGTCGATCCCTTGATGCCGGTGAGCCCGCTGCAGCCGGACTCATCCCGTAGCAGAAGCGTCCAGCACCGCCAGGGAAAGGTTTTCCATACGCATCCCCCCGCTCCACCAGCTCGCTGCGTTCCATCGTTGTGAGTACTATGAAAGGTGGAAAAGAAAGATGAAAGAAAGATGGAGGGCGTAAATTTAGGTCTGTATTTGTGTTGACGGCGATAACTCTGTGTTTTGTCAGGCTGATGGCCGACTACGTCATGAAGATAAATGACTTGCATGTAAATAACTGCAGCAAATATTTTGCCAGTTCAGCTCAGACTAAGACATTGATAAGCCGAGTGCTAGAAAAGTGCATACACTATTAGAATAGATAGAAAAAACCATATGATTGTCCCAGCCTGAATCTTGAGCGCCACCTATATGTTGCTTACCTAGTGATACGAAGGAAATATCTCAACAACCGATGTGATGAACTGGCTACAGGATGTGCATTATCAGTCCTGATATGCCTGCTTCAACATTGGCATTTTCGCCGCAAATATGTTGAGAATATTCATTAAGTCATTTTTGACATGGCGTTACTCTTTCATCATTGCTGTTGCCAATGGTCCCTTTTGTATAATTATGATCATGGGCGTTTCCAAAGTCTGGTATTTGAATTGATGCACTTCCTGCCGCGCTCCAACGCTGTGCCTTCGAACGAATAGCAAATAGGCATGTATTCCTCTAACTAATGAGGTTACAAGAAATAATATTGCCTACAAGAATCAGACTGAAGTTCATTGTTCTTAAGATACATAAATACACATACACACAATTATCTGTTAAAAAATAAATTATGTTCTTCAGTTATGAATACAGTGTCAACACTTTTTGGCCCTATCTATGTGTGTTTGTAAATTTCCGTGGAAGTGATCTTTGATGTAAATTTCCTGTCACAGAGTGAGCAGAGAGAAAAACAATGTGTCATGAATATAAGCGAAAAATATTGATAAGTGGGATGATGAATATGAGTACAGTCTCTTTCTCTGCTCACACACACACACACACACACACACACACACGCACACACACACAAACACAAAGGAATATGACACCATACACATCGTTTCGTTGTTGAGCTGCGGCTGTAGTAATATAGTCACTTTTCTGAATAACTAATGACATTACACAACATTTGAAGGCTAGCGCTAAATGGTGACTGTAACGATTAGCCTTAATATAGTTACTCTATTAACTGCTGAACGTGTTATAACAGCCAGTTTATGTCAGCATTAGCCTTCTTTCATTACGGCAACTGATCTTTCGCAATGGAATCCATAATTGCAGCCTAAGTGGGTCAACTTTAGAAAATTATGGTGTTATGTGTCGTCAATCTGGTCGAGGTCCAATGTTGTAGGTGGGATTTATGGGATTAACGAGGCTTGTCAGTAAACAGAACTTATTTAGACCTTTTAATAATAAAACAAATCATATTTTTAATGTATATAACTTGAAGAAATTTACATTCCCGATCATTTCCTTGATTGAGATATAAAACCTGCATTTATCATCATTGCATGGCTACGTAAGTGATTGTCCATTAAAAGACTTTGCAGTATAATAATAATGTGACTAGAATAGATACAGTATTCATACATTATCAAAGAGGAAGTAATGAGTACGGTGAATGAATCCATTCAATTGTCCCAAAAACAGCAGCATGTTTTGTTAGCAATGATAAAGTATATGTGCTTTTTTAGTGTTTATTACTGGGCTGAAAAGCAGGAACAAAACAATGAAAATGGTCGCGAATGGTGCGAGAAAATGGTAAAAAAAAAAGAAGATTAAAACAATCTTCATCACGAAAAATCATCAAACTTTTTAGTGTAGTCTTTTTATAATAAAGATAGACAACTATATGATTTTTCCATCACATTTTATTTCTATTTACATAATCCATTGGGAGGAGAGAGTAACTACCGTTTGGATTAGACGTAGCCTGATGCTGCACTATTCCTTTTCTCTGTTTTTAAAACGGCAAACTGTTGAATATTGAGTACTTGTGAGCGCTGCTTGTGCCTGGCCCTGGCATGTCTTTCATGGATTGTCTAAGTACTGGACCTCAGATGATTTTGTGTCCGTGACATAACCTCTTCAATTGATTGCAGTAGTCTACATCTTGTTTATCATCCTTTATAGGCCAGTTCTCTTCTTGCATTATTGCTGAGAGAAGTTATGCATCATCAGAGAAGCTTAGGGTTATACTTTGTGGGTGCAAAGTGGATGGAAACATGCGTTAAAAGTCTTTGATTGTATTTTAATTGGCTTATTGTTTAACTGGCCTCTACAGTTATTGATTTTATTTTACCTTTATTTATACTCGATATTTAATTGAGGGGTGACCCTCATTTACAATGATGTTGAGAAACAAATAGGATTCCTTCCCTATATAATTTCTTATGTAGCTGGAACACATAAGCTGCTGTAGAGTCCTTAAGAAAGTTGACTGTGACTTCTGACCCCCCTGAGGGGAGAGGAAATACTGTAATGTTGGCCACAGACTTTCCTCTTCATGGCTCAGCAGCAAGCACACAACATTGAATTGTCTCTTTCTTTCTGTTATTGATTATCCAATGTTATGTCTAAATTGGATCCTCATTCACTTTCTCATGTGGATCAGATTTAAAAGAATATAAATGAATAAAAGTATCCTTCTATTTAAACTGCTGCAAATAGCACCAGTCTGCTTTGGATGGAAATCACTCCGCAGAGACATTTGCTTTTATCTACACTATCATGTGGACTGTAATACTCTTATGTAGTACCCTCCAGTCATGTGAGTGACAGATGTTATTTTGTTAGCATGTTTTTAAACCTTAAGCGATATTAAGCATTACTATGCTTTAATAGCTAAGATGTAATGTTTCATGTCATGTAACTAATTGAAAATAATTATTATTTCTCACACACACAAACACACACACACATTGTGCCACATACACGTGATAGCGCTTCTGCTCATCCTTGGCCAGCATCACGGCCATCCTCAGGCCGATACAGGAGGAGCAGCGGTGATGTACCCACTTTGGGACTCCGCTCCCCTCTCCTGCTTCTGTGCTCAACTACTGAGAGACTAGCAGCAGACAACAGCTCTGCAGAATGAGTGGTGACAAATGAGAGCCACTGTAAGGGGAATAAGACACACACACACACACACACACATACACACACACACACACACACACACACACACACACACACACACACACACACACACACACACACACACACACACACACACACACACAGAGTCACATGGCCAGATTGCAACAACACAGATTATCTAACCAGGACACAGCAACTGTCATGTTCAGCTATTTCTTATTACATGACGGGACAATACCCATAGCATAAGTCTAAAATGTAATAAACTCCCAGTAACATTTCATTCCTGACGAACAGTGTGTGTAAATGTCTGAAGAACAGGTTGATAAGGAAACATTTTTAAGTCCTAATTGTGAAGTCATGTCATAATTTTAGAGTCAGCTTTTGCTCAGGGAAGATGTTGCGCCACCCAGTGGTCAATGTGAGTATTCTTCAAAACAGTCCACTGTAATTCTACCGATGGAGTGAGTGTTTTCTTTTATCAAGCCAAAGACAACAAAAAGCTGGCTCCATTACACAAGATGAAGCCTGAGGGTGTAAACAGTTTAGGCGTGGAGTGAGTAGCAGAAAAATTATAATTACGATCAGAAGGAGAGATCAAACATAAGTACAACACTTTTATCTCTCTCTCTTTCTCCCTCTCCCTGTCTCTCTCTCAAGCACAAAAACGGGCACACATGAATATAGCTGCCAGTCATGAATTTAAGGAAACCTACTTGAAGTAGGTAGAAGGTAATGCATTTGGACATGTGCCTGGAATCTCTCCCTTGTTCTGAATGCATTATGTTACCAAAACAGCACTGTAACCAAAACATGAACTTCTCATGATTCATTTACAGTCTCTTTAACTTGAAACATATAATTAAAAATGTTCACACCTGAAGGATATTTCAAACGTTTAATTTATTCTCAGAAACACCGAAAAGTGTGTGCTTATGTTTGTTAGTTACAGGTTCTCACCTTTACAAAAAGACAATATTGAGGAAATAGCCCCCCCAAAAAAAACTCACATGAAACTCTATTGCTACTTTAAATCTACGCTTTAATGGGGCACCCTCTTTTAACTGCACATTCCATAATGATTCAGTAATCAATATACAGTAAAATGTTCTGAAAACGGTTTATTGATAACAGTGTCTGTTGCATTTTGTCTTACCTTTTAAATGTTATTTGTTTTTTGTTTGTTTGTGTAATTTCTCAAAATGACTTTTAAGTTATAAAATACTTTTAAGCCCTATATATATTTCCCTTCATTTATTTACAATAAAACCGATTCTTTATAACAGTTGAATTTGATCTTGTGCCAATTGCATTTTGCTACATATTTAATGTATAGAATATTCAGCTGTAGCCTACTATATAAATACATTTAGATTTGATTTTATAAAATAATTATATTTGGTCCTGAGACACCTGCTCATACTAAACATTTAAAGGTGGAGTCAGCGATATAAACTGGTATGTAATCAAATATGTAAATAAACAGGGCCCACTGTAGCAAGCAACATGCCCGTTTGCCAAATCTAGCTGTTTATTAACACCTGTTTTTCCCCAGTGTGCACACAGGTACTGGTAGCAGATCCTGAGGTGATATTCACTGATTTTGACAAAAAGTGATTTTGACAACAAGCATTCTCCAGAATTGCTGACTCCACCTTTAAGTTTTGGGTCATATGTTAACCTTCACGTGATCTAAATTTTAAAAACATAAGGTATGTACATCTTCTTGGAAAACACAGACTAAATGGAGGCTTAAGCAGGACAGGGAGATCTGAGGCTTATATAGGTATTCATGTATGCATGTGTGTGCATGTACTGCTCAGATTCTGTCAGCCTTTTCCAACCAACGTCTCTAAAAACAAATTCAGATCCCTCCCAATGAGCTGCTGGTTCCTTTTGGGGAGTTTTTCTTATCTGAACCGAGGGTCTTAAGACAAAGAGTGTCCTACATATTTGTTAAAACCCCCTGAAGCAAATTGTTATTTTGATATTGGGCTATATAATATAAATAAAATGTACTTAACCTGGCATATGTAAGAGGGAAAAGGATATTAAAGTGGAGCAGAAGCACATTTCAAAACATTTTTCTTTTATTGTGCCTATAGGAAGAATATGGCATAGCCTATGGTACATGTGTTTTTGTGTGTGTGTCTTGAAGTGTGTGAAGGTGGGCAAAGACATTACTGGAATCTGGAATCTGCAGCAACATGGTTATTGGTCGGGCAACACCGTTGTCCTGTCCTAGCATGCTTTGTGTGTGTGTGTGTGTGTGTGTGTGTGTGTGTGTGTGTGTGTGTGTGTGTGTGTGTGTGTGTGTGTGTGTGTGTGTGTGTGTGTGTGTGTGTGTGTGTGTGTGTGTGTGTGTGTGTGTGTGTGTGTGTGTGTGTGTGTGTGTGTGTGTGTGTGGAGAGAGAAGCGAGAGACCAGAACACGTGTTCATTGTTGTGTTTGCAATCGTTCCTATGAAACACTAAACTTGTTGCACGCCGTTCTTGCATATTGTGATTATTGCGTGCAACGTTAGAAGTATTTATAGCCTATGTGCCAGTGTGCCGTTGCATGGGTGCCAAACAGGTGCCAATGTGCGCGCGCAAGAGACCCATGATAGAGATGTCACCACACAGTCCTTTAAATCACTCAGCCATAAATTATGCTAATAATGACGTGCACAGCAATTATGTTATTGTACAACCCCACGAGCCCGAACCAGGAGTCTCCTGAGAGGGAGGGGTCCCTCTGGAGTGGAAAGGGGGGATAGGCGGAGGGGAGGAGGGAAGAGAAAGTGAGGAAAGTATTCTGCTGCTGAAGACTTTCCGAGATTAAGGGACTATTTCCCCCGCCGGTCTCTCCATCCGTCCAGCCCGGAAATGAAAGCCGAAGACAGGAGTATGCTGGGCTGCTGAATATCTTTTCTCACTTTTCAATCCGCCACTACTCGTGCGCGCGCCCAATTTCCAGCCGGTAGAGTAGAGCGTCCTACATTGTTCGAAGTTCATCTGACTGCAGGTGTCCCGTGGAGGAATATTTGGCGGTATCGATAGCTTCTAATGCAATATGATGGATCGATGGAGCCCAGTGCGCGAGACGTGGCTGCTGTTGCTGCTCGTTATGATTTACACCTCACGTGCAGGTAGGCTAGGAACCTATCAGAACTGTTTATTTGTACGAGAATTTGCTCAACTTGACTTAGTTGCAGAGATTGTAGTTTATTGTTAAGAGCTCTCTCAAATGGAAAATTGCATCTCTCTGTCTGATTGTGCCACATCGGTTGTCACCAACTTCCTTCTAAGCCATGTGGGATAAGAACAGAAGGTTTGAATGTCCCCTTAACTTCCTAATATTCCTTCAAATTATTTAATCATTTCCAGAAAACACTGACTCACACGTCTCCCATTTATTGTATCCAGACTATTTAGATCTTTAGTTATTGAACTTGATTTGTCAGGGATTTGTCAATTCCTTAAAAGAGATCCTCTATTATACTACTTTTCTGGTCTTCATTTCTTGTTAAAAACTGTTCTAGAGCAACCTGACACGAATCACTTGCAAAAAAACTATGTAGATTTTCAGGACACTCTTCCTCTTAACCTAGCTAGCACAGCAGTCTCTCTACACACTACTTTGAGCTTCTCCGCCTCCCCCTGCTGCAAACCACTCCCCGCTACTTGTTGGAAATGTTTGAATTCGGTTTTTTTGCCACCAGTGACAATGAAAAGTACAACTTTCGATGTAAATTAATGTCATTACACTCGATATTTACTGTGCTGTCGAACATATATGTTTAAATAGGCTAGTAAGTGGTTAAGAAAAACTCTGCTCAGTGTAAAGCTTGCATTTTTTTTCAGTTAAGTTTACAATTAACGAGTATCACGGAAGGCCAAACACATTAAATGTTTCATAAGTATTACATGTATGTTTATAGGAATTTGCACTCACCTTCTGTCGAGTAAAAGAGTCCGCTCCGGTATCTCCTTTTCACAGCGCAGAAAGATGGCGGCAGTGCCTTCCCGTTCCTGGTAGATTCAAAGTCACGCAGGCACGCAAGTCGTACCACGTGACTCTCAGCGTACAACGTGATGACGCATAAACGACCAATTTTAGCCTGGTTTTTTAACTCAACTTGGACTTTCTAGCTAACATAGCATTGATTTTCAATTTGGTTAACTTCCATGTAGTTGAGGCGCTGTCAATTGATTATTTGAAGTTATATCAACTTTCTACACACACCCATGTCATATTGACAAGAAAACATTTGTTAAGATAACAAAAAAGCGAAATCCGGGTTTACAGTGTGGAGTCCCGCGAACCTCAAGGTGTAGGATCCAGAATTTTGCAGTTGTGCATAAACCTATTATTTGGCCACCCCTAAACAATGCTCACAAGCAGAAACGTTTGCAGTGGGCTCAGAAATACATGAAGACTCATTTTCATTGTCTTGTTTACTGATGAGTGCCGGGCAACCCTGGATGGTCCGGATGGATGGATTAGTGGATGGTTGGTGAATGGCCACCATGTCCCAACAAGGCTGCAACGTCAGCAAGGAGGTGGTGGAGTCATGTTTTTGGCTGGAATCATGGGGAGAGAGCTGGTAGGCACCTTTAGGGTCCCTGACGGTGTGAAAATGACCTCGGCAAAGTATGTAGAGTTTCTGACTCACCACTTTCTTCCGTGGTACAAAAAGAAGGAAAGTGACTTCCGTAGTAAAATCATCTTCATGAATGACAATGCACTATCTCATGCTGCAGAGAATACCTCTGTGTCATTGGCTGGTATGGGCATAAAAGGAGAGAACCTCATGGTGTGGCCCCCATCTTCTCCTGACCTCAACCCTATTGAGAACCTTTGGAGCATCCTCAGGCAAAACATCTATGAGGTTGGGAGGCAGTTCACATCAAAACAGCAGCTATGGGAGGCTATTCTGGCATCCTGAAAAGATATTCAAGCAGAAACTCTCCAAAAACTCATAAATTCAATGGATGCAAGAATTGTGAAGGTGCTATCAAAGAAGGGGTCCTATGTTAACATGTACCTTGGCCTGTTAAGATGTTTTTGATTGAAATAGGTTTTGATTTCACTAAATATGACCTCCACATTCTGCAAATTCAACAAATGACCGTTTTTAGTTGTTAACAACCTATAAAATCTTTTGTAACTATGTTGTGCATAATAATTTGGAACAGTGCATTTGGAGTTTTTTATTTTAAAAAAAAAATACTTTTATTATTGGGAGGTTTGTTCAATAAAATTTGAAATATACTCTAACGGTTGATGACTTGAAAATTATACTGACTGTGATTTGCATCGACTGTTTCTGAAAATCTGGGAAAATCTAATTTGCATTATAATTTGGAACGCAGTGTAGACTGTTGTCTGCATGTCAAATCAGTTTTATTTGTATAGCCCAAAATAACAAATACATTTGTCTCAGTGGGCTTTACATTTCATACAATATGATATATGATACAATATGACACCCTGCCCTTACACCCTTAGCTCGGCTGAGAAAAAACTCCCAGTAAAAACCCTTTACCGAGAATAAGAAAAAATTTAAGAAATCTCAGGGAGAGTCGACAGAGTAAGGGATCCCTCTCCCAGGACGGACATACTGCAATAGATGTCATAAGTAGAGAAAATCACGAAGGAATTTGATCATTGACCAGGTGATTACATGGTAATACTAAGTAAAGTGCGAATAGTGTGGATGCAGGAAGACTTCAGATGCTGCCAGAAGATCCACACCGTCTCGTCTCCACCAGGGAAAACTAAGGTTTCCAGCGCCGGGATTACATCCCACGTCTCCAGGTGGCGTCCTTAACCACTGCAACATCTTTCGCGTTGATGGCCCATTCTCAGATGGTACCGGAGGGGGGACCAGATCCACACCGTCTTGTCACGACCAGGGAAAAAACTGGAAGAGGACAGACAGGCAACCAGTGAGCAAAGCAAAAATGAATTTAAAGATTGAACTAGCAAGCGAGTAGAAAGAGTACTATCCTGATGGACGGTGAATCAGTGCTGATGTGAGGCAATAGAAGGCGGGGAGCATCCGTTCCTAGGACAGCTGATTCCGCACAGAACTTGGAGTCAGTCGAGTAGCATGGAGAGTGCTTGGTAGACAGAGGGAGAGAATCCCCGGGGCAACGCTCAGCCAATCATGGAAGATAGACAGGAGGAGAGGAGAACAAATGTCATAGAAATGGTATCAGTTATGCAATTAGCGTCGGCAGGACAATTTTTCAGTGGGAGGACAACCGGTACTCAGGCCCAGACAAACCGAGACCGAGGCAGCTCCTCAGGCTGATGATAATAACGCTATAACAATGTTAAACAATATGAACACAATTAACATTAAATTACATTGATTTACACTCTACCGTTCCCCACCGACACACAATCGGCGTCAGGCCCCCAGACCCAGAGCCTGCCCCCCAGACCCCCGCCCCCAGAGAGCACGCCCCAGTGCGGCACTAGTCCAGAGGAGGACCGGGGCCATAGATTGAGAATAGACAGTTTTTGTCATTTTGTCCATGACAAAATAAGATTGTGTGTGACTGTGTGTTTGTGTGGGGGGGAGGGTTTGCATGTGTCATAGGCTATTAGGGCTGCAAATCTGTACCCCTTGTAATTTCTCTCCTCTCAAACACACACACATGCACACTTTCACACACACACACACATGAACTGGCACATACACACAGACACATATACACACACATACACACTACTTTCTTTTTTTAAAGCTGTTATTTTGTAGTTTTAGTCAGTGGTTTTCATCATAAAAACTCATATTTTGAAATAAAGATGATGATAAAAGAGGTGATAAAATTGGTAAATTGGTAAACTATTCTCCTTCATTTTACCAAATTGCATTGTGTTTTCTGAAGTAAACTTTAATTTAAAGGCGGGTTGCCAAAAAAGTTTTGTTATAATGTAAGTCAATGGTAGAAATCAAACTTTTTTTATTCAATCTGACATTAAACAAAAAGTAATAATGCACCAAAATTAATTTTCTCACCCATCATTCAGATGAGTAAGCTGGTGATACTAATAATAATCAAAGTTAAAACTAATTTTGGAATATTGAGTTGTAATGTATTTTTCAAAAAAGCGGTTGGTGGTATATGATCAAAACTGGCATCTAAAGGGTTAATTTTTAATCATCATTTATTAAACCACAACATAGATTGAACAACAACCCCTTCATGAAGAAAATGAAAAAAATAAATGTTTTTTTTTTTTATCTTTCATAATTTTATCACAATTTAAATTTCAAAATACAAATCGTGTACTTTGTTTCAACCAGTTTCCAGAGTCCAGACTGTGTATAAACACTGGATTTTCTTTTCATACACTGAATTCCACAAAAAAAAGTGTGTAACTATTTGTAAAACTAGTGGTGGCTGCTTTTACATCTACAGTGCCCACAATCTCTACCATTGTGTCCTTGAGCAAGACACTTAACCCCAAACTGCTCCAGGGGCGCTGTACTATGGCTGACCCTGTGCAGGGCTGGACTGGGACAAAAAATCGTCCCTGGCATTTTTGGCCAGGGCAGCCCACCATGATTATTTATACGATATGTGGAGGCAGGGGCGTTGCTCCAAATTCTGGGCCCCTATACAGGAAGTCCTGATGGGCCCTCTGAGAGGCGGTCTTACAACACAAACATGTAAAAGCTGTTTGTCTAGTCCAGGGGTGGCCAACCAGTCAGAGACTAAGAGCCACATTTTTTACTGTGTTACTGCAAAGAGCCACATCGTACACACGGGTACACATGAATATCCCCCCATCCCTTCCTCATACACGCACACACACACACACGCACACACACACACACACACACACACACACACACACACACACACACACACACACACACACACACACACAGACCTCTGCTCAGTCAGATTTACTGTAAATGTCACAACCAAAATGATAATGCAGTAACGGCCTTAACTATGTTTCACCCGTTTCAGTTGAATTTTGTATTATTATTATTTTTTAAATAGATAATGCTTGTGCATGCTACCAGGCCTAGGGGCACAAGGGCTCAAGGGGGCCCTAAGCTAAGGTACTGATAACTTTACATGTCTTATAGTCAAAGAGCTAAGTCACTCATGTCAATAAAAGGTTCCAAAAAGGAATAGCCTAAATATAAGGAAATAAATCATCATGGGCCCCTCAACTAGTAGGGGAGAAATACAAAAGCAATTGTAAAGCAACAGCATTATTAGCTCTGTCTTAGGGGCTTCATGAGGGGCCTCTAAGGCCCCCACACACATACAGGAATAAACTTTCTATGTGTAAATTCTATACTGTTCATAAAAAGTAGCTATCCACCCTTTATCTGTTGAAATGGGTCTCTCCATCATACAAAATGGGTCTCCAGACCAATCTACTGTTTTTGCAGTTGCAGAGTAAAGGATGCTGCCTGCTTAAGAAAAATCTGAAAAATAATGTTCCTTCTGCAGCTCAAGATTTGATTTAGCCTTTAAATTTTCCTCTCTAAGTGCATCAGATTGATGCATTTTACTTTAAAACGGTACACATTTTCTTCCAGTGTGCAATGCCCCCTGACCCCCCAACAAGGACCAGGGTCCCTCCCAGTGTCCCAAAATCATCTGGGAAACACTGACTTTCTTAATATGTTTTTTGCCAATAATTGTATCTGTGCGTAAAAGTCAGTGTAACTGACTGGATAGGTGGGAGTGGGGGGGCCCTTTGAGAGTCTTGGTCCAGGGGCCTATTATCTCATAATCTGTCGAAGAACCAACTGGATTCCACAATCTTTTTAATTTTCGCATTATTTATTAAAAAAAAGAAAGAAAAAAAAAACGGGGGGCCCCACACTAGGACTTGAAACGGGCCCCCAGATCGTTAAGGCCGCCCCGGTGATAATGACAGAACTGGACTCCTACAGTACTAAGACGACAGGCCAGTCATTTTCAACAATGAACATTGTGTGCACTGCCTCACACACAAACTCTCAGTTCAACCAAGTCCACAAACAAAAATATAACAATTTACAATAGCGTTTTTCTCTTACTATTCATGTTGCTTAGTGGGACTTACTTTTAGCATGGAGTGACCTGAAGTGGCGCTGAAGATTTGAAGCCTTGAAATGCGCTACTGACGCCTGGCATATAAGGCAGAATGGCTTGGTATAACGTTCAACTAAAAATATAAACTCTCCCACTCTGTGTCCGAGCGAACTTGACAAATTGTTTACTCACGGAAAACCTCCCTCCAAGCTGAGCGGGCAGTTTTAGGTTGCGTCCACACCAAACGTTTGCGAATGTTATGTTGCGTCCTCAATTAAACATTTGCGAACAGGCATACACATATACATTAACAAAATAAAAAATTAAATAATAAACAACATGTAAAACGAACGTAAGAGCTGTATGAAACGTTTGCGAACATGCACACACATAGGCCCACACAAAAAAAAGTATAGAAAAAAAAAATTATAATCAAAAATTTGATATGAACTGAAGAGCTGCACAAAGAGCCGCATGAGGCTCGCGAGCCGCAGGTTGGTCACCCCTGGTCTAGTCCAAAACGTATGAGTGACAGGTCCCTCTCTGAGCCAGATAACAACACAATGTTTCTATTGATGAATGACCAAATCATTACGCGTACTTGAACACAACCCCTGGTCTAATGACTCTTAATAACCATGCACACACACAGTGTTTCTCACAGGAATTTGGGAGACTGTGTCGTGAACCCTCGACCTTCTAGGGTGGTCCGGGGGAATTTACTTTAACATTTTTTTTCAAATGTTAAAGTAAAATTCATCAATCTGGTGCACTTTGAGGAGAAAACTAAGGCTAAATCAACTGTTTCCTATGTAAGCTATTTAGTACTATTTGCTGGAATAATTTATAGACACAGAATGACCAAAAAGCAGAAAGAAGAAATGTACATGTTTAAAAAATCCAGTCAGCTTCGGGAATTTTTTTCCTTCGTTTGTATTTTTTAATGGCCCAATATAGGCCCCTGATCTTCGTAGCCCCAAACAATGTTATTTAAAAAATAACAAAAATGTACTAACGAATGAAAGGCCCATGAAATCTTTTTTTCCCCTAAATAACGTTTTTCTGGGCCTTCAAAGATCAGGGGCCTATATTGAGCCAGTAAAAAAAAATATATATATATATATTTTTTTGGGTGCAGCCCCCCTCTGCCTTGGGCCCCCCAAGCCTGTCCGCCGTCCGACGGCCCTGAACGTAACTGACCATCGTCAGATGCTCATAATTACCGAGTAGAAGTTGAATGCATGATAATACAATTCAATGCAGCCTCTGAATGGGCGGCCCTCTGCTGTGTGTGTGATTGGGCCAGGCCCAGCCTAGAACCAATCATAATGAGTAATGGCCTGGGACAAAGTTTTATTTAACTTTCATGTGAAGTTGACAGCCTGCACGCACAATTATATGTCCATGGCACTCCCGAGAGGGAAGGACCCTCGGCTGTCTGACTTGGCCGGGCCGGGCCGAGTCACACAGCCGAGGGTCCATAAAAAAAATTCAAAAAAAGATTTTTAATTTTTAATTTATTTTTTTAATAAATGGACCCGGCCCGGCCCAAAATGCCTGCCGGCCCACCGGACATTTGCCCGATACGCCCGATGGCCAGTCCAGCCCTGACCCTGTGTGCGGACCCCCTCTGTAGTGTGGGAACTTGAGAGGGGAGATGAGAAAGATGAATTTTAATGTGGCGTTGTGTTAATTCAATAAAGCAACACAACTTAACCTTGCTTAAAGCCGAAGTACACACACATTTACTTAAACAAATTAAAATGTGTACTGTTGCATGTTAACTTACCTTCTGTTTGGTGTGGACTGGGGGAACTCGGTCCGACGCATGTCTTCTTCTTACTTCTTAACCTTTATTTATACAGGTATATCCCATTGAGTCCGAAGACTCTTTTGCAAGGGAGACCTGTTCCCATTTACACGTTACCATTCACACACACATTCATACACCGATAGCAGGCTAACTATCGACATTCACACGAGGCAAGGTGGGTGAAGTGTCTTGCCCAAGGACACAACAACTATGACACAGGTGGCAGGGCGGGGATCGAACCTCCAACCCTTTGATCATCGGCCGACCCGCTCAACCAACTGAGCCACAGTCGCCCAAATCTGTCGCCCATGTCTGTGTATCCAATAACCAATGTCCAAAGGCATAATTTATTCTCATTTAAGTTTACAATTGTGTTAAAATTACGCATTAATGGTGAGTGAGTGTTCAATTACGTCCCCCAAAAACAATAAGTCCACCTCCAAAAAATTCAAAACATATTCTTAGTTTATGCTTAGTGAAGACTTTTCTGTCTCCATTTACCTTTATAGCATTGTCACAGGCAAATTTGCAAAGTTGCTTTAAAACTGTATGTGCTTTAAAACTGTATGTAACGTTAGTATGTTAAGAAGCAACACTTTTTTTATTGACTTAACTGTGTCAATGGTTTGTTTTTCTCTGTTTGATTATTGCTCAGGATCAGATTTCTAAGTGTTTACTACTATTGTATAATCTGCACTGGTCTCGCTCATCGCCTTTCTGTTTTTCTGACACACTGCCGCCATCTGCTGGACAAAATGACACGTCACTGCTGGTTGTCTTCTCCATTCAAAAACAACTTGATGTGATATTATAACTAATTAATTCACAGCTTAAAATAATAAGAAATTATTAACAAAGCAAACAATGACAAAATATAAAAAATATGCAGAGAAACTCAGTGGGAACACTGCTGTGTGCTGCTGTGTTTTAATTTTTTATTATCTTAACACAAGGGGTCAGTAAACACTCTCTCTTACTTAGAGAACAAACAGGTTTTACATTGTCAGTGATCACACTCCTTAGCTTATTATTTCTTATATTGAAAAGTTGCTTTACTATGCCATATTTGACGTAGATGTTCAAACAATAACAACAAAATCATCCTTCACTTATCTCCAAAAGTATTGTTGTTTCTACCAGATGCTAAAAATCACATTTAACATATAATGCTTCATATTCATTCTAATTCTGTCCAAAATGTATACAGTATTCTATCAATTTGTTTGTATAAAGATGTTTCTGTCAGTTTTCTGTTTTGAGTTTTAAATTACTGACGCAAAGAGTAAATCTGTCTGTAAATAGTTGTGTCCTACAACAATAACCAAACAGGATAAAACAGAATCAAACCAGTATTTTAAATCTTTAATCTTTAGTTATTTATTAAGAAAATTTAATTGAGATCCAAGAGACATCAGTTCTAATGTTGGTCTGTGTTTCTGTATCACCTTGAATTTTTTTATAATACAGTATGTTTTAGTAAAAAAAAACTTGCTGATAATCCAGTGAAAACTCAATATGTTGTGGAAACTGAAATATAATTGTCTAGTGCAGTTAATTAAATACCAGACGAGACAATATTCTGATTCTCAGTTGATCTTTATTGCTTGTAAACAGAAGCCATCATCAGTGATACACAGACATGCAGATATGACTGGGGAAAAGCAGTCTCCCCTTTGTGGTTATAGTACTTAGAATTAACACACATTAACTATAGACAACACAGGCTGTAAATGTTTCCAGTGAAGGTGTTGTTTGATCTTGCTTCACATGGTCCCACACCTCGTTTCCTACAACACCTCACCTGTGCTGTAACACACACAGGAGGGGGATTCAGCCCACTCCAGGCCAAACTCCTTTACAATGAGTTCACTTGTATTTAGTTTCCCAACAACAAAAAGATTTTCTTATGAAGGTATGATCATGTTAAATATACACATAGCAGTTTTTAACTTTGATTAAATTGTGAAATAAAAAGTGTATCATGTATCAAGCGTAGCATTAAGCAGGCATTCAGATATTTCAACAGCAGATTTGTTCCCTGATTAATTGATAGGGTAAATCAACGTCACCCACAGAAAAATTCTGACAATGAGCCAAAACCCTCTCGTCTCATCTGCTGTGAATTGACATGAAAAGACACAAAACAAACAAAAGCCAAAACCTCTAGATCACAACAGAGAAAAACAGATATTGTCCTATATAAGCAGTACTTCATACATTGAATCAAATTAAAATAATTAAATTATAATTATATTATACCAAATAGTAAAAACTGTGTATTAGGCAAAATGCATTAACTCACTTATGGTTACTACATCAAAATATTACAAATAAATTCGGAAAAAGAAATCACATTTTTAACACACTTTAAGATATCTATTAATTTTAGCAAAACACAGATGGGTTATTGACAATGATTTCTATTCTTAAGTTACTCAGAATATACAGTTTAATTACTTAAATGTTCATCAGTGTAGATCTTACAACTGTTCACAAGATTCCCATGTAAAACATTCAAACATCACTTACTATCTGATCAAAGAAAAATCGCAAATATAAAACAGATTATTGTAACATTAATTTAAGTAAATCCGCAAAGTACAAAGTTAAAACTCTAACAAAAACAACATAAATGTAAATTAATCAAATTTGATCTAAATCAGTGTGAACAAATCATGATTAATGTTCTCAACTACAGCTTACTTATCCCTCATAGCCCATTTACTCCTATCTTGCTCACCATGAAGTAGTTCACCTACATTGCTTTTCCACCTTCTGCTCATTTACCATACTTATACCGCATTCCTGCTCTGGTTCCTTCATCCATTCCACTTCTCATCTCTTCCAATTTCTGGACCTTCTCTGTGTCTCCTTTCTCCGTCATCTTCTTAATCAGGAAGTCCAGGTGGACGAGAGTGGACAGTGAATGATCATTCAGGGCGATTTCCTCCAGTCTGAGAACATGCGCAAAGGACTCATCCAGCCACCGATCTTTGTCTTCCTGAAGTTGTTCCATTATTGTTTTAAGACCTTTCAAAATGTCTTCTTTGTTTGCTTCACCCTTTGCATATTGCTTTATTACGTCATGTTGGTTTTTTTTAACTTTCCTCGTCTTGGTCACATAGATCCAGTTTTCTTTCACATGATCTGACACGGGACACTTCCCGGTACATGAAGTGCAGTGGCCTCTTTTCATGACCGTACAATCTGCTGCTGTCAAGGCCATTGTGCATCCAGGAAAGTGACAGTTCTCCTCGCACTTCTTGCAGCAAACAGCTACTTCAAAGTCATACCCCAATCTCCTGCTATATATTTGTTGTGTATTTATTGGTTCTTTCTCTTTGTAGGGCTCATCAACTTCTATCATGAAGGTTTTACGATCATTCATCTCTTGTTCATGTTTCTTCAGCTCTTCCTCAGTCTGCTGGATTTCTCTCTGTCGGTGTTCAATCAGCTCAACTCTCTCATGCAGGTTTTGGATGCATGCCTTCAGTTCGACGCGTGTATTCAACACTTCAACAGTTGTTTTCAGCTTCTGAGGTGAAGTTTCTTTCAGGAACTCAGTGAGTTCACACATTTGTTTCTCTGTTATGCTCCAGGCATGTTTTAAACCATCCATATTCTTCTTTGTTATCCGTGTGCTCTGGCAGTTATCGAACAGGAAATGAAGAGGCTCATCTTCTTCACCTCTGGCAATTTTAATCTTTGCATCTTTCAGAGCTTGCAGAGCATTTCCAGGTGTCACTCCAGTCGAGTGTGTGATGAGGGCAACAATGTTCTTCTCCATGTCGTTTCCAAACAGAGACACCACTGAATCAAAGATGTACCTCAGTCGGTCACTCAGTCGATTCTCACTTGCTTTCAGCACCAGACCCACCACATTCATCTCATGAACTCCATTTTCTGAGCGGAACAAGTCATATAATCTTTCACTGACCATATCATCTTTTTCATTGCCTCTGGTGTCTCCGAATCCAGGAGTATCTATGATGGTCAGAGAGTAGGGCAGAGTTTTATCTTCAAAGCCAAAGATCTCGTACACGATCACATCTGATGTCTGAGTATCTGACTGACTTCTCTTCTCATCTTCTACGATCTGAAACCAGACATCGTCCTCCCATTTCACTCCCATGGCGTAGTTGGCTAGAGTGTTGATCAGAGCAGATTTTCCTGTTCCAGTTTCACCCACAAGCAAAATGGTTTTATTTATTGTATTTGGATTTTTTTTACCAAGAGTCATTCTTTTCAGAGTTCCAATGTTCTCTTCATTTGGTTTCAGCTGGTAGAGAGAAGGAGATCCTGACTGGATCAGATCTTTGGAGGAAATGTGATCAAATTTCCTAAAGAAAAAGCAGATAATTTACACATTTAAATGTAATGTAGATTTCATGTCAAATAAATATAAAAAAAATAAAAAATAATCTATTTTTTAATTAATAAAAATGACAGATTTTTCAATGGTGAAATCTGAAACATTTGAAATGGATGGAAAGACAAGTTAGGGCACACTTTATAGTATGGTCGTTTAGGCACACTATGCTATAATATACTATTTCAATGAAAAAATAAATTCACACAAAAATAATCCCTCTCAATGATCACTAATGCTAGAATATGTCATTAAGGCATTAAAATCAACAAAACCACAAGGGTTCCCATATTTTTGCACAGCCAGTTTTTCACATTTCATTTTATTTCATACAACCAAATACTGCTTTTCAAAAAATCTTTGTTTGGAAAACATACCAGTACTTAGCTGTTCCTGGTAAATTAAAGACATACCACTTTTATATTTTTTTTGTGAAAGCAGAGTCAATTATAATGCCGGCTGAGAGGGGTTCCCAAACTTTTTCATATGACTGTATCTCCTAAGTGGATAAAGGAATTTTCTTCAAGGGAGACTATTATGGGGCATACCTGAGTCTACTCTATATATGAAATATGGCCAAGAAATTTAAATTTGGGTGGGACTTATTAAGAAAAATGCGTTTTTAATTTTTTTTTCCTGTTTTTGCCAAGTGTTTTGGCGGGAAACAATTATTCAGTGGAGCGGCTGACAATCAGTTTTTGCTCATAACTCCCCAACCAAAAACTTGACATCCACTTGTTCTGTAAATTGAGCTGCATCTTTCTACCAGAGCCAGTTTAGAAAACTCCTACATAAGGGGGCGCCAAATGCACAAAAAGTTGATATCTTGTAACAACATCATAGAAAACCCGTTTGGAGGCTATAACTCCCACACCGCCCATTTGCGCAAGTAGGGCTGGGCGATATGACGATATCATATCGTGGACGATATGAAAGTGTCTACCGGGAGAGATTGGGCCATACCGTTTATATCGCGGAGAAAAAAAGTTCATGTGGCGGGAGCATAGATAGAGCGGGAGGCAGCTGTCCCTCCGAGTCCCTACAGTCACACTGCAGTTACACCGCCGCGCCACACGGGGGCTCTGCAGCAGAGTTCTGGGCTGCAATACAGCTTCTCTACCCTCAACAGAAGACGCCTCATCTGTTGCTCTAGCTGTCTAGCTCCGGTGTGCCATGACTACAATTAACAAACCAACTCCGTGTCACGGTGGCAGAGCAGCTATTAACGGTCAAACATGTCATCAGGCAAAGGAAACTTGCTTGCTGCTTCAGCGTGCTGTTGCCGTGACGCAGAGTTGGCTTGTTTTAAGCCACAAACTACATGGGTTAGCTCTCGTGAGTTAGCTGGCTAATAATGACATCTTTAGCCTAAGCTGTTATTGTTGGAGACAGCCAGCAAGGCTGGTCTTATGTAACTTTAAAACATGTCAAACTTGAAAATATTATTTGTGTTGAAGCTGGAGTTAAAGTATTACCAGACATTTCCTCATTAGTTAATTTTGACAGCTTTTTTAAATGAAGATGAGCAAATACTGCAGGAAAATTCAAGTCTTTCATTATTTTGATATAGGCTACTATCAATTGGAAAATATAGGCTATTTGGTTGATGAAAAAAAAAAATTTGCAACTCAAAAACTGATTTTTCTTTTGGGCTCCCACAGTTTTTGCACAGAACATCTACAGATGCGCACATGATTGACATTGTTTATTCACGATTATTATAAACAATTATTAATCGATTTAAGGGTTAGGGTTACATCATGCATTTCTTTAACTTTTAACACCATGACTTCACCTTTAAATATATCCTTATTGAACTTAAAACAAGGAAAATGCAAATAAGTAAAACATATTTTTAATAATTGAACAAAATAAGTATGTGAAAATAAAAACATGTCAGCATTCGGTCGTGATAAAAGAGACGCAAAAAAATGTGTTCGGAAATTCTGCAATAGTTTTTTAAGATTTTACTACATGTGACTTTTTCTCACATATTGTAGAAAAATTCGGTTTATCAGCGTTGGCACCTTAATGCATATCAACAATAAAACAATAAAACCATGAAATACTCACGAGGCCATGGTCAGAGCTTCACAGGAGCTGGAGGATGGGCTCCTTATTAGTTCTCTGGATGAAGGAAAAACAAGTCAGTGAGCTCCTGTCAGCTGTAACATTATGAGTTATTATTATTAGGTTCTGTTTCATAACTGAAGTGATTAAAGGGTGAAATAACTCCGACTGCGCTGATTTTTAAAATCAACCTACATGTTACCACCCACAAATTATCATTGTGGCATTCCATCGTTGTAAACATACTCATTTAACTATAAGGGGGGGACTTGCAGATAAACAAACCACCACACTTCTATGGGGTCATAAGTAATCATTGACAGGGATTATTACACTCAGACTCTATACTTTGTTTTAGTTAGGTAATTTTTACCTAGTAAACTGTAAAATTCATCTGGTCATGAATGAAAAAATTTAATGAATTTATATGTTTATATGTTTATATGTTACAAAATCCTTCTAACTATGTAATGTAGGGAGATAGTTTCTTGATAGTAAAGTATCTGAAAAGAGTTAGGCATGTTTATCAATCCAAATTAAAAGTCAATTAAAGTGGGGGCGCCTTTAGCTCAGTTGGTAAGGACCCGGGTTCGATTCCAGCCCGCGGTCATTCTCTGCATGTCACTCCCCTCTCTGCCCCATTTCACCTCTGTCTCTACACTATCAACAAAGCATACAAATGCCAAAAAAATATCTTAAAAAAAAAAAAAGTAAATTAAAGTAATAAAATTAAAAATGCTAAATTTCCAATAATAATAAAAAAAAATTGTAAAAGCTTATTGAGAAACCCAACTTTGGTATTACATTGATTTCAACTATTTTCTACCAGGTTCCCCGAAGGCTTTAAATACATTTTCCTCATGCATTTATATCAAATATTTTTTCCTTGTGTTGACATTTTAAAGTATTTCTTCAAAGAGTTCTTACCTTTGTTGTTAGCTTCACGATGCTCCGGGGCACTGAGACAGAGAGATGCTGCAGGAGTTTTTATATCAGTGGAGAGGAGGGCGGACACTCCGGTCACATGATTTCACAGAAACAGTTTCAGAGACAGACACAGGTGATGCTCACCACAGTGTGGACTGTTTCTCTGTGCTGTATTGTAAATTAATAATTGTTAAATATTGTCATAATGTGAATGAATGATGTTTAAAATGTGGTTCTATAAGAACATATTAAATCCATGCAAAGTGATGATTGATATAAACATACTTGCCTTAGAGCTCCTGTATTTTCCCTCAGGGCATCAATGAATACATACTTTATGCTATTGAATAGAATCTCCTTCCTCCCTTCACACCCTGTTTAACTGATGGTTTGAAGTCACGCCATTTCTCCGAAATCACCTGCCGATACCTTTAAACTAGGTCACCCTTTAATTTACATAATCTGGTATCGGGAGTTCTCACACCTAAAACTCTTCACCAAGGTCGGATACAAGGTTCATTGTTTTATCCAGTGTCTTCCCTTCTTTAACCCATTTCAACTCTCTCTCTCCAAATCTCTCTAATAAAATGAAAAATGCTAAAAACTAATATTTAAAAAAAAAATAGTCGGCTGCCTCTCTGTATTGGACATCCATTGGTTTTAATTTTTGCAAACTCACTTGCCTTAGGGCTCCTGCATTTTCCCTGAGGGCATCAATGAATGCATATTTTATGCGGTTGAATAGAATCTCCTCCCTTCCTTCACACCCTGTTTAACTTGTGGTTTGAAGTCACACCATTTCTCTGAAATCACCTGACGATACCTTTAAACAAGGTCACCCTTTAAAACTTTAGACTGATTGAGTTTTCACACCTAAAACTCCGCACCAAGGTCAGAACCAAGGTTAATTTTTTTATCCACTGTGTAGATTTGATCTGCTTAGGTTTGGTTTCACATTAGAGTCCTGCGAGCCTACAATGGGCTCATGGTGTAGTGGTTTGATCATCCCCTTAGTGGCTCATTCCTCGCAGCAGACCCAGGTTCTAATCCAACTCGGGTCAGTTCTCTTCATGTGGTCTGCGTCTCTGTATTGGACATCCATTGGTTAATAGACGGCGAGTGTCTGACCTCCTAAATCTTGCAGTTCCTTCAAAACACCTCTTTAACTGTAATTTTTTCCTTTGGTTGGAGTATAGAAAAGACCCACCTAATAGAGAATTACTAGTTGTTAACATAAGCTACAGCTTGCAGTGTTTAGCTCAGCCTGGCACAAAGAATATTATATTTCTTTATTATACCTTCAAATGTTGCCACAAAAGTAGTCATGGCCTTTTGACATTGACGTCAGTCAGTACTATTGAAGTCGTTTAATGGAATAATAACTTAATTTTTGCAAACTCACTTGCCATAGAATTCCTGTATTTATAGTTTATGTGGTTAAATAGAATCTCCTCCCTCCCTGTGGTTTGAAGTCACACCATTTCTCCGAAATCACCTGCCGATACCTTTAAACTACGTCACCCTTTAACTTACATTATCTGGTGTCGGGCGTTTTCACACTTAAACTCTGCACCAAGGTCGGAGCGAAGGTTAATGTTTTTATCCATTGTTTAGATTTGATCTGCTTGGTTTGCTTTCACATTAGAGTCCTGCGAGCCCACTACAGAACTTACCATGGACTCGTGGTGCAGTGGTTGGAGCGTCCCCCATAGATGCTCAGGCCTCGCAGCAGACCTGGGTTTGAATCCGACTGGGGTCAGTTCTGTGCATGTCTTCCCTTCTTTACCCCATTTTTACTCTGTCTCCAAATCGGTCTAATAAAATGAAAAATACAAAAAACTTATATTTATTAAAAAAAGAATAAAAAAAAAACTATGTGGGCTGCAACTCTGCATTGGTTTATAGACGGGCGAGTGTCTGACCTCCTAAATCTTGCAGTGTCTTCAAATGCACCTCTTTAACAGTCATTTTTCCTTTGGTTGGAGTAAAGAAAGGACCCACCTATTAAAATAATTACTAGTTGTTAACATAAGCTGCTTAGCTCAGCCTAGCACAAAGAATATTATATTTATTTATTTATTATACCTTCAAATGTTGCCACAAAATGCAGTCATAATCCATCTCGGGTCAATTCTGCATGTCATCCCTTCTTTACCCCATTTCAACTCTGTCTCTCCAAATCTCTCTAATAAAATGAAAAATGCTAAAAAATAATATTTTAAAAACTTAGTCGGCTGCCTCTCTGTATTGGACATCCATTAGTTTTAATTTTTGCAAACTCACTTGCCTTAGGGCTCCTGCATTTTCCCTGAGGGCATCAATGAATGCATATTTTATGCGGTTGAATAGAATCTCCTCCCTCCCTTCACAACCTGTTTAACTGGTGGTTTGAAGTCACACCATTTCTCCGAAATCACCTTTAATAAAAAGATAAGAAAAGAAAGACATAGAAAATAAAATCAGACTACATAAATAAATAAAATAGGCTATAAAAGATAGATTAAAACAGTAGGTTGTTTGATCCAAAAGATAAAACAAATAAGTAATGAAAAAATTACTTAATTTTTGCTAATTCACTTGCCTTAGGGCTCCTGCATTTTCCCTCAGGGCATCAATGAATGCATATTTTATGCGGTTGAATAGAATCTCCTCCCTTCCTTCACACCCTGTTTAACTTGTGGTTTGAAGTCACACCATTTCTCTGAAATCACCTGACGATACCTTTAAACAAGGTCACCCTTTAAAACTTTAGACTGATTGAGTTTTCACACCTAAAACTCCGCACCAAGGTCAGAACCAAGGTTAATTTTTTTATCCACTGTGTAGATTTGATCTGCTTAGGTTTGGTTTCACATTAGAGTCCTGCGAGCCCATTAAAGACCTTACAATGGGCTCATGGTGTAGTGGTTTGATCATCCCCTTAGTGGCTCATTCCTCGCAGCAGACCCAGGTTCTAATCCAACTCGGGTCAGTTCTCTTCATGTGGTCTGCGTCTCTGTATTGGACATCCATTGGTTAATAGACGGCGAGTGTCTGACCTCCTAAATCTTGCAGTTCCTTCAAAACACCTCTTTAACTGTAATTTTTTCCTTTGGTTGGAGTAGGGGAGAACGGGGTAGGCACACTTTTTACTCTAGTGAGAATTGCTCATCACCAAAACATCTGTCAATAGCCATTCCTACATTAAATTGAAGCTTAAGGTGTTGGCTAGAAATGTGTGTCTCTCTTTTTTTCCAACTTATTGTAATGAAGAAGTAATTTACCATCAAAGACACTCTGACACATTGTGACAACCAACCCCATCAAGGGGTCGGTTGTCACACACTATGGGGTTTTTTGTCACAATGTTATCTTAATGGGAAAAATCTTAAAAAGAAGGCAAGGAGGCAGAACCAAATTTGAATGTTTAATTGCATTGTCAAGTTGACAAATAGGCCTACATAACGTTCTGTAGCCTTGGCAGCTGGTCTAGTTTGGGATGCACTGGGTTGTTTTGATTTTGTTGCCCTTTTTTCTTTTGCTTGCTAGCTGCCTTTTCCTGCTCTATTCTTTCCTTCTCTGGGGTGTCAGTGAGGATACAGCTTGACAATTTCTTTCGTTATTGGGTTCCTTTTCTGGCTGCAGCCTTGAGATAACATGTGACAACCAACCCCCCAAAAAATTTGACGACCAACCCCAACTTGAATTTCTTGCTAGCGTCAAGGCCAACAACCATCTGACAACTAATTAGCTTGCTAACCACAATCTAAACTATAGTTTACCCTTTACACTTTCTGAGGGTAACAAGTGTTTTGTTATAAACCCATTGTGTAAAAGCCTAGAAGAAAAATACTGAGAAGCAAAATATTTGGAATTTGACATGAAAAACACAAAACATCCTCTCACCTGAAATGCAGCTGTCTTCCTCCAAGGAAGTCTATGTATGTGACCTCTGATCCCAATTCTGGACCTTTTTTATATCAACATTTCAGAGCTAGCGCGCTCTGGTGGCGAGATATAACGAATGTGACATCCAACCCATGTGACAAATTACCCCGTTCTCCCCTATAGAAAAGACCCACCTAATAGAGAATTACTAGTTGTTAACATAAGCTACAGCTTGCAGTGTTTAGCTCAGCCTGGCACAAAGAATATTATATTTCTTTATTATACCTTCAAATGTTGCCACAAAAGTAGTCATGGCCTTTTGACATTGACGTCAGTCAGTACTATTGAAGTCGTTTAATGGAATAATAACTTAATTTTTGCAAACTCACTTGCCATAGAATTCCTGTATTTATAGTTTATGTGGTTAAATAGAATCTCCTCCCTCCCTGTGGTTTGAAGTCACACCATTTCTCCGAAATCACCTGCCGATACCTTTAAACTACGTCACCCTTTAACTTACATTATCTGGTGTCGGGCGTTTTCACACTTAAACTCTGCACCAAGGTCGGAGCGAAGGTTAATGTTTTTATCCATTGTTTAGATTTGATCTGCTTGGTTTGCTTTCACATTAGAGTCCTGCGAGCCCACTACAGAACTTACCATGGACTCGTGGTGCAGTGGTTGGAGCGTCCCCCATAGAGGCTCAGGCCTCGCAGCAGACCTGGGTTTGAATCCGACTGGGGTCAGTTCTGTGCATGTCTTCCCTTCTTTACCCCATTTTTACTCTGTCTCCAAATCGGTCTAATAAAATGAAAAATACAAAAAACTTATATTTATTAAAAAAAAGAATAAAAAAAAACTATATGTGGGCTGCAACTCTGCATTGGTTTATAGACGGGCGAGTGTCTGACCTCCTAAATCTTGCAGTGTCTTCAAATGCACCTCTTTAACAGTCATTTTTCCTTTGGTTGGAGTAAAGAAAGGACCCACCTATTAAAATAATTACTAGTTGTTAACATAAGCTGCTTAGCTCAGCCTAGCACAAAGAATATTATATTTATTTATTTATTATACCTTCAAATGTTGCCACAAAATGCAGTCATAATCCATCTCGGGTCAATTCTGCATGTCATCCCTTCTTTACCCCATTTCAACTCTGTCTCTCCAAATCTCTCTAATAAAATGAAAAATGCTAAAAAATAATATTTTAAAAACTTAGTCGGCTGCCTCTCTGTATTGGACATCCATTGGTTTTAATTTTTGCAAACTCACTTGCCTTAGGGCTCCTGCATTTTCCCTGAGGGCATCAATGAATGCATATTTTATGCGGTTGAATAGAATCTCCTCCCTCCCTTCACAACCTGTTTAACTGGTGGTTTGAAGTCACACCATTTCTCCGAAATCACCTTTAATAAAAAGATAAGAAAAGAAAGACATAGAAAATAAAATCAGACTACATAAATAAATAAAATAGGCTATAAAAGATAGATTAAAACAGTAGGTTGTTTGATCCAAAAGATAAAACAAATAAGTAATGAAAAAATTACTTAATTTTTGCTAACTCACTTGCCTTAGGGCTCCTGCATTTTCCCTCAGGGCATCAATGAATGCATATTTTATGTGGTTGAATAGAATCTCCTCCCTTCCTTCACACCCTGTTCAACTGGTGGTTTAAAGTCACACCATTTCTCTCAAATTATCTGACGATACCTTTAAACCCTTTTACTCACATTATTTGGTAGCGGGAGTTTTCACACCTAAAACTCTGCTCCACGGTTGGAGCCAAGGTTAATTTTTTTATTCATTGTGTAGATTTGATCTGCTAAGGTTTGGTTTCACATTAGTCCTGCAAGCCCACTAAAGAACTAACCATGGGGGGCGCTTGTGGGTTAGTGGTTTGTATAGAGTGTCCCCCCTAGAGTCTCAGGCCTCGCAGCCAGGTTCAAATGTCTTCCCCTCTT
The DNA here is from genome assembly GCA_026929865.2 of Hyperoplus lanceolatus. Classification (NCBI taxonomy): domain Eukaryota; kingdom Metazoa; phylum Chordata; class Actinopteri; order Uranoscopiformes; family Ammodytidae; genus Hyperoplus; species Hyperoplus lanceolatus. The sequence goes on along the minus strand of CM049400.1, from coordinate 34,672,355 downwards.
TACCCCCCTACTCAGTGCCTCCAAATCTGTCTAATAAAATGAAAAATGCACAAAAAATAAAATATATTAAAAAAATAATAATAATAATAATACTTGGGCTGCGTCTCTGTATTGCACATCCATTGGTTTGTAGGTGTCTGACCTCCTAAATCAAACAGTTTGTGTTTTCTTTCATGTTACTCAGTACATGATTAGATGTGTTGAATCAATCAAGCCACCTTAGCAATAGCCTGTGATAATTAATCCTTTTTTGTTGTGTATCGTCTCTCTTCCATGACATAGAACAACGCCCCTTAACTGTGGTATAATGAGCACATTCCACAGCCAGTCGTGAGCTATTGCTTAAGTAGAGCCCTTAACCGGCTGTACGTTAGGTCTGTTTGGTGTGGAGTGGGAGAACTCGGTCCTACGCGGGTTTGTGTCCAATACATCCAATCCTTTGAGTTCTGTGACCCATTCATTGTTGTTGTGGTGCATGCTCACCGTAGCACAAACAGACAGAGACACACACACACACACACACACACACACACACACACACACACAGTATTACATATTCCAGTTTGTTTGTATTGTAAAGTAAGTTAATTCAATATCAATCAGTTTAGTGCAAAGCAAACCATTTAGACTGATGACAATGTAAAACTGTTTGCTTTCCCCAATCACACACATCTGACACATCTGGCCGTGCCATGAGATTACCTATATGTTTCCCTTGAGCTAATGCTCCACCCAGTGGTCATACACAAAACTGCATTTCACCAAATAAAACAAAAACAAAAGAGTAGCATAATGGCTCCAACACTAACATTTACATACACAGAATTCAAATAAGAAGATATCAACTTGCATTAGTATTAACTTGCTTCAAGTCTAGGTACACACAATATTTAAGCATTGAAACAAATAAAAAAAATTTTGCAAACACCAACTGCACATTATGTGTCCATTTTTTACACTTCTCTCTGAAAAAAATTAATAATACTACATGACATATAATGAAAACAACTTAAGTTAAAATAATAAATAATATTAATACCTGAAAGCTGAAGACAAACACCATTATACTGATATAGAAATTTGAAAATGTTATCCATCCTGAATGGTTTATTTTGTAAGGGTTAATGCCCGACGAGGTGTCCAGGTATCAGGGGTTAATGGACACCGTGGAGGCGAGAACTGTCCGACGCGCAGCGGAGGACAGTTGCCTTCACGAAGGAGGTGACATGGTATGGCATAATGACTGAGCTAGGCTTAAGGCTAACACAAGTAGGCCTATGCTATATAATATAATGGCCACAGTTATGGCTCATGGTGCAATACATTTTATAATAGAAATATTGTATCTTTAGGTATTTATTTAGCCTATATTAATATCAATAGAGCTAGAGCCTACTACTGTAGATTGAAAAAGTAAATTGAGCCTCAAAGATTTGTTTCTTGCGTTCTGGCGACTTAAAAGCACAAACAAGTTGTTCACATCATCATCAACTTTTGCCTTTTTTAGTTGTTCCAAAGAATCTGCCTTATCATCTTGCCATCTAATCTAAATGATAACAGCCCATTATGTTTGTTTATCGTCTCTCTTGCGTGACATTTTATAATAACAATAGTAGCCTTAATATATCTCCTTTGCTAATTCAAAGCATCCACTCATTATGTTGGGAGTCGACGTGTGTTTCAGAGGCATGAATCGACAAAGCGATCAACTCTTATTGTGACTTTTTTGATGCAGCACTTTTAGTGCTGAGGAGAGCTTGCCAACTGCGCTGTCCTTTACGCACCATCATTGCCGCCGTTATGTTAAGATTTCATAATTTGCATCAAAGCAAACCCTTTAGGCGCCGGGTTTTATTTTTAAAAATACTAGATTTTGACACTTAAATTTCAGAAGGCTCTGGATTGAAAGTGGTTTGAGATAGAGACAAAGTGTAAATGAGACAAATATTGAGAATAGTAAATTTTCCCATCTAATTAGCATATTATGACGTCATATGGTGGCGGCCATGTTGTAGGCTATTATGTAATTTCCATGAAATACCTGATATTTTGAAAGAGAGTTGAACTTATTTAATCAGATTCACCCCTCCATCATTTGTAATGATGTCCACTTTGTTGTAAGCCAACAGTTGTAAACTAGAACTAGAACTACACCACAAAACTCATGTAAACAGTAGGCGTTTTTTATGATTTTTTTTTACCCACCACCATTTTTGTTTCCTTTTTTCTTCTATTCTGCATTAATACTATTATCATCATTATTATCATTATGATATGATAATATTAATATATATAATGCTGGGTCGCATGGCTGCACCACTGCTGCGCATGGACGCACCGTGACCGGGGCCGTAGAAAGAGTGAACACCAACTCCCTACTCGTCAACTTTTTGCTTGCCATATCTCTAAATAACTCCTAAATCCAGCAATACCGCTTCAGCATAAATAGCTTTGTGGCACACTATCTCCGATTTCGCACCTAACAACAGCGCGATTCATTTGCAGCCTGGACGCGGAGGTGTGTCACCTCTCTCCTCTGACAGCAGGCAGGGACTCGCTCCGAGGGGCTGCTCCGAGACTGACCGCCTCCGAGTCCTCTTAGACGGGGAGGGGCTCGCAGCAGCACCCGCTGCTCGTTGAGCACAGAGTGATACGTGCTTTCACGTCAGAGTCTCCAAACACCACAAAAGTTTTCAATAACTTGGGCAGTGAGACGGAAGCCAGTAGGCTAGCGCATCTTTGGAATCAATTGTAGCAGCAAATCGAGTTTTCTTCTCCTCTAGCAGTAACATTAGCGTGGTTTTTTTTCTCCTCTGCGAAACTCACGGTGTTGGCCAATTTGTATAAAAACAACAAACCAGTCAATTTCGGGTTTAAAATGCATTGTAACGCACGTTTCTGAGCTATGTACCGCGTTACATATTACCATTTTTTTTGCTGTAATGCCTTACATTACCGCGTTACAGCAAAACGTAATGCATTACAGTAATGCATTACTTCCTGTAACGCGTTACTCCCAACACTGTTTGTAATCGAACAATAAGATAACCTGGTTCTTTTGTTTGACATTGCAGGAACTAATGGACGGCCTTCTCTGCTGGATACTGTCGAGTTGGGGCCTTGAGTCTCTAATGTCAAGGTAAGCTGATGACTGGTGTCCACTGTAATAATGGCCACTTAAAATGTTGTCATGTTGTGCCATTATCTCACCTTGTGTTGTTCCCAAGGTTTTAAATATAAGAGCAGAAAACTCAAGAATAATTAAGATTTTCAATTAAGATGATCAAAGATTCAGCATTTGATGTGGTCAAAGGAAGTAATTACATCTCACGTAGTAAACATGGCAGTATTGCAAAGGCCAGAAAAAGCTCATGTCCTCTAAATGTAATCCTCAAAATCAACAGTATTATAGAACATACTGTGATATGCCAGGTTGGAAAAAAAGCATAATTTATTCCTATCAAAGTTTACAACAGAGCTAAAATCACACATTCTATGGAGTGTACAATTACGTCCCCCAAAAACCACAACTCCACTTCAAAACAAGCAAAACCTTATTACAAAATAACTATTGATACTAAACTACAAAAACAATATATTCAATATATATATTCTTAGTTTATACTTAGTGGACACTTTTCTCTGACCATTTACCTTTAGACCATTCTCACAGGCAAATTGGCAAAGTTGCTATAAAATTAAAGTATGTTAAGAAGCAACAGTTGCGATATTACTTTTTAATTGACTTAACTGTGTCTAGGGTCTGTTTTTCTCTGTTTGATAATTGCTCATGATCAGATTTCTAAGTGTTTACTACTATAGTATAATCTGCACTGGTCTCGCTCATCTCCTTTCTGTTTTTCTGACACACTGCCGCCATCTGCTGGACAAAATGACACATCACTGCTGGTTGTCTTCTCCATTCAAAAACAACTTGATGTGATATGATTACTAATTAATTCACACAGTTTAAATAATAAAACATTACTAACATAAAAAAATAAAATAAGCAAAAAAAACTCATTGGGAACACTGCTGTGTGCTGCAGTGTTTTAATGTGCTATTAAGCCAACACAATGGCTCAGCAAACACTCTCTCTTGCTTAGAGAACAAACAGGTTTTACATTGTCAGTGATCACACTCCTTGACTTATTATTTCTTATAATGAAAAGTTGCTTTACTATGCCATATTTGACGTAGATGTTCAAACAATAACAACAAAATCATCCTTCACTTATCTCCAAAAGTATTGTTGTTTCTACCAGGTGCAAAAAATCACATTTAACATATAATGCTTCATATTCATTCTAATTCTGTCCAAAATATATATTTTTTGTCTATCAATTTGTTTGTATGAAGATGACTGTCAGTTTTCTGTTTTGAGTTTTAAACCTGCAGTGTGTAGAATTTTGGGTTTTATTTCCTAGCAGATTTTGTAGAAAGTAATTATAATATCCATAAGTACGTTTAATTTAGTGCATAATAGCTCAAAAAAATGTTTTGAATTATTTATTTTTTCCTTAGAAAGGGTCTCATATATGTCCATATTTCTGCATATTTTGGACCAAGGCCTTGTGCCGCCATCTTGAATGTGTCATAGTTGGAATGTCATCAGGTGCATTGTTTAACATTTAGAATTGTTCTTGTCCTTGAAGGCCACTGTAGCTTCTGTTATTATTCTAAAGGGTTGGGGTTACCCAGGGAGCGTTGCATTCTAGAACTTTGTAGAACTTTCTTTATGATGTCATATTACACACTGCACCTTTAAGTTTTAAATTACTGATGCAAAGAGTAAATCTGTATAAATGTAAATAGTTGTGTCCTACAACAATAACCAAACAGGATAAAACAGAATCAAACCAGTATTTTTAATCTTTAGTTATTTCTTAAGAAAATCTAATTGAGATCCAAGAGACTTAAATGAAACATCAGTTCTAATGTTGGTCTGTGTTTCTGTATCAACTCGAAAAATTGTATAATACTGTATGTTTTAATGAAAAAGGCAGACACATTTTTATGCTCAAAAACTTGCTGATAATCCAGTGAAGACTCAATATGTTGTGGAAACTGAAATGTAATTGTGTCTAGTGCAGTTAATAAAATACCAGATGAGACAATATTCTGATTCTCAGTTGATCTTTATTGATTGTAAACAAAAGCCTTCATCAGTGATACACAGACATGCAGATATGACGGGGAAAAGCATTCTCCCCTTAGTGGTTATAGTTCTTAGAATTAACACATTAACTATAGACAACACAGGCTGTAAATGTTTCACTGAAAGTGTTGTATGATCTTGCTTCACATGGTCCCACACCTCGTTTCCTACAACACCTCACCTGTGCTGTAACACACAGGAGGATTCAACCCACTCCAGGCCAAACTCCTTTACAATGAGTTCACTTGTATTTAGTTTCCCAACGTCAAAAATAATTGTCTTCCAAATGTATGATCATATTATGCCCTGATTTATAAGTTATAAAATTGTGAATCACAAAGTTTATCATAGATCTAGCATAGAATTTAGCAATAATTACGTTTAGTTTGCTCATTAAACTTTCCTTATATACAGTCCCCTCCATAAGTATCGGAACAGTGAGGCCAATTCCTTTATTTTTACTGTAGACTGGAAACATTTGGATTTGACACCAAAAGATGAATATGAGACAATAGCTCAAGATTTCAGCTTTCATTTCCAGGTATTCACATCTGGATCTGATACACAACTGAGAAGATATCATTATTTGTAAAGGAACACCACATTTTTAGGTGAGCAGAAGTATTGGAACAGATAGACTTTAAATAAATTCAAGTGAATAAAACGTACAATTTTGTCGCAAATCCTTTGCTTGCAATAACCGCATCCAGCCTGTGACCCATTGACATCACCAAACTTTTGCATTCTTCTTTTGTGATGCTTTTCCAGGCTTTCACCGCAGCCTCATTCAGTTGCTGTTTGTGTTAGGGGGTTACTCTCTTAAGTCTCCTCTTCAGCAGGTAAGATGCATGCTCTCATTAACTCCTTTGTTGTTTTTGCAGTTTTTTGGATCATTATCTTGCTGCATGATGGAGGATCTTCAATCAGTTTGGTTGCATCAGAAACATTCGGTCTGCCAATTTAAAGACAGATGCAACCAAACTGATTGGAAGATGCTCAATCATGCAGCAAGATAATGATCCAAAAAACTGCAAGAACAACAAAGGAGTTCATCAGGGGCAAGAAATGGAAGGTTTTAGACTGGCCAAGTCAATCTCCAGACTTAAACGCTATAGAGCATGCATTTTACCTGCTAAAGAGGAGACCGAAGGGAGTAACCCCCCAAAACAAACAGCAACTGAATGAGGCTGCGGTGAATGCCTGGAAAAGCATCACAAAAGAAGAATGCAAACGTTTTGTGATGTCAATGGGTCACAGGCTTGATGCAGTTATTGCAAGCAAAGTATTTGCGACAAAATATTATGGTTTATTTACTTTAATTTATTTAAAGTCTATCTGTTCCAATACTTCTGCTCGCCTAAACATGTGGTGTTCCTTTTCAAAAAATTATATCTTCTCAGTTGTGTATCAGATCCAGATGTGAATACCTGGAAATGAAAGCTGAAATGTTGAGCTATTGTCTCATATTCATCTTTTGGTGTCAAACCCAAATGTTTCCAGTCTACAGCAAAAATAAAGGAATTGGCCTCACTGTTCCGATACTTATGGAGGGGACTGTATGTTAACATGTCTGTCTGTCTGTCTGTCTGTCTGTCTGTCTGTCTGTCTGTCTCTCTCTCTCTCTCTGTCTCTCGCATCCCTACTTTAATGTTTAAACTGAAGGTGTTGTATGATCTTGCTTCACATGGTTCCACACCTCGTTTCCTACAACACCTCACCTGTGCTGTAACACACACAGGAGGAGGATTCAACCCACTCCAGGCCAAAACTCCTTTACAATTAGATTACTTGTATTTATTATATTAGGGTTACTTGTATTTAGTTTCCCCAACGTCAAAAATAATTGTCTTACAAATGTATGATCATATTAAATGCACCTGATTTATAAGTTATAAAATTGTGAATCACAAAGTTTATCATAGATCTGGCGTAGAATTTAGCAAAAATTATGTTTAGTTTGCTCTTTATGAATGAATGAATGATTTTATTTGACCATTTTGATATGAAAACATGAACAGCATTCTGTCACACATTAAAATACATAAAATAGCCAGGGATAGACACAAAAAAGCCCGAAGGCTTATTTCCATTGTGGTCCCTGCAAACTTTTTTTTTAAACTTTCCTTATATATGATCTTTCTGTTCTGCCTCTTGAGGCCGAAAAAAGGAAACATTTTAAGGGTTTAAACTCTTTTAGTAGAATGGTTAAGTGGAATATTTTGATTGGTCACACAGGTCACATGCACATTCTTACAATGAGCCAACACTTCAGACAAAACAAAAGGCAAAATCTCTAAATGACAACAGAGAAAAAAACATGTTCCAATCTAAGCAATACAACATACATCGAATCTAACTAAAGTAATTAAATGGTTATAGATTATACCAAAAAGTAAAACAAATAATAAAAGGAAACTACACTTATATATGAGCATTCATTTTAGCAGGATACACACACATGGTTTAGTTACAATCATTACTATTTAAAAGTTAATTAGAGTACACAATTGGATTTCTTAAATGTCCAACTGAGAAGGGCACTCAACAAGTTAAACATTCAAATATCACTTACTATCTGATCGAAGAAAAATCTTAAATACCAAAAAGATTATGGTAACATTCAGTTAATTAATTCTTAAATCCAAAATTAATTCAAACTTCAACCAACACAAAACATGTATACAATTTTATCTGATTCACTGTAAACAAAAAAATATTAATGTCCTCAACTTCATCTCCATTGGCTCCAAATTTGTCTTCTCACCATGATGTAGTTCGCCTACTTCGCTTGACCAAACGCATACTGCAGTGCTGCTTTGGTTCCTTCATCCATTCGACCTTTTATCTCTTCCAGTCTCTTGACCTTCTCTGTGTTTCCTTTCTCCTTCATCTTCTCAATCAGGAAGTCCAGATGGACATGAGTGGACAGTGAATTAACATTCAGGGCGATTTCCTCCAGTCTGAGAACATGCTCATACGACTCATCCAGCCAAAGATGTTCCATTATTTTTTCAAGAATTTCCAAATTGTGTATTTTGTCTGCTGCTGCCTTTTCATACTTCTCTTTCAGGTCTAGTCTGGTTTTCTGAACTTTCCTCGTCTTGGTCACATACTTCCAGTCTTCTTTCACATGATCTGACACTGGACACTTCCCCGTGCATGAAGTACAGTGACTATCTTTTCCTCCTGTCATGACCACGCAGTGCTCTGGTTTCCAGGCCATTGTGCATCCAGGATAGTGACAGTTCTCCTCGCACGTTGTGCAGCAAACGGCTCCTTCGTAAAACAACCCCAACCCCCACATCCCACCATCGATACGTTGTTTATCTTTGTAGACCTTGTCAACTTCTATCGTGAAGTTTTCATTGTTCTTCATCTCAATTCTCTCCCGGAGGTTTTGGATGCAGGCTGTCAGGTTGACGCGTGTATTCAACACTTCAAAGGTTCCTATCACATTATGAGGGTTATTTTTTATCAGGAGGTCCCTGAATTTACCCATTTGGTCCATTTTTAAGCTCCATGCCTTTTTTAAAGCAATCTTGTTTTTATTTCTTCTCTGTGTGCTCTGGCAGTTATCAAACAGGAAATGAAGAGGCTCACCTTCTTCATCTTTGGCGCTTTTAATTTCAGCATCTTTTAGAGCTTTTAGAGCATTATCAGGTGTGACACCATTCGAGTGTGTGAAGAGAGCAACAATGTTCTTCTCCATGTCTTTTCCAAACAGAGACAGCACTGAATCAAAGATGTACCTCAATCGGTCAGTGAGTCGATTTTCACTTGCTTTCATCACCAGACCCACCACGTTAATCTCTTGAACTACGTCAGTTGAGCGGAGCAAGTCAAGTAATTTTTCACTGACTCTGGCATCTTGTTCTGTCCCTCCTGTGTCTCCGTATCCAGGAGTATCGATGATTGTCAGAGAGTAGGGCAGAGTTTTACCTTCAAAACCAAAGATCTCGTACATGATCACATCTGATGTCTGACTTTCTGACTGACTTTTCTTCTCATCTTCTACGATCTGAAACCAGACATCATCCTCCCACTTCACTCCCATGGCGTAGTTGACTAAAGCATTGACCATAGTAGATTTTCCTGCTCCTGTTTCACCCACAAGCAAAATGGTTTTACTTGCCTTTTTTTCATTTTTTTTACCAAGCGTCAGTCTTTTCAGAGTTCCTTTATTCTCTTCCTTTGGTGTCAGCTGGTAGAGAGAAGGAGATCCTGAATGGATCAGCACTTTAGAGGTGATGTTCTTAAATTTGGATGAGGTGTTAGTATTCCTAAAGAAAGAGCAGATAATTTACAAAATATAATTTTAAAGAAGATTTTATAATTTCCTCCTTGTAGAACATGTTACACAAATAGTCACTTCAAAATAATCTTTCTCAAGACTAACTAAAACTTCATGCCAGCCATATTTAAAAACACAGCTACTACGAGATGTAAATATGACATAACTTTAGTGCAAGTTGGGGGTTGTTAAACCCTCAACCCTGTCTAGTTAAACTCACCCCCACAGATTGTAGTCGGGCATAAGTGATCATTGAGAGGGATTTAGCAGGCATTCAGACATTTAAACAACAGATTTTTTCCCCGCCCTTTACGGCCAAAAACAGGAATCGCTGAGTGATAGTAGTGGTTAAAACGGTTTCAGGAATTTTTGGACACAGAACCTCTCGTCTATTTGAAATTACAGAAAAGGCAGAACAAAAGGCAAAACCTCTCAATCCCAACAGATTAAAAACATATTATCAAAACAATACAACATTCATTGAATCAAACTAATCTATTTAAATTATACTCGTACCGAATAGAAAAAAAAAGTTATGAAGCTTATGGCAACTATATCATCATTACTTCTAGCAAGAAACAGATGGTTTAAATTAAACAGAATATACAATTTGAGACCTTAATTGTTAATTGGTGTAGATCTTAAAACAGAACTCTTCACAACATTCCCATGTCAAACAGTCAAACATCACATACTGTCTGATTTAAGACAAATCTTGAATACAAAAAAAGATTATGCTAAAAAAAGGGATGCAACGAAATGAAAAGTCTTGGCCAAAACAGGAAATAATGAAGCAATTGGCCGAATACCGAATGTGGCTTTTGCAGTTTTTCATTTATTTTGCCGATTTCTTTCACCATTGTGTACATTAAACCCTAAAATGTTATCCTCGAACATAGCCTACAACTAAAAAGTAACCCTAAATACATAGAGAAACAGTCAAAACCTCAAATCTAAGAGTTACATTTATATTTTATTAGGGATGTGAATGTGAACCACTCATGATTGCAAGTCGACGTATAGGAGGAGGCATTAATCTACAAATGATATGAGATGACAAACTTAATGCCTTTTTTTTCTTTCTTGTTTTTTTGCAGTGGGGGTTGAGGTGCTGAAAAAAAGTGCATCACAGCTGCCACCGTAATGTTCAGACTTCAGATTTTGCATCAGAGCCGTTATGATAATAAAAATGAGAGGCTTTATTTAAACAATGTACATTCTTAGGTGTTGATTATACCTTTGTCAGCTGTAGACATAAACTAATGGATGGAGGCGGCTAACTGTTGGCCTAAATTTTTTTGCGCAGTCATTTTGCCGACATGGCTATGCAAAGAGCTTTTCTGCGCAGCGGCTCACATCGGCGAGGTCTTACTGTGAATGTCACTGTGACCTAGGGTTAGGGGTTAACCGTCAGTTTCACCCCAGGTTTCCCCAGATGAATCACGGCTTCGCTTGCACGAGGCTTTTCTGTTTCGGAGGTGATTAAACATCAGTCTTGGATTAGCATTTTAATTTATACTGTATAAAACATTGTACTGCACTGTTTTCCGTTTAGTTTGAATTTTTTTCCCACACCGGACTCTGACATTTTCAATTCACGCACCTTACAGAACTGCTCCTGCAGCGCGCTCACGGCAAGACGTGAACTCGCATACACAGTTAAGTCTCTCTTTACTGCCATTTACTTGTTTACAAGCTCACAGTTCTTTAAAAAAAATCTTTCCCATTTAGTTAGTCAATATTCGCAAATTTTTTGTCTGCTTTTTCAGATATTCGGCAGTATCCGAAAATAATTTATTCTTCGGTTTTCGGCGGCCGAACCTTCGGTGCATCCCTAACAGTAACATACCTTTGACAATGTTGTAAATTCTCGAAGTACAAAATTAATTAAAACTTACAAACACAAAAATAAAATGTAAAGGAATCCAACTTTATCGAAATCAGTTTTAACAAATGAAAATATGTATAGTTAAATTATAATAATTACAGTTGGATCTCCCTTGGCTCTAATCTTGTCTGCTCACCATGATGTAGACCACCTACTTCTTTGCTTTACCAAACTTGTACCACAATCCGGATTTGGTTCCTTCATCCATTCTACTTTTCATCTGTTTCAGTTTCTCAACCTTCTCTGTCTCTCCTTTCTCCGTCATCTTCTCAATCAGGAAGTCCACGTGGACGAGAGTGGAGAGGGCATTAACATTCAGGGCGATCTGCTCCAGTCTGAGAACATGCTCAAAAGACTCATCCAGCCACCGATCTTTGTCTTTCTGAAGTTCTTCCATATTCTTCTCAAGAATTTCCAGAAGGCTTTTTGTATTGTTACAGCCTGCTGTAGCCTGGTCATACTTGTTCTTCAGGTCTTGTATGGTTTGCCACTCTTGTCTTGTCTTGTTCACGTAAATCCACTTTTCTTTCACATGATGTGACACGGGACACTTCCCGGTACATGAGGTACAGTGACCTTTTCTCATGACCTTACAGTGTCGTGGATACCAGGCTATTGTGCATCCAGGATGGTGACAGTTCTCTTGACATGTTTTGCAGCAAACAGCTCCTCGATAACACGCTCCCCACATCCCTCCACGGATTGATTGTGTATCTTTGTAGGGGATATCCACTAGTATAGTGAACCTTGCATTGCTGTTCATCTCTTGTTCATGTTTCTTCAGACCTTCCTGAGTCTGCTGGATTTCTCTCTGTTGAAGTTCAATCGACTCAACTCTCTCTTGCAGGTTTTGGATGCAGGCTGTCAGTTCGACACGTGTATTCATCACGTCAACAGTTGTTTTCAGCTTCTGAGCTAAAGTTTCTCTCAAGAACTCAGTGAATTCACCCATTTGGTCTTCTGTTAAGCTCCAGGCATTTTTTAAACCAATCTTATTCTTCTTTGTTCTCTGTGTGCTCTGGCAGTTATCAAACAGGAAATTAAGAGGATCACCTTCTTCATCTTTGGCACTTTTAATTTCTGCATCTTTCAGAGCTTTTAGAGCATTATCAGGTGTGACACCATTCGAGTGTGTGATGAGGGCAGCAATGTTCTTCTCCATGTCTTTTCCAAACAGAGAGACCACTGAATCAAAGATGTACCTCAGTCGGTCACTCAGTCGATTCTCACTCGCTTTCAGCAACAGACCCACCACGTTAATCTCTTGAACTCCGTCATTTGAGCAGAACAAGTCAAATAATCTTTCACTGACCATCTCATCTTTTTCATTGCCTCTGGTGTCTCCGTATCCAGGAGTGTCGATGATGGTCAGAGAGTAGGGCAGAGTTTTATCTTCAAAACCAAAGATCTCGTACACGATCACATCTGAAGTCTGACTTTCTGACTGACTTCTCTTCTCATCTTGTACGATCTGAAACCAGACTTCGTCCTCCCACTTCACTCCCATGGCGTAGTTGACCAGAGCGTTGATCAGAGTAGATTTTCCTGCTCCTGTTTCACCCACAAGCAAGATGGTTTTATTTACTTTGGTCGGACACTTTTTACCAAGAGTCATTCTTTTCATCGTTCCAATGTTCTCTTCCTTTGGCTTCAGCTGGTAAAGAGTAGGAGATCCTGAATGGATGAGTTTGGAGGATATGTGCTCAAATTTCCTAAAGAAAAAGCAGATCATTTACACATTAAAATGTAATGTATAGATTTCCCCCCTTTTTTCGTGTACAACATGTTATCTTTTATAATGGCAATAGTATTGTTAAGGCCAACATTATACTGAACGACATTTCCAAAGTTTTAAATTGTAGTGTTACATTTATGATATCTGGTGTTTTAACTTTGTCTTCATGTGAAACTGACATCATTTGGTTTTGTCGTGCTGAAAGTTACGCAGAAAAAGCTTCAATTTCAACTAGCACAGTATCGAGTATCGGACTCGTCAAAACACTCCGATACCACTTTAGACAGTGTCACTTAGTAAGCGGCAGAGGACATACTTTATCGTTTTGAAATAATTAAAATTTGTGTTGGAGACATGCATTAATTTATTTCTCATCAAAGCTGACAGAAAGATGATAAATGCTAGTCTGCCAAATGTGTCTGCCCCGCCACTGGCAGTTTTATTGGGGGTGCAGGGGATGCATTTGCATCCACTAGTGGCCAGAGGAGGAACAAAAAAAAATTCCACTTGTAATAAAAAAATAAAAATACACTTACTGGCCACTTTATTAGGTACACCAGCCAATCACATGGCAGCAACTCAATGCATTTTGGCATATAGACCTGGGGCCTCATTTATCAACGCTGCGTACGCACATTAGCGGGCGTACACCACCCAGTATGCAACCTTTATGATTTATCAAAAGCAAACTTAACGGGAAGATCTGTGGTCCCCCACGCAAACTCTGACCCATGAGTACGCACAGAAAGTGGAGAAAGGAGAAACGGCGATTCCGTCAGCACATGTATGAAGTTCGAGAACAAATGTGTTTGTTTAAAATGAATCCAGATAGGCCTATCGTAAGCCATGTATATTGGGAGTTCCTTTGCAAAACGGAAGAAGCCATTCTTACAACTACTATTTTTCCATGGATACCAACAATAACAAAACAAATTAGGATTTTAAATAGCCTACAAACGGAGAGTGCAAATTTTAAAAAAACAACAACGTTCAAATATGCTCTGCAGTTGTTAAAGAATAACCTATCTGCATGTTATTGAATTCACTCTGATAATATTGAGGTGGAATACAGCCTATTAATTTTACTCTGACGATATTCTCGATACCTCAGTCAGGCAGACAGGAGTGAACAGTTTCATACACTAATCATAAGCCTATACTGTACCATAGGGCTGCAACAACGAATCGATAAAATCGATTAGTAAAAGCGTTAGCAACGAATTTGGTCATCGATTCGTTGAGTCGCGCGATTAATAAGTCACTTGTAGGCGCGGCACTGTTTACATCCAGCCGCCGACAGGTTCATGCACACCCACAGCGAGCCTTCCGCACGTGAAGCGGTGCGGGAAAGCTGTAGTGTGAGCGGCCACAGCTTGTATTTTGGTCATATCTAACACTGGACTGCAGGCCTATAGAAAAGTGTTGTACCTTTGCTGTATTTGGGTTAAAAAAACTCCTTCAACTCAGTATCCGTCTAGTACAAAAAAAAACTCTGTCAGCTGCTGCTGCTGCTGCAGACGGTGTGCAGACGGGCTCGGAGAGTCGGCATCGGCGCATCAACAGTCATTCAAAGCAGCGGCAGTAATCACACAACCGAACGATGTAGAAAGTCCCGTCAGTTAAAAATAGTAATCCAGTTTTTAAATCCATGTTAAAATCGGAAGGATATAGAGCTAGTTAGCTTAAAAAAAGTAGCAAACATGTCAACTGTGATGTGTTCAGGCCGACTCAGTAATATGATTGATGTGTTCAAATGCAATACAAAAAAATATTTTTTTAGATTTTGTCGACTTTCCCACCAATATAAAATAGATAGTAAAGATGGAATTATGACCTGTTTAATGTCCTATCTTGAGCTATGATCATATCAGCAATTAAAGCAATAATACAAGTTCTATTTCAACAAAATAATAGAAAAGTATCAATAGTGATATCAATAAAGACTTGGATCGTTAAGGAGTCTCAAATGGTATCACTATCCATACAAATTAACAATCTCCTGTCATCTGAGAGAAATTAAGATGATTTAATTTTTTTAACCGTTAGTATTTACCCGTTAAAAATCTTATCGGTTGACTGGTTTACCATGGACATCCCTTATACTGTATAAATGTTTATCATACATTGTATGTTTCTTTTGTGTTATCCCAGTTAGGTGTATTATTCATTTTTTATCATTTAATATTACTTTTAATTGTTCCGGGACATTGGAGCAATAACCTGGTGTTTTGACACTGCAGTCTGCACTGTTTTTTTAATCCGATTCATCGATTAATCGAAAAAATAATCGACCGATTAATCGATTATTAAAATAATCGTTAGTTGTAGCCCTAAATGAGTGTTTCCTTTGTCACAGTTTTGCACTGTTAAAGTTTGAAATGTGCAATGTTTGAAATGAAATGAATGAAACTAAATTAATATAATATTAAAATGTATTTCTAAATATTACTTTGGCCTCTTTTCTAAGCATGTACTGCTATATAATACTGTTATCTCAATGACAAGTACTGAAACAGATGTATATATGCAACAAAAAGAGGCAATTTATTATTTGACCGGTAAAAAATTTACTTGGCCGGTAGATTCTTTCATCTACCGGTCCCCTTGGCAGGTGAGCCAAAAGGTTAGTTTACAGCCCTGGTTCCAGGACATTGGAGCAATAACCTGGTGTTTTGACACTGCAGTCTGCACTGTTTTTTTTTATCCGATTAATCGATTAATCAAAAAAATAATCGACTGATTAATCGATTATTAAAATAATCGTTAGTTGCAGCCCTACTGTACCACATACTGTGCTCATTTTTCATGGCTTTTAGTCCATTTCATCCATGTGTTTTTCTTTATGTTTAAGCACGTCGTAACTGTGTTTTGAAAGGGGCTGTGAAGTTTATTATAAACACTCCGCCGCCGTCACTGCCGCGGGAGGAATTCTCTGTATCAGTTTCTCATTGGGGTTTTAGTGTCCCCCGCTCGTGGCACAAACACTGCTGTGTGAGGATATGCACTTTTTGCGTCCACTTTTATGTCGGATCGCTTTTTGTTTCGACCACAGTCCGACATTCTGAGGCTGCAGCATTAACAGAGATCACCACATGCTGACGCCTTTACTCACACACTGTCACCAAACTATATTTTGTCTGGTCGCAACCTCCCCAACGGGAACTTCGGTGTGGCCGCAGTGATATTAATTTGGGGTGTTTCAATGACTATTTCTGGGTAAATATGGGCGTTACGTGAACCCGCAAAGGCTTTAGGATTGATTGTGATTTACAAAAGGAAACAGGTGTAAGACGTGCGTGAGCACTTTTTCATATATCCTAATCTCTCTGTGCGCACAAATTGCCCTAAATCCTACGAAAACAACCTTCCAACACAAATCCTTCCCACAGTTTGATAAATGAGGCCCCTGGACAGGAAAACTTGTTGAAGTTCAAACCGAGCAACAGAATGGGGAAGAAAGGGGGTTTTAAGTGACTTTGAACACGGCATGGTTGATGGTGCCAGACGGGCTGGTTTGAGTATTTTAGAAACTGCTGATTTACTGAGGCTACGATTCACACAGGCTCACCAAAATTGAACAATAGAAGATTGGAAAAATCTTGCCTGGTCTGATAAGTCTTGATTTCAGTTGTGAAAGTCAGATGGCAGGGTCAGAGGTAGGTGTAAACAACATGAAAGCATAGATACATCCCAATAAAGTGGGTGTATACTGCATATATATATACAGTGGCTTGAAAAAGTATTCATCCCCCTTGAACTTTTCCACATTTTGTCATGTAACAACCACACATGTACATTTATTTTATTGGGATTTCATGTGATAGACCAACACAAAGTGGTGCATAATTGTGAAGTGGAATGAAAATGAAATATGATTTACAATTTTTTTTATAGATAAAAAACTGAAAAGTGTGGCGTGCAAAAGTATTCACCCCCCCGAGTCAATACGTTGTAGAACCACCTATCGCTACAGTTCCAAGTCCATTTGGGTATGTCTCTACCAGCTTTGTACATACACACTGACATTTTTGCCCATTCTTCTTTGCAAAATAGCCCGAGCGTCAGATTCAGCGTCAGATTGGATGGAACAGCAATTTTCAATTCTTTCCAGATATTCTAAATTGTATTTAGGTCTGGACTTTGACTGGGCCATTCTAACACATGACTATGCTTTGATCTAAACCAGGGTTTCTCAACGGGGGCGTTCGTACAACCTAGGGGGGCGCTGGGACCAGGCTGGGATACGCTTTTTTTTTTTTTTTTTTTTTTTTTTTTTTTTAAATATATTTTAAACTTTCTTAAAAATCTTATAAATCTTTTGACTGCAAAAATAGGTCACCTGAAATAAACAGCCTATTTTAACTTTTCTTATTACATGGCACTTTGAGAATCCTGTGTAAATCACAGCATTCTACAGGTCTGTTATTTCCAGCAAGACAGACCGCTGTCAAGGGTATAATGACCGTTACTAAGGATCTACGTCATAGTTTTGATGGATAGACGTCTACAAACAGGGCTACTACTCGTTCAGAAAACAATGGAATACTTTTTCAACATGACTTTGCATGTATCAGGAGAGCAGGGAACACAGGAGTCATGGTTAATGCCCGACAGGAATTCAGTCAAGACGACGTGAGTAGGCTACGTTTGGCCGCATATTTAGACAGTAACTTCAGGCTGCAGCCCGCAAGTTAAATCTTCCGCAGTAATTTTCTCCGTGAATTGTGTTATTTATGTTGGGGGATAATGCTTTATTAGCTAGATGGAGCTCTTGTTAAACATATTGGCCGATTAGAATTATCATTTGTAGAGTGTGCGAGTTTTGAGTTGTGTTAGCAAAACAGTAGGCTAGCTCTGTGGCTAACAGCTGAGCCGGAGCCTTCTGTCAGCTGAAGCAGACAGTCTAGCGGGGCGAGCAGACTATTCCCCCGTTACTAGGTCGTATCCTTGGTCGTTCCTATTTACTGGCGGACTGAACTACGTTTTAGTTACATAAGAACCTAGTGGGTTTGCAATGACTATTCCAGTTATTAGACAAGGTCTCAGGGTTGCTGGGGAAACAAGTTGTTTTTTGTTAAAGAGGACCTATGATGCTTTTTGACTTTTATGACCTATAAACGTTGTTATGATGATTCATAGTCATGCTTAACCATACTAAATTATCAAATAATGACTTACATGCATTTCGACATATTCCCTGCTGACCGTCTGGGGTGTCTGTGCGGAGCACTAAACACTATTCTAGCCAGTCGAGAAGTCACGTGTTCAAAGCGGTCTACCCTTTCATAATTTGTGACGTCGCATAAAACTTTGTGACGTCTCCACGCGGATGTTTCCATGTATGGTAATGCTGTCACTTCCCTGTTCGCGTCTGCCTCGCGTCTGCCTCGCGCCCTTATAGGTCCATGCTCGCGCTTCCCGCCACTGAAAGTGTTCCGGAAGGAAGGTAACCAATCACAACGGAGTGGGGTTTGCAGGAGGGGGGGAGGGGAGCGGAGATGGCCGAAGCACAGGCGGAGGGAGCCGAAGCACACACACTCAAGTGTTGACAGGATGTGCTGGATCGCCAAAATAAGAGAAAGAGCTTCCCGAAAATCCACATAGTTTTTTGTGATGTGATTCGTGTCAGGTTGCTCCATAGCAGTGTAAAACAAGAAATTAAGACCAGAAAAGTAGCATAATAGGTCCTCTTTAAACTCTTCTAGTTTGGCCGCAGCTTGACATAGTAACCGTTGCTACTGAGTGAGTTCCGACCGTGTAGCGGACTGTTTTTCGCTGTTAAAACAACATGCTGCTTCAATGAATTGCTTTATTTTTTGTAGTAGCCATGTAATAAGCGGGATAAAGTATAGCGAACGGGTCACTTGCTAGAAATAAAAACCTTGTGACAGCTCCTGGCACCTGGCTTCCAGGAGCTAATTGTTAATTGCATGCACCCCTGCTGGCTGATCTCGTCAGCTATATAAGCTGGAGTTATCAGCCACATGTCTCTCTCTTCCTGGCCTGCTGGTTGGTTTGGTTTGGTTTGCTTTGCTTTGCTTTGCTTTGATTTGGATTTGATTTGCTTAGTTAGTTTTGCTTTACACATACACTACATTCTTCACCCACACAGACACTGCACCCATTCCTGATTACTGATATTCATGCACCATTTAGTAGGTTACTTTATACTTTGTTTTAATAAAGTATTAGTTGGTTAAACTAATTATCTTGTGTGGTTTCCTCCTTGTCCTTCCCTGGAGCCGGGGTGTGACATGGGGGCTCGTCAATAAGTGGTTGGATTAAGTAGTTGAACAGTTTGGAGGAATATCACATAGGACAGGTTAGTAGTTGGTTTGGGAGCAGGTTCTTTTCATAGTGGGTAGTCGGCTGAGGCTAGGTTAACAGAGTTGATTGTCTGGGGAGCACATGTCTGGATTTGAACTTTCCCTGTTAGGCTTCAGTTGCGTTGCCCCTTTGGGTTGCGTGAATTTTTTTTCTTTTGCTGTTTTTCCCTTTTGGTAGTGCTGTGGGGCGTGGTTAGTGTCAATTGTTCAATGTCAATTGTCTCGGGGGCACATCCGAAGGATCTTGGGGGTTGTCTGCTTGCAGGTCGCCTTTCAAACCGGCTGGTTTACAGTGCATAAATACCCACCGCAAGCTGCATGAACACTAGGGTCAAGATTATTCAGGTTTGGATAGGCAGTTAGGGGGGAAGTTCTAATTCTATTTGCATCCCAGTGATCAAAGCTGTTTTGGCATGGCTTCTTTAGTAGAAGCGTTTATTCAGTCTCCTTCTGAAACCTTGCTGGACAGCTGTACAAAGGACCAACTGTTGAAAATTGCTGATCATTTCAAAGTTGAAATTGCAGCTACACGTCTGAAGGACACAATCAAACGTATCCTGAAGGCGATTTTGATGGAAGAAGGGGTTTTGGCTTCTGATGAAGGTAAGGGTTTACCAAGTACGGTGGTTTCACCAGGGGGGAGTCTCACCTTTGATCAACAAAAGGAACTGATGTTAATACAAATGGAACATGACAAAGTAAAAATGGATAAAGAGTTGGCGCTTGAAGCAATGAAACAAAAAACAGAGCAGGCAAAACTGGACATTGAACAATACAAACTAGATCTAGTTAGAGAAGGTAAGATGGCAGGAACTGATATAACTAGGTCTGCTGGTTCATCTAGAGTGGATTGTACTAAGAATCTGAGATTGCTGCCTAAATTTGATGAGGAAGACCCAGATACGTTCTTTTCCTTGTTTGAGCGTCTCGCTGATTCACAGGAGTGGCCTGATAGTGAACGTACGTTGTTACTTCAATGCGTGTTTAGAGGTAAAGCCCAAAAGGCATATGCAGCTTTAACAGCAGAACAGTGCAAAGAGTATAAACTGGTCAAAGACGCCGTTTTGAAAGCTTATGAATTAGTTCCTGAAGCTTACAGGCAGCTCTTCAGAAATTGGAAAAAAGGGGAAAAGCAAACGCATGTGGATTTTGAAAGGGAGCTGGATATACATTTTGATCGGTGGTGTTCTGCGTCCAGTGTTGGGTCATTTGAAGAGCTGCGTAACCTTGTTGTGCTGGAACAATTTAAGCAGTCGTTGCCTAACTACATATCTACTTATATCAATGAGAGAAAAGTTAGAACTCCAAAAGAAGCCGCTGTACTTGCGGACGAATATAGTTTAACACACAAGCGTATCTTTGGGGAGCAAAGTCAACAACGGTTTAGATTCGAAGACAGCGGGGAGAAAGGTGAATCGGATTTCAGTTGGGGTTCTTCAAAGGGAGAGCTAGGCAGAGCTGGGAACAATGATCCTAATTCAACTTGTAATTATTGTCAGCGACAAGGGCACTGGAAAAAGGAGTGCCCCTTGCTAAAATCAAAAAAGGTTTTTAGTACAGGGCCTGTCCAATCTGTGGGGTTAGCTGTTCCGCTTAGTAGCTCAGAGCTAAGTACGGACAAAATTGTCCCTCCTTTTCAGATGCGACCCAGAGTGTTGAGTGCAGCTGATATTGCTTTAAGGTATGCTCCATTTATATCAGAGGGTTTTGCATCCTTAACTGACCATAGTAAGAAGGTGCCTGTCAACGTTTTTAGAGATTCTGGGGCTCTACAAAGCTTTATTAGGGAGTCAGCCTCACATTTTTCACCAGCCTCTGACACAGGAAGGTGTGTTCGAATCAGAGGAATGGATTTAAACACCATTGTTGTGCCTGTCCATACAGTGCATTTGTCTTGTGGCATGATACAGGGGGATGTAGAGGTGGGTGTGCGTCCAGATTTGTCAATGAAAGGGGTTGATATTATTCTGGGCAATGATTTGGCAGGAGCATGTATGTGGCCTGATGCGTCCACCTCTGATGGGTTGTGTGTAGTGTCTCCTGCTAAAGCGAGGTCTAAGGTCACTGAGCAGTCGGTGGGTGCAGTGTCCCGTTCTCTCAGTGTGCTGCCAAGAGTTGACGTACAGATATCTGATCTTGGGTCTGTTTCTCATGCAGAATTTGTGAGGGACCAGAAAGAGGATCTCTCGCTAAAAGAGCTGTTTGAGCAGGCCGGGCACTCTATTAATGGGGGAAACAACTCGAGAGGTTATTTTCTCCATCAGGGCCTGCTGATGAGGAGGTGGGTCCTTCATGGGAGAAATTTGGCTGGGGGATCAGTGGGGAAGATTGTGCTTCCTGTGAAATATAGACAGCCGGTAATCACAGTGGCGCATGTAGCTGGTCAAGGGGGATTGAGGGGAACATATGGGCGGGTCCTTCAGGACTTTTTCTGGCCTGGTATGAAACGGGATATTCAACAGATCAGAGGCCAGAATAATGTAGCTGCTGATGCTCTTTCCTGGGCGCCATCGCCTTAGCTATACCCTCCCGCTTAACATTCGTCCCCGTGCTGTAAGGTCTTAGTTGCTGGGTCTCGGGGATGCCGGAAGATAAAATGTTAAGGAAAAGGGAGATATCTGGTCAACGTGTCAGTTGTTTGTCATGTTTGTATGTTCCCCGTAACTAACTGTTTGTTTTGCAGGTTAAGTGTTGAACCCTGTTTCTATGGAGGGGGGTGTGACAGCTCCTGGCACCTGGCTTCCAGGAGCTAATTGTTAATTGCATGCACCCCTGCTGGCTGATCTCGTCAGCTATATAAGCTGGAGTTATCAGCCACATGGCTCTCTCTCCTGGCCTGCTGGTTGGTTTGGTTTGGTTAGCTTAGCTTAGTTTTGCTTTGCTTTGCTTTGCTTTGCTTTGATTTGATTTGGATTTGATTTGCTTAGTTAGTTTTGCTTTACACATACACTACATTC